>CM053580.1:365455036-365490658 GCA_028627135.1 Pseudochirops cupreus
TATCTAATATTATTAATATTTAATCAATTTATATTTCTACAAATGTTATTTGTATTTAGATAATTAGTAAGCATTCTAGCTTAGAGTCTTGGGACTCACTAAATTTTCTTGGTAGTTAACCTATAAGACTAATCCAAATCTCTCTTGTAAATTCCATTCCTTCATATCTTACCTATTGGACATTACTTGGATGTCCTTTGGAAGCCTCAAACTCAGCATTGCCCAAACTGAACTCACCTTTCCAAAATCTGCATGCCCCAGGGCAATATGGTGTATGGAAAGTTTGCTATAATGGAAAGAACTTTGGGAACTGGAATCTAATTCTGCCACTGCTACTTGTATGACTGACCAAGTCACTCCACCTCTGGACCTCAGTCTACTGATCTACAAATGCAGGGATTGAACTAGATAACTTCCAATTCCCATTTACCTCTAAATCCCAAGAACTTCCCTATTTGGTGGCTCACAACCTTGAAGTAGGATCATCTTCTCTGCTTAGTAGCTTTTACCTAATTAATTTCACTCACAAAAAGAGAGCTTGTTAAGGACTAGGGAGGAGAATTGCCTAGATTTGGCAAGTACTGACATAACCATCCATAACATTCATAACCATGAAACAGAATTTATTCTTATTGAATTAATTTCGCTCCAGAAAATGTTTTACAATGGTAAGAATGTGCAGCTTTCTTATATGTGATTAAATCTGTCTTCCTAAAACTGAGATCTTATTAACTTTTAGCTCTTTTCTCTGTTTTCAGTAGAAATGCATATGTTTAAGATTATTCATTCCAGAATTTGCAGAGTCTACAAAAACCTAGGTTTTTCATATGAATTGCTTTCTGAGTTATCTTTATCCTTTACTTGCAGAACTGATTTTTTGAACCATAGAACCAGAATTTTCACTTATATTTATTGAATTAAATTTCATTAGTTTCCATTCAACATTCCATGCTTTGAAGATAATTTGGATTCCAATGAAAATTCAATGTATTGGCTATCTCTCTCAGCTTTGTGCTTAGCTACAGATTTGGTAAACATACTTCTATGCTTTCATCATAATATTTAATACAAGATAGTAACAACATTCCACCAGAGAAATCCTTCCAGAGATGTTAATTCATTAATCAGCACTCAGTGTCCAGCCATAAAGAACTGGAAAGGACATTGGAACATCTAATAAAACTCTCTGATTTTACAGGATAAAGAACCAGAGATCATGGATTTTAGTCAACTTTCCCAGGGTCTTGCAACTAAATTTTGGAAGAGCTAGAATTAGAACTCAACATTTCTGACTTCAAATCCTCTAATTTTTCTGTATAAAAAAACTTTGCCTTTCTATTCTCAATGCAAAGTATTATACTTTTGCTTCCCATTGATTTTTGCTCTAATTAATAGTTTAATTATAAAAACCTATAAAAACACATCATTTATATAAGTACCAATTGCAGAATTTTTTTCAGTAAAATTCTCAAAGAATTTGAATTACTAAATTAATTCCTAGTTGTTTGAATTGAGTTTATGTACAGGTAAAGAGACTGAGACAGACAGGCATACACACACACACACACACACACACAAGATTGAATGAGACAGAGAGAAAAAGAGATGAGAGTAGAGTTAGGGTATTTGTGTGTGAAGGGAATGAAGTAAGAAGTGGGGTAATGTGTCAGAAGAGTTTTAGGTACAAAGTAGGGTCCGCTGTTTCTCCTTGTTCTTTGAGGGAGAAAGAAATGGCAATGTTCTTATACTTATGTTCCAAATCTTTGATTTCATCATTCATGTAAAAAATATCCTTTCAAAACATTTTTTCCTTCTGCATAGAAATAAGAATAAAAAACAAAAAACAAAAAAGGAAATTCAGACTTTCATATTTTAACTCACTATCTTTAAAAGGTAGAGGGAGCTAGGTGTCACAGCAGAAAGAGGAGATGTGGAGTCAGGAAAACCTGAGTTTAAATTTAGCCTCAGACACTCACTTGGTGTGACTGTGGGCAAATCATTTAGCCCCTTTCTGCCTCAGTTTCCTCAATTATAAAAGGGGGATCGTAATAACACCTACTGATAAAGTTGCGAGCATAAAATGAGATACTATTTGTAGAGCACTAAGTACTGATCCCGGCAATAGTAGGTGCCATATAAATGCGTATTCCCTATTCCCCATTTTAAAAATGTTTTTAAAGTCTCTATTACAAAGCAAATTAAAGAATGGTACTATTGTAGCAAGAAGTCAGCATTATTGATGGAGCTACACTACCTTTTTTTGTTTTGTTCTTGAACTTAAACTTGAACTCATCTCTCTGGTATGCCCCTCAGGTCATGTATAGTAACATCTAAGAAAATGTAATCTTCACACATGGCCAAACTTGATTTTTCTTAATGTAAATGATTCTTGAAAGCATGCTGTATCTTTGAGTTTTTACAAATTGATGTCATAGCATGTTTCTGAACTGAGCAATTAGGAAGCATACAATAGGAATTTAACAGAATGCTAATGAATTATAATTAGAGCATGGATAAATGATATATAATTAGGGCTAAAAATATATAGATGGATGATACCTGAGTAGTCTTGGAAAAACAAAAAGAGAAGATGGAGAAGAATGAATAAATACCAGTGACATAGACCCAATATGATAAGGACTCTTGGAAAAATTACAGAAAGGTCAGCTTGACCCACTATATATGTGGCTGACACAGAACCTTGAAAAAACAGCAAGAGGTTATCTACATAGATAAGATTTTACACTATTTGGCTGGTTTTCACCTTGACTTTAATGGGAAGAAGAAGAGAGCCAACAAAAAATTGGAAAGATCATTAATGATAGTGTTACAAAGTGGTTGGGATTCCTTGCCCTCATTCCCTTCAAAAAAGTTAACAGAAAAAAAGACAGAATAAAATATTATATTCTTTAGCTTGCAGAAAGTTTCCTTTGCTTTACGTCGACAGACATACAGGATGATGACATTCTGAAGTCTTTGAACAAAGATCCGTTAAGGTTTATTTCAAATGTCACTATGGTCAAAAGCTGAGGTATGGAATCCTCTGTTAAGGAAAAAAGGTTATTAATGTGTTTTCAGAGTGGTCCCGTTCTCATTCAGTTCATACATCAATTTTTGTTCCTGGAACTGAAGGCAGTTTGTTTATGCAATGAGAGAATACTGGATCTAGAGTCAGGGAGCTCTAAGGTCAAATTCACCCTGAGACACTTAATACTTCTATAACCCTGGTCAAATCACTAAATCTCTGTCTGCCTCATCTGTAAAATAAAAATAGTAAAACCACCTACCTCCCAGGGCTTGGGGGATAGTAAATGAGAAAATATTTATAAAGTGTTGTGCAAATCTTATTATGTAAACATTAGTTATTATTATTAATAATAATATTAAATGGGAAGGCTGATCACTTAGAAACCTGAGTGGCATCTGAATTACCAGGCAAAGAGTGAAAAACTTTTCATTCTTAGGGCACCTTCAGGACCTGGACAATAGCTTATGCGTCAATCAATCAACAAATGTGTATGAAGCATCCACTCTCTGAGGGACTCTGGAAGGGTGGTTGGAACAGAAGCACAAAAACTTAAATATCTCTGGCTCTTAAAAAGCTCTTAAGGGAAGTACCTCTAAAGACATTTTATTATAGAAACTTCTTCACAACAGTAGAGAGGAACATATAGTAACAAATATAGGAACAAGTCATTAGAAATCAGGTGAACAAAAAGAATTGGAGATAAGGCAAATTAGACTCCTTGGGCTAGAGGAAGACCCTGTAGTGTATTACATATATTCTTTGCAATCAGATATACACTGGTTACAACATACATTGAATTCCAGAGAGTGTATATAAAAAATAGAACTTTCTCCCAAATAGAAAATTTCAGGTCAGTTTTTAGAAGGGGGCACACGGGTCCTATTCCTTGGGACCAGGAAATGTGCTTAAATGGCCTTTCTTCTGTCCTTAAGTGCTCTATGTCAGCATCCAGAGTTCTATGTCAAAGGTATGGGTGGAGCCCTACTGGGTGCTAAATAGAGGATAATTTTTCACATCCAAGATGACTACTGTCTGAATCTTCTCCGTTTCTCCCTCTGGGTTTCTTCCAATGGGTAGGAGTTTAAATGATGAAACTAGCCAAGATTTATGGATATGAGATTACTAGTTTTGTTTTTCCAAACCAAATTCCTTTTAGTCAACAAGGCACTGGTGCTATTTTTTGCCAGAACTAATGTAGGTGTTTACCTGTGCTGCCAAACGTCAAGAGACAATTAGAACAGGGAAAACAATGAAGCCAATGTCTTCCCTGGCATGAATGAGCATTTCCAACAGCTGGAAAGAAAATCCTTGCTTTGAGTCAAGTATTTAGGCTTATGTGATAATCAGTCAAGTAGCATTTATTAAGTACCTACTACGTGCCAGGAAATATGCAAAGTCCTGAGGATACAAAGAAAAGCAGAAACAAACAAATTCAACAACACCCAGTTCCTGCTCTCAAGAACCCGGACATCTGAGTTGGGCAGGAGGGTAGGAGCAAACAATCCAATATAAACAAGACACACACAGGATATATTTAATGTGATCTTAAAGGGGAAATCTGAGGATTATGGAGGCCTGGAAAAGACTTTTTCTTTTTCCAAAAGGTGAAAATTTAGTTGAGATTTGAAGAAAGCCAGGGAAGCCAGGAGGCAGAGATGAATATGGAGATGATATTCCTCAGGGAGAAAGATGCAGGGATAGTTGGGTATTCCAGGGTGAAAAGACTCCAAGCCTTGAGAAAAGTTCCAGCATAAAACAGCAGCAGAGGCATGGTTTTGAAGTCTGGTAAGTCAGAAGCAGCAGCGTATGAGCCCATCAATTCTGTGATTGCTGTCCTGCATCTTTAAATGAAAATATGGGATGGGGGGGGGAGGGAAAGTCTGAAGATGATCTAGTTCATGAACCTTCTGAAGGTGTTCCAAGCATGTAGACAATGAAGGGATACCTAGCCCAACAGGTTTCAAATATAATCAAAATCTTTTCCCAGGTCATATGTCTATATAATTATATTCCCTGACCCAGTGCATGAGGTTTCCATTGACTGGGTTCATCTTGGAGGTGGTACCCAAATCCTTTTTTTCACTTATCTCCCCCACCTAGAGTTCCTGCTTATAAATCCTAGAATATAGATAGCTTTCTCCTCTCCAGACTTTGCTCCTGATTTCCCAGATTTCAAAGTCATGCCTTTGCTGCAGTCTCATTCTGGAACTTCCCTTAGAACCTGAAATTTTCTCACCTTGGAACATCCAACCATCACCCCTTCTCTGACTGCCAATTTCCTCCTGGGCCCTCCATAGAGTGACAGACCTGCTGTCAGGAAGATCTGAGTTCAAATTCAGTCTCAGACACAAGCTACATGATCCTGAGTAAGTCACTTAATCTTTGTCTGCCTCAGTACTCTCATCTATAAAATGGGAATAACAATAGTACCTTCTTCCTAGGGTTATTAGAAGGATTGAATGAGATAGTATTTGTAGAGTGTTTTGAGAGCCTTAAAGTGCTATGCAAATAGGAGTTACTATTATCAACACTGTTGTTATCTCCCTTCCTAGCCCTGCTCCTGACTTTTGAACTTCAAAATTATTCCCCTAACCCGGGTACCTTAATTTTCCTCCACTAGTCCATTGGAAGAAATACAAATTTGGAGCCATTAGAAAGACAAAACTACCCTTCCCCAATGTGAGAAATTTGTGAGCCCTGCCTTTGCCCCAGAAGCCTATGAAGGCATACAGAACTATAGCCCAATTCTGAAGGTTTATGCTCCCTTGGAATGTAAACAAATGGAATTTCCACAGAGGCAATCACCTTTCCAATCAGACCTTTACCACTCAAATAACACAGACATAGTGGAGAGCAAAACCCATTCTTTTGCTTCCCTATGTAGTGGCTTATAGTCCCTCAGCAGTCTTTCAGCTCTAAAAGGTCACACATTGCATTCTCTTCTCTAAGATTTTGGTGAGATATTGGATTTCCCCTCCTTTCTCTAAAAGTCTGGGCCTTAAAACTCTCAATTTTGAGTATGCTACTGAGATAACTCCAAAGGTAGCACTGCTCAAGACCCTTCTTTTTCTAGAAAGCTAATTTCCAGGATCTTACAACCCATGAATTCCCATGAGGTCCCATAACAATCCTCCCAGACCACGTAGGCAAATGTACATGCAACTCCCAAGTGACTCTGCTCCAAAACACCCATTATTAGCCCTTGCTGAAAGAGGGAAGGGCTCACTACCTTGGCATTCCCCATTCACAAACTGTCTACTCTTAGCTCAGTGGCATTCAGGTTCATGCTCTAAAAGGGAAGGCACAAAGGCATGCATCCTACTGAAACAGTCTGAGCCAGCAACTTCGTCCCCGGTCATTAAGACATTCTCCATAAGGTGCCAGGAAGTATGCCCATAACATCCTTTATTTTAAAGAGCATCAATAAATCTATGTTACTGCAAAAAAGTGTTGAAAGGGATACAAATAGAACAAGTTTTTATTATCCTATTAAATAATGTGTAATATATACATATCTCTACATACTTCTTAAAAGTGAATTATATAACGGGAAGTCTCAGGTTCTTATACAAACCCCTTGATAGTTCCTTATGTATTCAAATGTGTTTGTTAGTGATCAAGTTCACGATTTTAAAAGAAGATATAATTTTAATAAAAAGGTAGAATTTAAGACCTAAACAAAGAGTAGCCATCCCATAAGCTCAAAAATTGATGTGGGAACTCTACTTTCAACTCTAAAGGGTGAAACTTCCAGAATAAAAATTCCAGACCATACCTCTGTTGATTTAAGGCCGGACTAGAGTGGCAATATCTCTACTCTTAGATTCCAGCCCTCTCTACCAAGAAGGTACTCTGAATATTGATAGAGACCAGAACTGGGGCAGCTGAAAAGGAACTTCAGTCTCAGATACCTGTTATGTCTCTGACAAACAATGAAAGTTATGTCTTGTTTGCTTCAGGTTGTGGAGAGGTGTGATTAGCATAGAGAAATGAGATAGGGACCTAACAATATCTTACCAATAGTAGGAAACATTTAATTTTCTTTAGACTTTGAAAACTTTGTTGAGCTTCAAGGGCTCCATCTAGATACTTGATAGAAAGTAAAGTTTTCTGTATTGTCACATACTTTGTGTTAGCAAAGGAAAAACCAGTACTATCAAGTCATTCCTTAGATGCTACCCCAGAATGCAACTGAAGTAGACAAGTAGTGAATAACAACATGGTACACACAATTTTGAGGTGTAGAGGGTTTAGTACACAGATTGGACAGCAGCATTATGTGTTCAGAGCGTACATATCATCTTTAGAACTTCAGCTGACATTGGTTTCTCTTTCTAGAGTCACCATGGTATAGGATAAGCAGTGAGGTCAAACTCAAATAGAAGCAGTTCTCCAGGTGTCATATGTTGACTCAGAAAACTGTAAATTAACATCATTCATGTTGTATTACATTTTTATTTAAAATTTTAAATTAAATTGTTCCAATTACATTTTTATCTGGTTCAGGCACACAGGATCGTGGGCCATTTGCAGCCACAGGCAGAGAGTTTGATACCTAAAGGTAATGGAAAGAGCATTGTGGACTTAGGAAGACCTGGTTTCTAATCCTGACACAGACACTATCCACAAATAAGGTACTTGGTGACATATCCCTTTTACCTTTAAATCTTTTATCCAATGACTATTTAAGCCAGGTTGTGTACCTGCAGAAGTTTAATTTGGTTTCAGTTATGGATGACTGCAGCTGATCCAGAAATCAATGGTAACAGCTTTTAGTGTTGAGGGCCCCATAGTCATTGCATAAGCTTAATTCCCTATTTTTTCCAAAGTGAACCACTACTCCGGAAGTGAAGGTTGAATGACCAGAACCATTATCTTGTCAATGAGACTTTTGTCTAGGGAGGTCATATGGTATAATCAAAAGAGGATTAGACTTGGAATCAGGAGACACACATTCAAATGCCAGCTCCATCACTTATGGAGGGGCATTAGGCTGGAAGAAAGAGGAGGAATAAACATTTCTCTAGCACCTACTATGTGCCAGGAACTGTGCTAAGCATTTTACAAATATTATCTTTTTATGATCTTCACTAAAACCCTGGGAGGTGGATGCTGTTATCCACATTGTACAGTTTAGGAAAGTAAGTCAAACAGAGGCTAAGTGACTTACCCAGGGTCACATGGCTAGTAAGTGACAGAGGCTGGATTTGAATTCAATTCTTCTTGACTCGAGGCTGAGTGTTTTATTCACTGAACTACTACTTTTCTCCTTCTGACTCTCAGTTTTTTCATCTGCAAAGTTATTGTGATGATTCTGCATTATATTATTCATGTGGTTATTAAGAGAAAATTACATTGCAAATATTAAATCACTGAATGTATATAATATTATGACAAAAATATTTTCCCTTGACTATAGTTCCCTCTTACTTTGCCATTATACTCTTCTTTCTCCTATTCCTTAATTATGAGTGTTCCAAAGGACTTGATTTCATATAACCTTACTCACCCTCATGATTGCATAGCAATCTTTTCTATTCTTCTATGAATGGCTCTCTCACAAATGTCCCAGTGTCTATTTAAAACCTTCCCTTCTTTTCAAAACCTAATCTCTCTCTCTCTCTTTCTCTCTCTCTGTAAAGGAACTCAGTTAATACTTTACTGAGAAGAGAGGCCATCTGTCATGAGCTCCCTCTTCTACCTTTCACTCATATATACAGCTAGTGCTCCAAAACCAAATTCAATGTTTTACACAAAAAATATTATGTCCCTATGGCAGGACCAAAAAATGTTAATTGTTACAATGCTTTCTATGTCTTGTATTTGTATTTCTACACTGTGTTATCATATGGATACACAGAATTGTTTCTTAGAATTTTTAAATGCACGTGCTAGCCTTCTTCATTATGAAGAATGTAACATATATATGCATACATATTTTTAAACTTAACTATATTAACAAGTCAGGCCCTTCTCACTTAGGATCTTTGTGTGTTTAAAGTTTATTCCTCCTTTCCAATAGAAATAACTAGCATCAAAAAAAAAGAAAGAAAAGAAATAATTAGCATCTGATACATAGAATCCCAAATGGAAAAAGAACATAAGCACTTCTCTAAGGTATCTGATTCCTCACTTGAAAGAACAGCTCCAAACCATTTTCCTGGTATTTGATAGAAAATTGGCATGTATTCTGTGTTAAATTCCCCTTGCTTTTTGCTTCCATCTCCTAGCCACCACTTACACTAGCATAAGATAACAGATTTAGAAGTGGAAGAAACTTTAGGGGCTATGTAGTCTAACTCCCCCACTTTGACGAAATTGAGGCCCATGGAAATTGAATGGGTAGAGTCAGAATTTGGACCTAGGTACTCTGACTTCAGATTCAGGGTACTTTCCTCTGGGTTGGGCATCCCCTTCTCTTTCATGTATTTTTAATTATATTTTAAATTCTGACCTCAAACACTCAAAACAGCTCTTTCCCATATACACAACAGGACACAAAAAGCAGGTCATATATAAAATCGTAAATCTCTATTTGATATGACTGTTTTTTTTTTAAACAAAGATTAGGTTTCCCTATTTCTCCCAGAATGGAAATGCAGAAGCAATTCTTGGTTTCATGATTCCATTACTTATCAGTATAAGAATCTATTCCATTTCCTATCTGATCTGGCTTCTCCCTTCTTTTGGAAGAGTGTATTTCAAGAACTTTGCTTGTTTATGATGTTTATGATGTAGCAAGTGTTACATTATAAAAACATGATTTCTTGGTACTTGAACTCTTTTCTGGACACTAACAATTAGGCTTTGGCTACGGCATTCTTGGGACTTCTCTTTTTGAGGTTTCTTTAGGAAGAGGGTGATGGTTAGATTCTATTTTCACTTTGCTCTGTGGTTCTGGGAGTTTTCATTTCCGATTTCTTGAAATATAGCATCTTTTAAAAAAATATCATGGTTTTCAGGGAATCTAATGATTCTTAAATTATTTCTCCTTCATCTGTTTCCAGATAAATTGTATTTTTTTAATATCAGATATCTTACATTTTCTTCTTTTTTTCAATATTTTGATTTTTTCTAATATTTTTGCTGTCTTGCAGAGTCATTGATTTATTTTAGTCCATTATAGTTTTCAGAGAGTTCTTTACTTGGGTAAGTTTATCACTTTCTATTCTAAATTATTGATTCTTCTTAGAATCTTTCCTTCAGCACTTTTATTTAATGTTGTTTCTTTTGCTTTATTTCTTCAATTTAGTTGAGCATTCTTTGTAGAAAGCTTTGACTCTCTGCTTCCAGGTGATATGGTTATTTGCTCCTTCTTTTGAAGGCTCTCTAGATATAAAACGTGTATTTTAAAATACTGGCTAATATTTCCTTTAATTTGCTCACTTCCCCTGCTTTAGTGCCAGAATTAAGGTTTTGTTCCAGAGCCATGAAATTCCTTTTGGGTCGTGAGTCTGTCTTTCTTGCCCTCACCCCCAATGCCCTGCTTTGTTCTGCTGTTCTCCACCTCCCAGGTTTAAGCCTGTTTGACTCTTTGTGGTTCAGTGTTGGATCTTCAATACCCTCTATGCATCTCAAAATAGAGATGCTCCCTAGATTTCCACTAGATCTTAAGCTCTTTGAGGTCAGGGATAGTCTTTTGCCTATTTTCTTATTCCCAGCACTTAGCAGAGTGCCTGACACATGGTAAATATTCATAAATGTTTGTAGATTGATTTGATTCCCCCCTCCTACTTCTCCCCCCCCCCCCCCGGTGCTTTTCTGACCACACTAGGGCTTTCTGATCATCTAAAATCCTTGGGGAGAGGGAGATTTTGTCCTTACTCCCTCTGGTCACAGAGCCTTTCATTCTACAAGTGTTGCTAGTTGATCTAGGAGCCTGAGCTTGTTTTCCTGGACTGGTATTGATTGTGCTAGTGCCCTTTTATACTGAATGCAAGCTTTTGTTTGATTTTTTGTGCAATTGTTGTATCTAAAAAGGTACTTACTATAGAGTTTCTTGTTGGATTTCTTTACCTTTATTTGGTATTCTAGGAATTTTAGTTTGGTTGTTGTTGTTGTTTTTTACTGCAGTAGGTACCTCTGTATAGGCATCTGCCTTGGCCAGAAGTCCTCATATGATTTATTACCTGATGGCCAAATTAGTCCCATATGCATCCTCCCTCAACCAGTCACGACACAGAAAGATTCCAAAACAAAAATCTGGAAGAAGAGGTATCAGATAACACCTTGCTCCCCAACATTCACCACTTTCAAATCCTGTTCAAAAGAAGGTAGTGTATTTAACATATGTCAGATGTAGAACTTTGCCTATATAAAGAAGTAAATGTAGAAGCTGTCCCATCATTTCAAATCTGGATGAAGATTTGGAGACCCAAAGCATCCTATGTTCTTCTCTACTAAATAACAATCTTTAAATAAATCTCTTTTGGCATATATGTTGTGCATGAGTTTCCTTTACTGATTTTGGTACCAATGCTTGAGTAAACAACATAATTATTCATTTGGAGAGGAGTTTGCTACCAAATGAAGGGAATACATAGATAAGAGAAACTGATTAAGCTCCTCCTCATTTTTATACTCCTCTAAATCAAGGAGCCCTTATTCCAATTAAGAAAAAAGAGTGGGCCTAAATTAACCCCCTCCAAATTTCCCATTCTCTGTTACAGTGATGCCACTATTCAGGCCTGTTATTCTCAGAAATGCACTCTGATAGGCTGACTACCTTTTTTGAAGTCTAAATATAGCCACCATAGTCCAGGTCCTTATGCCCTCTAAATGAGCCATAAATGTCTAAATGTCATAAATCTTTAAATTTCTAAATGAGCTATACTCCACATCTCCAGTTCTTCTTTCTTTGGGAGGCTTGAAGGAAGAGGATTTCAATATCCAGTGAAGAAAAAGCAAAGTATGGTTGTAGAAGAGATAATATGGAAGCAGGAGAGAACAGACCAAGACTGGCTAACTAAACAAACAGACTAATTTAACAAGACTGCTGAGTGCACGAAGGAAAGTAGTTTGAAATAATAGTATGAAATAGGTGGAAAATACAGGCTGAAGTCAAATTGTTCTAGGGCCTTATAAGTACATCCACAAGCATTTTACAGTATTCTATAAGGGAAAATTAATTTTCTGATGCTTCAGTGTGCTATGGCTATAACTTGGGATTTTGAAGCCTGTCACTGAACTGTATAAATAAATGTTGAGGTCAGAGTTGGGAGAGTGGATTCAGGTTTTTGAAAGAATTCACTTAGACCTTCTCTTTAGCCAATGGTAGCTTTATTGATTCAAAAGCATATGGGCCTCAGATTTAGTAAGGAGCTAAACAAAGGTGCTGATGTAGGAAAAGGACCAGACTCAAATACCAGAAAGCTACACAGCCTATAGGATGGTGATGTAATTTTAGCATTTCTAATGGGGGTTGGAGATTTAGAGACAGGATGAGGACAATAGATAAGGAAGACTGGGGAAATTTTATGACTCAGGATAGGGGAAGACAAGGAATTCCAAGGTCCAGGCCAAGGGGGAAGTTTTATGGTATTTCAAGACAAGGCAAGAGACTTCAGGATGCCCTCAGGCTTAGGAGGGACTCATAAGGTATTGAAAAAGCAACCCTTAATATTAATTCTTAGGATACCTTTGTATCCACATCATTAATTTTCTTTCTTTTTTTTTGTTTTTGCCTTTTTTGGAGGGGCAATTGGGGTTAAGTAACTTGCCCAAGGTCACACAGCTAGTAAATGTTAAGTGTCTGAAGCCAAATTTGAACTCAAGTCCTCCTCACTCTAGGGCTAGTGCTCTATTCACTGTACCACCTAGCCATCCCAACACTGGCATTTTCTACCAAGCTGGAAAGTCTTGGTCTTGGTGACAGACTATGTCTATTGGCTGAGGTACAGACAGGTAAATGAGAGATACATCACTACTAGGTAATAAATTATTTGACTATAAAACCCATGAAACAATGAAAAGTACAAATGCCCCTCAATTCTGTGAAGCCTCTTTTTACTTGATAGTGAACATAACAAAGTATTGGAAAATGATTAATGGGGTGCTAAGAATTACATGGTTTTTACAAATATCAGTTTTATGTTGGTTAAATTTGGAAGGCATTTTTCAGTTCTTCACAGATTTTCTCTGTCTTCATTGTTGTTGGCTTTTTTGCAACAGATTCTGGTGCATGATATTATATTAAATTTTCTACTGAGAGCACTACAAGATTCTTTGTCCAATGACCAATGTGTTGACATATTACTAGAAAAAATGAACAAGATTAATATTTACCTTGCCACTGTGAATGAAATCCAGTGGCATAAGGAAGCTCCAGATAAGACTCATAGAATTGTTAGATTCTTTTAATAGACAATAAAGGAGTTGGCAAGCTGGTTTCAAAAAGTGTTTAAAGACAACAAGGAACAAATTTTTATTGGTGACTTGGCTTTCTCTCTTTATAGTGCTTATAATAAGCATAAGCAAAATCACCACCATGAAGATAATTTGATGTATCGACATTCATTGTAGAGAATACAGACATCGAGCAATTCTATAACATAAAAAAGATGTTCATAAAAAGTCACTATGTACATTTAAAGTACTACCGTTCTGGAATACAATTTGGTATTATGCAAATCAAATGGCTAAGTGTCAATATCCTTTGACTCAGAAACTCTGCTGCTAGACATATAACTGAAGGAGGTCACTGACAAAAGGAAAGCCTCCACAGTCGCTGAAATATTCTGGGAGAACTTTTTGTGGAAGCAAAGAGATAGAAACAAAGTAGTTTTCCATCAGTTGGAAGATGTTTAAGCAAATTAAATGGGGAAATCTTTCCATGGAAAGATTCCATGAAGTAAACAGAGCTAGAAAAACGATACACACAATAACTTCGTCAAAGTAAATGAAAAGAACAATGGCCACAAATGATCAAAGTTGAATATTGCAAAGGTCTAATGACTAAACTTGGTTTCAAAGAACAGAAATGAGAAGGCATCTCCAAAAATATGTTCACCGGTGCTTGGTGAATTAGAAAGGACGGATGGTGAAAAATATGATTGAAGAATCAGAAGAAAAAAGGAAGCTTTATACTTGGATATCACTAATACTTTTTTTTCAAAATTTGAATTACAAAGAATTGGAAATGACAACAATGAAATAATATCATGATTTTTTAAAAAAGTAAAATCAATTTTACCAATCAAGAAAAAGATGACTGGTTGTCAGTGATGGGTTATTTATGAGGGTTCTATGTAAGTCCATTAAAGTAAATATCCAAATTGACACCAAATATTCCAAAGAGCTATTGATGTTTAAAACTGGGCTGTGTAAGATATTACATAAAAGATTTCATTTCAGGAATTTAATTTCATAAAGGAAAGGATTAGTCATATAACAAGAACAAGGGATAAAGGCTGAGTGGTGAGTCCTACACTGGTACCCACTGCATATTAAAGACCTGATTGAAGACCTCCAGCACGTTGAGAGTCTTTATGGAGGATTTATGAGAAGATATGGCCAAGGACTGTTCAGACTGAGAAAGTGTGTCTGGATTTTGATCTGGCCTGTTGGGAGGAGCTTCCACATTGATGAGATCATGGATTCACTGAAGAAAGTAAATGTCAATCTACCTACCATAGCCAAGCTTGTTTTCCTCATACACTGTTTTCATTGTTTTGCCTCTATTCTTGGATGCCTATAATGGCCCCCTGTTACCTCCTACTGCAAATTCAAATTCCTCTGCTTAGATTTCCAGACCCTCCACAGTCTCATTCCCCCTTACCCATCCAAATCTATCACCCTCATGCCAACACAGGCCTCCCATTTAGTTTAGGCCAATTTGTTCTGTGTAAGGGGATATTTCAGGCTCGTTCTCTCCCGCTTGCTTTTGTATATGCTGTGTTATCTACCTGGAACATCCTCCTCACTTCCCCATCACTTATGGACATCCAATATATCCTTCAAAGACCAGCTCAAGTTTCATCTTGTCCATGACATTCTCTCTGACAATGCCAAATAATATCTTTTTTTTCTCTGAATTCCTTCAGCACTTATCTACACTTAATTTAATAATTAATTTAATTTAATTAATTTAGTAACTAATCCTGTATTGCCTTGTATTGTCTATGACCATTTATATGTTAATTCAACAAACGTTTATGAACTGTCTACTATATCCAAAATATTGTGCTGGGAGCTGTATGTTACAGATAGATAAAATGCATGCCTGCTATCAAAGAATTTACAAAATACTAAGGGGAGGAAAGACAGAGAACATTCTGGTCCCATTAAACAAATAAATATTATTATAAATAAAAAAGAAATGAATATTATGAAATTCTTCTGGGCTACCTTTCCCTCCAGCTCACACTCAAAGATTGGGTCCTACAGAGACTGCTACTTCAGATTCAAAGTACTCTGTGAGTGCCCATCAAAAACTAGTATATTAGTCAATACAATGCCAGTAAAATAGTCATTTAGGGGCCATGATTAGTTCAAGTCAGATGCATTATATGAAGTGGAATAGTAAGAATAGTATCAATACATATTCTCCTTCTACCTAGTATACACTCTTCCACAAGTACACATGGTGTTAATGGGAAGAGGGGACATATAGGGAGACGATAAGTAGAACACATGGAAGGAATAAGAGTATCCAGAGTACACACAAGGAAGGAAAATTCAGTCATCTAGGCTTGAAGGATTGTAGATATCTTCACACTGCTCCCATTGACCATGGTCTTATAGGAACTCTGCTAGATACTGCTCCTCTGGCATCTACTGTCCGACTCTATGGTGCTCAAAGCTACCTACCTATACAATGCCCAGTCAGTTGATACCAGGCACTGTGTGGTCATAGTTTCTTTAATCTCCAGTTGCTGGCTCGGTGGAACTTTTTGGCTATAGTAATGCTACCCTTGTTCATAAACAACCAAAACTTTTACCCTAGAGTCAATAGAAATTCTGTTCCCTTAAACCTAGGCTCTCAAAGTAGGCAATACCACCCCTTGGGGCACTGGAACCATCCAGGAGGCCAGTAGTAACCTCCAGTACAGTTGAGGGGGTGTTGAATAAAAATAAGAGGGCAGTGGAAATATAAGGAAAGAAGAAAAGAAAATTTTGAAAAACCATTCATACATGTTTCATCTGATGTGTAATACAGTTAAAATCATAATGATAATATTATTTTCCAAATAAACACACAAAATGTAGGTTATAACAGGTCTTAACAATCAAATGTTGGCAGGTCAGTGTGTAGCGCATTGTCAGGAAGTCCAGCATGCATTGGTGGGAATATGTGAGTGTAATGACTTGTTTACAAAATGATACTATTTAGTTACATGACATTACTACATCATCAAAATTTTAACGCAGGAGGAAAAGTACAAATTTACAATAAATTATTAAATTTAAGATGCATCATTTACAAATATTTTGTATATTTTTTGAAATGACACCAATTTAAAACAAAAACTGTAAAGAAAGTAGATTGGGGGGGCACTGAGTGATTTTTTTTAAGGGGGTGGTGGGTCAAATAAGTCTGAGAATCTCTGCCTTAGAATCTTGGTCCCAGGGCTTCTAGCTCCCTGTGCAAGAGATTCTCAACTCCAGCCACCAAACTTTTTAGGACAAATAGCAGACTTATGGAAAATCAATGTCTTCAGGCTTAGCCTTTCCTTCCCTAGCTCTTCCTTGTATGGTACTGGATCCCCTAAGAGAGAGACATCCCTCTAATGGTGACAGCTGAATATGCTTTTCAAATTTGAATCTTTTACAAGAAAGCCCATAAAACAGGTAATGGAGTTTGCTCCATAGTCATTGAACAGCTCTGGGGCTTACTGTTTTTAAATTCTAAGTCTTTCCCATTCATCCATTTAAATAATTAGGCAGAGAAAAGTTGCTAAGACTATCTATGCTTAGGGTGTAAGTTTGTTTTGTTTTCTTTTCCCCTGCTAACAACTGACATTTTCCATGTGGAAACATTAGCTACTACCTCTACAAGCTCCATGTTAGCAATTCAAGGTCCGGCCTGAAAGGGGTTTTAGTCTATACCCTAGCGTTGTGCTACAAAGAATAGTGATATAAATGCAGAGAACAGAATAAGCAAACTACTTAGAGGAGAGCACAGAGTGCAATGTAAAGAGTACAAGCTTAGAACTCAGATGACCTGTATTCATATCCTAAATTGGCCGTTTAACTGCCTGTCTAGTTTTGGGAAATTCCCTTAAGATTTCTGGGCTGCATTTTCCTCACTTATAAAAAGAAATGATATCTAAGGTCCCTTCCAGCCCTAAATTTATGACCCAATGATTCTCTGCTATGAGCAATTTAAGCGCAGAGAACATTCCTTGCTGGTGGAACAGTTCTGTCATATAATTCTCCACCCACTGCTGTCCCTATGATTAACAAAATCCCATCATCCTTTGTTCTCCCTAATCCTGCGTTTCTCAATCACTAGTGACATGGGAATAAACTACCCTGGAGCATCAACTCCCATTCTCTCACCCATATCTTCCTTAACCCTACACCACCTAAATGACTCTCTAAACCTGTTTACCATTTCTACTACACTTATTCAATGTGAGTTCCATAAGGAACAACTTTCTCTTCTTCCTGAATCTCTGTGACTCAAACAGAGCTCATCTACAAGTTCCTACTGAAACTTGGCTCCCTCAGGCAATACTACATCACCACTTCTCATTTCCTCTAGCAACCCAGCAACACACCAGCTACCCTCTCGGCCCATTCCTCTGATAACTTGCACAGCCTCAGCCCAGGATTATTCCTCTCACCATACCCTATCCTCTTTCCCTGTCCACTTTCTCTGTTTCTACTTGTGAACTACTGGATGAAAATGGAGGAAATCATGCAACTATGCTTATTGGGGTATGAATAGCAATGCCCTCCCCCCAAAAAATTGAAAATTAAAAACCTCCAGATGAGCTTTCAGCTCAACTTCTATACTCATCATTGATGGAACCACTCCAGTCTTCCACTCAGCACCCTAAGTGATTTTCCTAAAATGTCAATATGATCATGTTATCTCCTATTCAACCAATATTTCCCTATTATCTCCAGGATCAAATATAAAGTCCTCTGTCTTTTAAAGCCCTTCATTACCTGGCATCTTCCTACTTTTCCAGTCCTTACTCCCCTCCAAGTAGGCTAGTATCCTCGATACTACTCTTCTTGCTATTTCTGGCAAAGGGCACTCCATTTCTTGACCCTATGCATTTTCACTAGCTGTTCCACCTGCCTGGAATTCTTCCCTTCTCAATTCTGCTTCCTAACTTCTTAAAATACCACCTTCTGCCAAAAATCTTTTCTCACTTTCCCTTAATGGTAATGCCTTTACTTTGTGATTCTCTCTAATATATTCTGTGTGTATGTGGGTATTTATACACATGTACATACATATGTACATATATGTGTGTATATATGAATATATACATATATTTGTACATAGTTGTTTGCATGTTACTTCTCCCATTAGACTGCAAGCCCATTAAAATCAAAGAATATTGTTGGCTTTTTCCTTCTTTGTATCTTCACCACAGTGCCTGGCAATTAACAAATGTCTCTTGACTTGACTAGTAGTGGATAGGATATTAGAGATCATCAGATCCAACATTCTCATTTCACAAATGAGGAAACTGAGACTCAGAGAGCTTAAGGGATTCGTAAAGATTCATACAGTTAGGGAATATCTCAAGTAGGATTAGAATTCAGGTCCTATTTACTCCAAGGCCAATGCACACTAATCCACACTTCCTTGAATACATTGTCAAACTGCTTTCAAGTTTTCCAAAAAGTTCTTGTTAAATAATATGTCCTTCCCCAAGTAATTTATGCTCTTGGGTTTAGCAAATAGTATGCCACTGTGTTC
Source organism: Pseudochirops cupreus (assembly GCA_028627135.1). NCBI lineage: Eukaryota > Metazoa > Chordata > Mammalia > Diprotodontia > Pseudocheiridae > Pseudochirops > Pseudochirops cupreus. The sequence continues at coordinate 365,473,945 of CM053580.1, forward strand.
TATTGTCTTTGATTCTCATTTATCTAGGCTGTTCTACTAATCTAATTTTCAATTTTTATCAAATGTCCAAATACTTTGAAAGATTATCACCTCATGATATAATTTGACATGGAGAAATGCTTTGCTCTCATTTCTCCATGTTTGTTTCTTTTTCATTATTTCTTTTCAGAGTTCAGATCTTTGTTTTTCCAAATGAACTTTTTTATAGGACAATAAATAATTTCATTAGTATAATGCTAATCTATAAGTGAATATAGATCATGCTATCATTTATATTATATATTGTATGGCCCAACCATGGGCAATGAATATCTCTCCAATTATTGACATATTTTATTTATTTAGGGTATTTTTAATTTCATTTATATCTCTTCAGTATACTTTGGATGATTGACTTCTAGATATATGATGTATTTTTAGTTATTTTGTGTGATAATTCCCTTTTCATTATTTTCTCTTCAAAGTTGTGGTTTCTAATAGAAATATTGATTTTTCATGAATTTATTTTATTTGCTACATTGCTAAAGGTATTAATTTTCTTCATTTGTTTCTTTGCTAATTCTCTGCAGATTTCTAAATAGATCCTCTTGTAGATTGAAAAAAGGATAATTTTGTCTCCTCTTTGACAATGTGTGTGGCTTTACCTCTTCACTAATCATTATCACTAGCATTTTAGAACTAAGCCATTTAATAATGATAAAGGAACGTTCTTTCTAGTTTATTTTTATCACTTTCTTTCCTCTGAGTTTTTGACTATGTTGCACTGTCTTGGTTCTCATCTGAGCATTCCTCAGTCTTTTTATTTAGTATATCATCTATACCATGTCTCCTCAGTGGGTATTCCCTAAGGCTTTATTCTAGGGTTTTTTGTTCATTTTACCTCTTAGGCTCCCCAAGATTTAATTATTATTATTTTTTGCAGATTACTCAAGGAGTTATATAATCAACCAAAGTCTTTCTCCTGTGCTCCAGACCCACTATTGGTAATTTCAAATTATATGTCCTAGATACCTTTCAAACCCTTCATGACCAAAACAGAATGCACTCTCTTTTCCCCAAAGACTCCTCTCTCAACTATTCAACATTTTTGTTTCCCTTTTTTGGACAAACTCTTTTTCTAGCTTCTTATCTCCCATTTTGAACTCATGAAATTTTTCTTGAAACAGTGTAAAAATTTGTGTTTATCCTTAAAACATTTCAGTTAATTAGATTCAGTCCAATGTTCAGACTTGAAAAGATTTTTATGGGTTCTCCCTTATCCATTGTATATTCTTTCATCTTTGTCTCCTTTACAGATTTAATAGCAATATCATGTATATCTTTGTACATCTTATTGATGAAGTATGTTATGCCTTACAGGACCACAGATGGATCCTTAGGGCACTATCCTAGAGACTGTTTGTTGACCTTTTGAATGATTTTTACACTAAGTCCAGACATTCAACTAGTTCTGACTTCATGCTTATTTAATGTACTAAAGTTCACATTATTCTATCTTTTCACAAGAAAAGCATTGGAAATTTTATCACATGCTGTTCTAAATTGTAGGTAAATTCTATCCACAGCATTCTCCTGAGTTACTAATTTGGTCAACCTGCCCAAAAAGGAATAAGTTTAGTAGGACATGATCTCTTCTGTTCTCATTCTAAAATTACTGATATTTTGGTTTTATATCGCTCCATGTTCTATTATGTAGCTCCACACCCCATTCTGCCTTCCTAGAGAGCAGGCTCTTATAAGAAAGAACAAAAAAAGATTTAAAAATGTATAGTTAAAAGTAACCAACCTATTAATTAGTTGCAATGTGGTTTGCAGTATTCCAAATCCACAGTCTTCTACCTCATAAAAGTAGGAAGGGGAATGCATTCTCATATGTCTTCTTTGAGATCAAGTTTGGTTACTAAAATTTCACATTAATTCATTTTTAATAATGCTGTGGCTGTTCCTTGAAATTACCTTACTATAGTAATTATTTTTGCTTTTCCAATTCTAATTATATATTGTTTTTCCGGTTCTAATTCAAATTGTATCAATTCCTCAAAATCTTCCCATGCTTCTCTGAATTCATCATCTTTACCATTTCTTATAGCACAGCAATATTCTACTACATTCACATGCCACAACTTGTTTTGCCATTACTTAAATGATGCACAAATAATTTGTTTCTAGTTTTTTGCTTCAACAAAAAGCAGTGGCTAATCCCTCTTCTGAGATTTAGCCCTCAATCACCCATTGCCAATTACACATTATGAACTGAATGTCCTTGTAGGCACCTCAAACTCAACATGTCCAAAATCAAATACATTATTTTTCCCTAAAACAACTTTTCCCTCTTTCACACTTCTCTATTACTGAGAGAGTCATCATCCTCCCAGTCACTCAGGTTTGATACCTAGCTCTGACTACATCACCCTCCTGTCTAGCTCACTTCAATGGCTCTTTATTACTTCCATGGTCAAATATTAAGTCCTATTTTTTTGGCATTTAAAGTTCCTCACAATCTGACCCACCTCTGCCTTTCCAGTCTTCTTCTACCTTACTTCCTCCACATACTCTACCATCTAGTGACAGTGACCTTATTGCCCCTTACAAATAATACCTGATCTCCCATCCCAAGGCCTTTGCTATCTGTCTGACTTTGTCTGTTTTTGCTGACTGACAGTCATCTATGCCTAGAATTTTCTGGCCTCTCATTTCTACTGTTTTGAATCCTTTAGTTTTACTAAGGACTCAGTAAAAATGCTCCTTTCTACAGGAAGCCCAAGGTTAGCTTCTATGTTCTTTATGTATATATCTTGAATGTATATGATTTACCCATTTTCTCCTCCCACTAATATATAAGCTCCTTGAAGGCAGATACTATTTCCACAGCTCCTCCAGCCCAAGACTCACTTGGTCATTTTTTGGGTTTTGATGGCTTAGAGTGACTGTAAATAGCAACTGTTTCTGTTTTGGCCAAAAACCCTGAGGGTCTTCCCCTCCTGGATCAAGTTTTTATTTTGACTGGTAAAAGATGTCACTTTTTTTGCCTCATTTCTTACCTAGTCTTAACCACAGAATGGGTGTTGCCTCAGATAAACTGATATTTGGGGAAGACCTCATCTTGGAAAGGCTAAGGTCCCCCACTGCATCCTGGGTTGTCCTGATCTATACCTTGCCATTGGACCCAGATGGCTCTGGAGGAAAGAGTGAGACTGGTGACTTAGTACAGCCCTGCCTTTTTAAAATCCAGTTCACTTACAAGTCATGAAATGACCATCCTGATCTCATTGCTCTTCTTCAAGAACTAAGGACAAACAACACCAACAAATAATTATTTTGTATTACAGCACTTAGCATAGTGCTGGACTTGATTAGTAAATACTTACTGAATCCTTGATTTATTCATTGCTACAAATGGGACTTTTCATTTGAATCATTGATCTCCTTAACTAATACATTTATCACCTCAAATCTTTAGTCTCTTTCCTTTCCTTCTTTCCTTCTTTCTTTCTTCTTCCTTCCTTCCTTTCCTCCCTCCCTCCCTACTTCCATCCCTCCCTCTCTCTTTCTTTCTTTCTCTTTCTTTCTTTCTTTCATAATTCCAATTTGGCTTATAGAATGGTTGGATCAATTCATATTTTCATCCACAATGTATTAGTATGTCTGCCATTTTACAGCTCCTCCAATATTAACTATTTCTATCTTTTGTCTTAGTAAATTTCTTTCACGTGAGGTGCAACCTATATGTGTTAGGTTGTGTTACTATTATTGTTAATGATTTTGAGTAGTCTTTCATATGATTATTATTAAATTGTATACCTCCTTTTGAAAACTGTTTATATCCTTTAATCACTTCTCCATTAGGGAATAGCTTTTAGTCTAATATATTTTTATTACTATGATAAGTCAATAAAACAACAAAAATTGAGTACTCATTTACTATGCTATATGTGCCTGCCTCTGTCCTAGGTATTAAGAATATAGATACAAGAAATGAAAAAAAAAATCACTGCTCTCAAGAAGGCAGAGGTGGCATATAGATAGATAGATAGATCGATAGATAGACAGATAGATAGATAAAAACAAAATAAATATCAAGCAATCACTGAGGGAAGTTGGGGAGATAAGGAAAGACATTATCTAGAGAGATATGAGATGTAAAAATTTTCTTTTCTTATTTTTCTAGGTGAATTATTTTTGAAGATGCAAGTACTTTTCGATTTCATGTAGTGAAAAGTATCTCTTTTACCACCTCTATCCCTTCTTTGGTTACAAATACTCCTCTTAGCCATAGCTGTGAAAGTGACATGATCTAGCTCTCTTCTATTTTTAAATGGTATGACCTTTAGTCACATATCTATTTTGAACTTATGTCATATAGTATAAAATGCTCATCTAAAACAAATTTTTATTGAAATGTTTTCCACATATCTCAACAATTCTCTTTAAATAGGGAGTTCTTCAAAAAGTAATTATGTTCTTTGGTTTATGGTACATTGAGATATTAATTTCATTTTTTCCCTGATCCTTCTCTATCTTCTCTGTTCCCCTGATCTGCTTTTGTATTTTTTTAAAACCACTAGCAAGTAGTTTTGATGATTCCTGCTTGACAGTATCATTTGAGGTCTGGAATTACTATTCTTCCTTCATTCCTAGCATTTTTTCATTATTTCTTTTGATATTCTAGATATTTTGTTTCATCAAACTAATGCTTATTTTGTGTTATTCCATAAATTACTCTCTTGATAGTTTGATTGGTGTAGCACTAAATCTGTAAATTATTTTAGTTAGTATAATAATTGTTTTAACTTTTTAGTATAACAATTAATATTGAATATACCTCTAGTTGCTTAACTCTTTCATTTTTGTAATAAAACAGCTCTCACATATACCTTGGTTGATTGGTTCTCAGACATTTTATACTTTTTAAACTTATTTTGAATAGGATTCTCCTTTCTGATATCCCCTCCTGAATTTAAATTATTAGAAATGTTTGCTTTGTGAGTTGTTTTGAATCTGGAAATATGTTTTATTGTATCTGTTAAAATTGTCTCACTTTGCTGTCCCTAGGATATTCAAAGTAAAACATATCTTCAGCAACAGAAATAATTTTGTCACCTCTTTTTCTGTCTTTCTGCCTTTGATTTCTTTCTCTTGTTATTACTATTTCTAGATTTTCTAGAACTATGTCAAATAATGGAGGGATGAAGATACCCTCACTTTACTCCTGTATTTATCAGGAAAACTTCTAGTATTTTCACATGCATTAATGCAACTTTTGGTTTTAAATAAATATTTTTTATGTTCTTTTTTTCAAGATCTTTTTTTAGGATATGAGAAGCCACGTTGGCTCTTTATGCTTGCCTAATAACTCTTCAATAATGTGCTCTAGAAATTGCCCCAGAAATCATAAATTTACTGGTTTATAGGTTGCATATTACCTTCTCTTTCCTTTGTTTGAAATGGGAATAATATCTGTTCCTCGTAAGGCCTTCCCTCTCCAAATGTTTTAAATATCATTGACAGTGGCTCAGCATTTATATTTGCCAACAATTTTATGATGAAATGTCATGAAAAATTATTTTGGCAACTATGTGAAGGACTAATTGAGTGAAGGAGGTGAGGGTACTAAAGAGAGAAAGACTAGTGAGGAGGTTCTGCAAGTAGTCCAGGCAAGAAGTGATGAAGTAGGGTTATATAGTACGATAGGTGGCAAGGGTTGTATCAAACCTAAAACTAGAAGGAACTAAGAAATCTAATTCCTGTATTTTGCAGGCAAGGAAAATGAGTTCTAAAGAAACTGAATAGCTTGACTAAATTCAAATAAGTAGTAGCAGAAAAAAAAATTTAAACCCATGGTCTCTGATTCCAAATCTTGTATCTTCTGTTTTAGTGTATTGGAAAGATATTGTGGAGGTAGAAAGGAGAGTAAACAGTAACTGATTGGATGCGGATAGATTTAGGAAGAGTCAAAGGTAATTTGGAGACACTAGAGAACCACAGATTTTTAATATAAAAAGTCTGGTTTTTATGTTGACTTTTAAAATTTTTGGAACCCCATAATTAATAATTTTGTACAACCACGGTTTGCTTTCTGCATCTTCAATTTAACACGGTGACTAAAACAAATCACAGATTTTTAAACACTGTGGTGCTGTCGTGGGAAAATCATCTCAGTTGCTTACTTTTCTTGAAATCTTTTTGTTGTTTATTAAACACATGTTTTTTAATACATACACGCCCCAGTACAGTATATTGTCAGTGTTGTAATCTCTCAGCTTCCCAAAATTGAATACATTTGGCTGTGGTCCATGTCCCCAAGCCAATATTTCAGAGATCTGAGAAGTAAGAACAAGTGGTACCAAAAGCTACATAATCACTTAACATTGGTAATAATGTTCTCTTTTACCAGAAAGTAGTTGGAATGAAGTCATGGAATAAGCAACTAGTCTTTGTCCTCTTCTTTCTCACAAATTAAAAATCATTCTGTCCCTCAAAAGATATAATATTGTTCAGGAAAACTCTAGATACTCTCAAAATGTGACCTTCACAAAAGTCCTTTTTTTCAAAATTTCATTCCACAGGGCATTCTGTTTCTCCTCTCCCTTCATTTCCCCTCCAAAAATTTTAAATGCCCATGCTTTTGCAAAATAAATATTTCTAAGATTTGAGAAAAAGGAACTGAAGGGGAACTGAAGGATCACGGCAGAAAGGAGAGGCTCCCATACCTAATAATAAAAGGCGTATTTGAATGGAGAGGGCTGGTGAAAAGGGATATGGAGTATGGTTTGGAAACTGTATAGAGAGTGGCAGAATGGTCCAGTGATTAGAGAGTCAGCCTTCAAGTCAGTACAATGTAGCCTCTGCGTCCTGCCTCTGATATGTACTGTCTGTGAGGTCCTGAGCAGCCCACATAGCTTCTCACTCTCCCAAGGAGATCCTCTGACCATAATGTGCACAACAATTGAAGACCTACATTGGCAAAGGATGTGTCCTTTGCCAGTATAAACACACAAAATCCATTGTTTGAAGGAGACCACAGTTCTACATCCACATAAGAAGGAAATTCCAACTTAAAATTACCATCTGCCATAAACCACATGAGAATTGCTTGTAAATCTATCTCTCTTTCTCTCATCTCTGATTGTCTCTCTGTTTCTCTGTTTCCTTCTTGGAATACCTTTCCACACCAATGAATAAGAGTTCTAGAAAAGAGAGATAGGTAGACACATATGAATTCCTACAATGAAGAAATCACTGTAATGAAGAAAGAGCAGAGAGTGGGGAAGGAGCAAGAAAGGAGAGGTTGAAACCTAGCAATGGGAAATATTATCTAAGTTATAGCAAAGGATAGAGCCAAGTATATTTATAAATATCACTGTGAAGTTCAGATAGCTTATGCTAAATCCCCAGGGAGGTTCTTATTTGGGGGTCGGGGGGAAGGGACATGTACTGACAGGAAGAAGGAAAAAAAAAGTGTAGGGCACATGGGCAAGTGAGGTCTTTAAGCTGAAACTTCTGGGAAAACTCAGCTTGCTGATGTCCTACTGTGTCCTAACACAGCAAGAAAGCCCATTTTAGGATAGAATAAGCTCTTTGCACCGTGTCTTCCCTCCTTAGCCCCACCAAAAGGTCGGCTGCCTAAGTGCTTGCAGAATAGCTATGTATAATTGTGTATCCAGTAGTACATTGAATGATGCACTTGTTCAGAGAGTACATGCGTGTGACTGTCCAAAATTCTGGGCCAGCTTCAGAGGGTGCCAAGTGAGATTCACTTGAACAGATCATAATTATTCTGGCAGCTGGACAGACAAAAGCAGAGTGACGCATGAGCTAGCTTAAGAAAATCGCTAAGCCTCCCCTGACTGCTTGTTACATTACTCTTAAATGTTTCTAAATAGGTCAGCTAAAATAGCATCGTATGGCTCAGGAAGTTGGAAGAACAGAATTGCCCCTTGATTGCAGCAAGGTGAATGCTTCCTTTAAATGTCTTTGCTTCAGTGCTTTAATTTCCCCATCTTCTGGCTGAGGGCAATATGGCTTTTGGGGTTTTGTAGTGGTCAGCACTCTCACACATTCACATCTCATCCTGGCATTATGACAACCATGGGCCCTTTCCAGGTGGTTTCTGGCACTACCCACATTGCTGGTCACACAATGTATTTTGCCTTGGAGACTGAAGGAATAATAACAATGATCCCATCCCTTCTGCGTGCCTCTACTTTCACTCAGGCAAAGTCAGTGAGCCAAAAGCATTAAGTACTTCTGATTCTTGGGATCAGGCCAAGGGGCAAAGTCCATTGTCCAGAGTCCCCCAGATTTCCACTCTGCAATATTCTGTCTTGGAGATTACCCTTGGGAGCGGCTTTAGTTCCTCCCTGACAACTGAGAGAGCAGCAAATGAAAGAAGTGCATTCTTTAGTGTTGTTTCTACAAAATAGAGGGGCAAGATCAGTCACAACACTTTGAACTTCAACTTGAAATAAAATCAGAAATGATTATTAGGCCCGACAGATATCCTTATGCTCATATAATATATAGTATTCCATGTATTGACTGCAGTCCTAAACATAGAAGTGGGATCATTTTTTTAGGTTAAGCAAGCACAGCCCATGGGGGGAAAAATCCAAGGTGATGACTTTTGTGATCAATTAAGGGGCAATTAAAGAGGAATTAAAAGAGGAATTCTTTGCAACATTGAAAAACATGCCTTTGGAATTTTCATTCCATATTAATTAAATAAAAGTTTTGCTAACAATTGGTAAACTTTCTCAGAGAAAAAAATAACTCACACATTTTGTCATATAGTAGCATACCTATTAACATAATTTCTGAGCAATGTTTTGAGCATGCTCCTCTCTCTTCCCTGTCCTCTCTTCCAAAATCACCCCAGGCAATAGGGGGTGCAGTGGATAGAGCCTGGAGATAGTAGATAGTAGAAAGAACCTGGACTGGAGAAAAGGAGCCCTGAATTCAAATCCTGCCTCAGGCAGTTACTTGTTCTGTGACCTTGGTCTTGTACCTTAACTGCTATCTGCCTTAGTTTCCTCAACTGTAAAATCAGAATAATAATAGCATTTCCTTGCCATGGTTATCATGGGGATCAAAAGGATAATATTTTAAAGCACCTGGTACATGGTAGGCAGATAATAAGTGCTTGTTACCTTCCCTCTCCTATACTTTTTTTTTCCCCTTCCCTTCCTAGTCTACATACTTATAGTGGACAAGGCACTATGCTTGCTATTTAGATGAGATGAAGAACATAGTGCATTACTGTGAGCAAAACAATTTGGGCATGGGTTTTTCTTGTTGCCTTTTCTGAAATCAAATAAATCTCTCACCCTACTCCATCCATGTAGGACAGAACCTTTTAAGTAAAGGAAGCTTAATGGAATGGGGATTTAGTAAACAGGTGTCAGAACAAGCACTTAAAAATGAATATTGAGATGATGTCTTGACCCTTAGAGCCCTCCAAACTAAAGCAAAAAGATCATCAATCCTGAGACAGAGCTTGGAGGACAGTCACAGTTAGGGGGCAGAATCTGTACAATGCACCAGGCAAAAGAGACTCAGAAGGGGTATTTAAACAATTGGGAGTAGAACCAAAAGAGGAGGGTAAAAATAAACAAAGAAACAAACAAAGAAACATAGAAGAGAGAGTTAAACAAAAAGAAAGGATGGTCAAATGCAGCAGATAGTTCGAAGAATGATTAATGCTATTATAAAAGAAGATCAGATTTGGCAATTAAGTGATTACTGGTAACTTTGAAAGTACAGATTTAGTGGAGGGGTGAGGTCAGAAGTCAGATGGTCAAGGGTTGAGGAATGAGTGAGAAGAGAGATAGCAGAAGTAGTAAACGTTTTGTTTGTTTTAACTGAAAAATCAAGGAAAGATATAGGACAATAGCTTGAAGGAAAGAAAGAGTTTAGTGAAGGAGTTTTCTTTTTTCTTTTCTTAAGGGTAGGGAGGAGGCATGTTTGAAGACAAATGAAAAGAACCCAGTAGAAAGAAGAAGATTGAAGGTTAGGAAGAAGGGAAATAATTGAGACTCCAATCTGTTGTAGAAGAAAAGAGGAAATGGGGATCAAGAATAAATACTGGAGCAAAAGAAGAGCCTCCTTAGAGAATGAAGAAAAGGAGAGAATATAGACAATTTGATGGAGTTTTGAGACACAGAGAAGGGGAGAAGAGGCCTCAATTTTTCTTGTAAAAACACAGGTCTTTAGCTAAGACAAAAAGTGGAAGGGAATTATGAAAAGTTTAAAAAGAAGAAGTTTGGAAAAGTTTTTGTGAGAAACCAGACAGGGAATTTTTTAACCGACCAATCCTTCCTTTCACTACTTCTGGACATATGGTTCCTATTTACTGCCTTCACCTCTCTCCTTTTATTCTCTTCTGAACTCTGTCTCCACAACTTAAATATTACTTCTTTATGGAAAGTCACTAATGACCATCAAATTACAAATACTGCTGGCCTTTTCTAAGCACTTTTCCTACTTGACTTCTTTGCATTGTTGAACACTCCTAGATCTCTTTTCTTCTCTTCTTTGGTTTGTATGACATAACACTATCCTGGTTTTACTGAATTCCACATTTTATTTATTCTATTTATGAAAGGCAGCTGTCTTGGTAAAACAATATTCCTCACTTAGTGAGTTCCCCAAACCAATGAAATCACACATCTAGTCTCTACAGTGCAAGACACTGTACTAGGCGCTGAAGATGCAAAGAAATAGCTAAGTTAATGAGCTTACATTCAGGGAAGGGGATTGGGGGAAGAGGAAGGATAAATCACTTAGTTGTTTTTGTTGTTCAGCTGTTTTAGTCTTGTCAGACTCTTCACTACATCATTTGGGATTCTCTTGGCAAAGATACTGGAGGAGTTTGACATTTCCTTCTCCAGTTCATATTACAGAGGAGGAACTGAGGCAAGCGGGGTTAAGTGACTTGTCCATTATCACAAGCTAGTAAGTAGATAAGGCCAAATTTGAATTCTGGAAGATGAGTCCAGCTCTTCATGAACCCATTTGGGGTTTTCTTGGCAAAAATCCTGAAGTAGTTAGCCATTCCCTTTTCCTTGTCATTTTACAGCTAAGGAAACGGAGGCAAACTGGGTTAAGTGACATGCTCAGGGTCACACAGGTGGTAAATGCCTGAGACCAGATTTTAATTCACAAAGGTGAGTCTTCTTGAGTCCAGTCCCAAGACTCTATCCACTGTGCCACTTACCTGCTCCTTCTCTTTATCTCTCAACTGTTACTTGACGTGTATCTTTTTCCTTTGAAATGACTCTTGTTTTCTCTTTCCTTTTCCTTCCCACTGTTGTCATTGCAGTTTTTCACCTTTTCTTCCTTCTGCTGTTCCTTCTTCCCTCCAAGCCATATTACTCTTAGATTCATCTTTCTAAAATACTGTGTTCATGTTCAGGGGTTGGTATATTGATCTTATAAACCCAAGATCATGAGTTCAATTCTCCTTGGGGCCAATGCATTAGAACTTTGGCCTTGGTGGAATATAAATTCCTTGAGACCAGGGATTTTCATCTTTTATATTTGTATCTCCAATGCAATACTCAAATGGATCTGTGATCTCATTAACACAGATGTTCCCTCCAATAAAACAGATCATAAGTCATCCATGGTTCTCATCTTCTCATAAGTTCACTGGAGGAGATCCATTCATTGACTTTGTGGCCTTGAATAATTCACCTCATCTTTAGGGGATGACTTTTTCCTCCATAAAATGAGAGTCGAACTAGATGATATCTATCAGCCCCTTGAGGATACTTGGATGCAATTGATATTGTAGAGTTGTAATCAACAGAAACTGGCCATGATATGAGAAAGAATGAAGAATTTAAAACAGTACCAAGAATTTAAATGTGAAAGATTTAGGGAATGGTAATTGGTAATGGTAATTAATGGTAATCATGGTAAATTAATGGTAATTTTACCATTAGTGGTAAAAATGGTCATCAATTCTCTGTCCCTGTAAAATGAGAGAATTGGACTATGCATATAAGGTTATAACATGATCGATCTAGAGCTGGAAGGGACCTCAAAGGCCTTTTAGTCCAACTCATTTTAAAGATGAAGAAACTGGGGCCTAAGTAGGATAAATGACTTGTTCAAAGTTCAAGTTCAAAGTTCAAGTATCAGAAACAGGATTTGAACTTGGGCACTCTTTCAGACCAAGTGGTCTTTCTATTACACCATGCTGATATACACGTACAGAATTCATAGAATCACAGTATAAGAAACATGTAGTTGGAAGGTGTAAAGCCAAGCATGAGCAGCTTGAATGCCTCTGTGCACAGCTTTCAAGGATCAGATTACACAGTATAGCAAACACTCTATTTACTCAATAACAAAGCAAAGCAAAACATTCACAGTAAATCAAGGTACAGCATTCACAATGTTACAACTTATCACAGAAAATCAAAATATAGCATTCACAACAACTTATCACAGAAAATGGCCACATAGTTTCCACTACCATAGTCACAAAGTTTTCAACAAACAACAATCATTTAGTAACTCAATCATTCAATCATTCTTAAGGAGGTTTGCCTCCTCAAGGAACACAAAGTAAAACAGTCAAAGTTCTCCACTTATGGGACACACTAAGTTAACTCAGTCACTTATTCAGTCATCAGTCACTAAGTACAATCATTAGGTTAATCAATCATTCAATCAACTGTCATTCAATCATCCTTCATCGTTCACTATTCAATTATCAGGAAATACACAGACCCTCCACCCCTAGGTCACTAGTAAATTTACAGTTTCTCAGTCAGTACAGAGTATCCACGTAAAGTCTTCTTTCAGTTTGACTCTGGGTAGTTTCTCAGATTCCCTGGATCCCTTTCCATGGTCCCAGATCCTACCTGGATTCACCAAACTGTCACCTAGGTTCAAAGGCAGACAGCTCCCAGGTCCTTGTCCAGCTCTCCATGCAGTTCCTGCTCCACATTGGTGATTACAGTGTCTAGTCCATCTCAAATTCTTCACTGTCTTTGTTCTCAGGAAGTCAAGGCTCAACAAATCTACAAACAGGTTCATTTAAAGTACCAGCATCACAATCATGCTTCCTCAGTCTTCAGTAGCTCCAGCTGGCCCTTGGAAATCCTCAACAGCCTCAGCAGCTTTGGCTGGCCCTCAGCTCTGATTGGCCCTTGGAAATCCTTAGCAGATCTGGCTGGCCCTCAGACTCATCAGAAGTTTCAGCTGGTTCCCAGAATCAAAATCACTTCATCCAGGGTTTCAAAATCAAAATCATTCTCTCCAGTATGTGGGGATGGGGTGGGTCGGTCAGGGGCGGGTCGGTCAGGGGCTTTCCTCTTCAGCCTCCCCGACTCCTCTTCAGCCTCCCTGGTGGCAGCAGCTTTTGCCTCCATGGAGCTTACTCCAAGAACATTTGACTCTCCCTCTCTACGGCTTTTCCTTATATAGAATATTGCCCCTCCCTGTTCAGCCCCTTCCTGTCACATCAGCAAGGGGGGAGGGGGGTGTCACACCTTCTGTTTCTTTAACAGAGGCTTGATTATTAAGTGCTAAGCACCTGTTACCTTTGCCAATACTAAGCGTTCTTCAAATTCAAATTACATTACCCTTAAAGAAGGGACCATAAAGGTCATCCAATCCAAGGCACTTATATTACAGATAATGACCTGAGGTAACAGAAGTAAAGTGACTTGTCCAAGATTACACAGGTAGCAAGAAGCAGAGCCAGAATTTGAACCCAAGTCCCTATATATTTAAACTCAACATTATTTCCATTACACTAAAGACATATAAATTTCCTCGTGTTTACAACTATTTTACTCTAAATGCTTAAATAAATTGATAAATTTCACTATAAATTATTTTCATAGAAAAATCACCATTTTGAGGGGGCTTTTTGGAGGGGGGAAGGCAGGGCACTTGGGTGAAATGATTTGCCAAAGATCACACAGCTAGTAAGTGTTAAGTGTCTGAGGCCTAATTTGAATTCAGCTCCTCCTGACTCCAGGGCCAGTGCTCTATTCACTCAGCCACCTATCTACCCTTACAATCACTATTTTTAAAAGAATTTAGGGAATTGAACTAATATTTTTTAAACTTGTTGACTTCTGGTTCCCAAATAAAAGATTCTAGCAAGAATAACCAAGGCATCATTGTATATAGATCATGACTCAGACAAGGTATGAAATCATCTCCCACTGGAAGAGAGCAGCATATGGTACCTTAGCTCAAGATTTAGTTAAGTGAAGTGTGGGGGTGGGGGTAAGGGAGTTGGAGAAAAGAAAAAGAAATGGAGATATTCTACCTGATCTTCGCAATTGCCTTTAACAACTACATTACGGCCCTCCCCCCCCCACCCCTGAGAATTGAAAGTGATGTGATAAATGTGTACTTGATGGAAATGGAAGAAAAGCCTATTCAAAGAATTTCTTTTGACCATCAGAATTGTCTTAGAATCTCTCTGATAGTTTTCATCTCATTCAATAGATAGATGAGGCACATGAATTCAGACAAAAAAACAAAAAACAGGGCCATCAGTTCCATGGCCCTGATTAAGATTTGTGATGTGTCAGGCTAAGGCTTTTGTATTTGGACTGAAAGTACTATCTAATGAGTGAGTTTTGAGTTGCTTGAGTAATGAATACATCATGAAAATAACTGCACCTGCCAGAGTGGATTCCTGCCAAACAAAGAAGAGTTGTACAGCTGACCTTTTAACCAACCTACCAGACAAAAGTCAAACATTGTTCCCTTTTTTTTCTCTCCTGGAAGAAGATGAGATGTTACTGTTTTTGTTTTATTATTTTTAATAACAAACTTTATTAAAGGCAACTCAGATAAGAGCAAAATGGCTGATTAAGTAAAGACTTGGAAGGGAACCAGTTTGAGACATGTTTTGGACTGGTTCTCTTATCCATTTCTCCCTGCTCCAAAAAGTGTTGCTTCTGTAAATCACGAATCAAAAATTCCAAGTTGCCCTTACAAAAACCTGAAGGAGTATTCCAGATATTCCCAGCTGTCAATCTGACCCAGAAGGTCATGCCATTCTTTTGTTGTTGTTGCTTTTGCTCTTAAGTTTTTGAGACAGCATTTGGATCCTGCCTTGGCCTGTGAACATCAAGAAAAGCAAAGATTGGAGAAAACCAAGTCTTTTTCAAAAAAGCAATATAAACAGAAGACCGTAGAATTAACAAATGTTTGAATTATGGGTTTGAGGGGATGTCAGAGATCATTTCATCCACTCTCTGCTCCCCCAAAGCATGAGGCCTCATAAACATCCCTGATGGATGTTTAATGAGCCTCTGCTTGAATATTTTCAGAGGTAGGATTAGCTGATTCCATTGCTGGATAGATAGTTCTAATTTACATTAAACACTCTCCTCTAATTGTATTGAGTCAAACTTTGCCTCTTTGTAATTCTCATTTGGTATCCTAGTTCTTCCATATGGAACAACACAAAACAAGTTTACTCCCTTTCTGATGTGACATCTTCAAATATATCAAGACAGCTATTATGGAGATCCTTTCCCCATTCAGTCCTTTTTTTTCCTCTTCTAAGTACTGTCTTTTCTTTTCACCATTCCTCACATAATCCTTCCCAGTTCTTTCAAAATTCCTGACATATTTTCTGAGTACCTCCTAGTTTGTTAATTTTTCTCTTTAAGTAAGGGAAACAGAAGTGGATACAATACTCCAGATGTGGTCCAACCAGCACAAAGCACATGGTGACTTCCCTTCACGTGAACATCACAGTTCTATTAATCTAGATTGAATTAGTTTTATTTCATGCTTTTCCCGCAATAAAATTTTTTGGTAATTGGTGGAGAGATAGAGGAAGTACTACAGTTAAGTAGATAAAAAACAAGTTTCTGTCTAAAAAAACTGGCTTAAGAGCCAGGAAATCTGTATTCTAGTCCTAGTTGGGCCATTACAGTAGAGGGAGGTGAGGTCAAGTCACTTAACTCCTCTAGGACATAGTTTCCTCATCCATAAATGAAGGAGATTGGACTTCACTAGATAAATGAGCTTAGATGACCTCCTTCTACTTTGAAACTTTCAGAATCATTTTTAAAAGCATAATGTAGAGTGCTTCTGATTATGTTAGCCCATGTTCTGAATAATACAAAATGGGTAAATCAACTCAGAACATTCCCTGAGTTGTTTTTAACATAACATCGTCAGGCTATTTCTTCAACCTTGAAGACAGCGCCTTTTCTATCTCTCTCTTTTCATAGACCTCTCTTTACTGTCAGCAACAAATTTTACACATCAAAAACTGTATTCTGTTGTTTTAGGGACTTCACTAGGTAGAGTGAGAGGCAAACCTTAGATCCACTAGGATTACTGAGAGATTGTAAGGAGGATACGGTTCTAGTTCTGAGGTTAATCTGATACTTCAGAATTTGTGCCAAATAGAAGGCCTATAGGCCCCCAAAAGAAGCAACATTCTTCAGTTAGGCCTGAACCAAATTAAAAATGTAAATTGGGAAATAATTAACAAAAAAATAAAAAGTGTAATAGAATATAGATAATGTTTCTATGTAGTTTTCCAATTCACTATCTGGTCTACAGGAATCTTTATGTATGATTTAGTGGCCTATTTATATTGAATTTAGAACATCACTGTGATAATAATTATTACATTGATAATGGGGGCTTAATGCTTTTAAGGAAGGCTTTCTTTGTGAAACTTATACTTGGTTTAGAGCTTCAAAGAGAATATTACTTG
>CM053580.1:365491158-365518431 GCA_028627135.1 Pseudochirops cupreus
GTACATATGTGTAGATGATATGTGTGGCTAATGAACACACATAGAGGGAAGCCACATAGAGATGCATGTGCTTAGAACACAAATAACCTAAAAAATTCATCTCTCTAGTGAGGACAAAAGGGGGAAAGTTATGATATAGGAGTTCGATATAGGAGAAAAAAAGAAAAACAAAAAACACTTAACAATTAGAGCTGTCTAAGAGTAGAATGGCCTGATTCAATAGGTCACGGGTTCTGTCCCACTAGAGATACTGCAAAGTATCTCTACAAAAGACTGCCCATTGACTTGTCTGGGATTTGTTGGAGGGGATTCTTATTTGTGAATGTGTGGAGCTAGATGTCTGCGTTACTAAGATTCTAGAAAGTGAGAAACTATGTCCTAGATGCATTGGGAAAACAGCAGTGAGGCTCTGAAGAGGTAAGTAGGCATAAAATGATTCTGTGACCTACAAAAGAGAAAATGTTATTTAAGGACAGAGGTAGAGAAAAGAAGATATGAAAGCCACATTGGGAAGCAAGAAAGAACAATACCACTTCCCATCCCTCTCTGTGAAAAGGAAGATTTGTAGGATGGGGAATCCAATAGACATGATTGAAAATGATATGGTACCCTTGGGGGGAGAAGAGGGTTTCAAACTGGAAAAGTTGCTGAAAACTGAAAAAGAAGACGTGTTCCACAGGGTAGATGGGATGAGCTAAAAGAGGAAAGAGCCCTGTATTTGAAGGCCAATTGAGTATCTGCCCCCCCATACTAGTTGTTTAACATTGAACAAATAATTTAACATCACTGACTTTCCCTTTTCTCATCTGTTAAAATGAAAGAATAATTTTTGTAGTACCTACCCCACAAGTTTGTTTTGAGGATCAAATTAGATTCTATGTGAAGATTCTGCTAACCATGAAGTCATAACACACAAACATATGTGTATACGTGTGTATATGTTTATATATGATGAATGTGGCATGTGTTCTTCTCCTTTTATGCCTAGGCCAACATTTTTATAGAAATTGCCATTTCAGGAGGCCTGGATCTTCATCTCAGATTCCTTCTACGAAATAGGGTGGAGAAGGCGAATAGTCACTGAGCAAATCTTATGATCTTATTTATCTCTAGTGACATAAAATCTTACTGAAGGTCAGCGCCCAAAGCATCTACCTGAAAATATTGTGTTGGTTTTTTTTAACAATGCAATAGGCAGAAGTAATAAAGATAAAAATTCAGCACTGATTTAGAGAAAAACACCATCCAAAAATGGGAATAGGCTGCCTCAGAAAGTAGTGGTCTTACCTTCCCTGGAACTCTTTTTAAAGCAAAGACTGAATGACCATTTCTGAAGCATGTTGGAGGTATGCTTTTGCCTACATGAAATGGAGGCTTCTTCCAGCTAGATCATTATTAATACAGGATATAATGTTAAACTGAGTGCAAAATGTTATTTGTTTTATGTGTTTTGTTATTCAATAGGTCGGTGGTCTGATTTGGGTCAGTGACAGATTCAACTGGAATGGAATCCTAAAGAGAAAAGAATGACTGACATAAATGCTCACAGAGTGTGCTGACATACCTCACCCATGCTTGATTCACACCTGTGAATAGAGTTATTGTAAATCAATTCTTAATCATTAATACTATTGGGTGTGTAGGCATGTGGGTAGATTATAGCAAAGAGAATATAGAACCTATTTAGGATTAAATCTGGAATAGAGGATTCTGAAAAACTATGGAAGTCACAAGAATGCTGTGAAATTAATCAAGTCTTATAGTCTGGAGGAAATATACAAAGAAAGATTAAAAATTGTTTAATATTTTCAAGTTGATATGCAGGTTCTAGCCTGCCCAACTTCCTCTGCAGTGAGCATTACCAAAAGCATATGAGGGATTTATGAAGGTAGACATAAATGACTCATTCTTTTTGACTCAGTTACTTATCAAAAAAGAATTAGTGTTCAACATGGCAAGGATTTTGCTATAGTTCGTGAGACTTATAACCAAGTATTATATCAATGTACAGACATCCGATGACAAGATGGGAAAGATATCTTCGATCCCTGGATTAGTTTCCTTGTAAGCTTTTCAATGCTGTTTAGAAACCGGAAATTACGTTACCCTTCTTTTTGTTACTAAACTTTGGCTTTGGGTCAAAGTGAAAGCAATGTTAGGTGTAAATCACAAAAAGTATTTGATCCAACTCAAATATTATTTTTGTACTCAATCTTAGACTATTCCCTCACATATATAAGCTGTTCCCAGGCAAAATGGCAAAAGAACAACTGTTCAAAATAAAACAAACAATATGTTTATTTTATACTATCTCCCAATATTGTGCTCAGAAATTAGTATGGTAATCCTGGGAAATAAATTGTGGTGTGTGTGTTTGTGTGTGTGTGTGTGCATGTGTGTATGTGTGTGTGTTTTACATGCATGGAAGGTTTTCTTTCTGCATGAAGAAGCAATGATTATAGAATCTATGGTTTTCTATTTCATCTTCTCAGTCTCAATAAGATGGAGAATTTTTTTTTTTTCAGTTTTAGATGTTGGAAAGTCATCTCCAACTGCTTGTTTGCCTTTTCTGTTAATGCCTTTAAGGACTCTGACCTGGATACCGCCTCTTCTTCTCTATATACCTGAACTCCAAGGCATATCAGGAAGATGCAAATAAAACTTCTGAGCTCTTCCCTCCTCCTTTATCCTTCCTGTCCTTAGGATACAGTCATAAACCTATCACAAATGACAGTCATACTTCTGACTATTATTACAATTGTTGTCATTTATGTCATTATCAATAGTTATAATAATTGCATCTAGATAGCACCTTAATGTTTGCAATGCACCTTGCAAAGTTTGTTCTCTATTTGCCATTCCGTGCTGCTTCTGATAGAGTAAAAGACAAAAAGAAAACAACATTGCTACTATTTCTTTCTTGGAAGGTGAGTGATATAGTATTACTGGCCAGGAGAATGGGAAAGAGGGACACATGGAAGGAGCATGGAGGAGAGGAAAAGGCTGTCTTCAACATTTTAACTTCATTGCAGCAAACATTTATTAAGTGACTAGAATGTGCAAGTCATTGTCCTAGATGTAGGAACTACAAACCCGAAAACAAAGAGAAAAACTAAAAAAAATAAGTCCCTGTACTCAAAGGGCTTACATTTTCAGGAGCAGCCCAAATGATTAAAAATTCAGGTAAATACACAACAATTTAAGGAAGAAAAATGGCAAAGAACTACAGGAATCATGAAAAGCATCTCTTGGAGGAAGAAAACTTTGAAATAGGTGTCTGTCTGGTAGAGTGCATAGAGTATTAAATCTAAAGCAAAAAAGACCTGAGTTTAATTCTAATCTTATAAGCTGTGTGTTCCTGGACAAGTCACTTAACCTCTATCTGCCTCGGTTTCCCCATCTGTAAAACGGCGATATTCATAGCACTTACCTCCCAGGGTTGTTGTGAGGATAAAATGAAATGATACTTGTAAGTTGCTTTGCAAACCTTAAAGTGCTACATCAACAATTGATGATGATAGATCAGGTGGTGGTGATTAATACATTCTTAAGCTACTTCTATTTCTGTGAGATACTGACTTGGTATTCCATCAAGACTTGGTAAGCAATATCATTATGCTAAAGGGACAAGTGGGACTGTGGCATGCTTTAGGTTATTTTTCCATGCTTGGAACCCTAACAATGTTTTTGTTTAGGATTTTCTTTTTGTTAAGGATTCTAATAATGTAAGCACTATGAAAAGCATACTCTTACTAGAATTTATTTTCTTCTCAGGAAACATATCTAAAAAGGACACCAATCGTGTCGTAGGTGAAAAACAAGGCTTTCTGTTTGCCAAGTGCCATTCTCTCTACATTATTTTTTTGGCAAGCTGCCCACGATCCATTCAATTACAGTCAATCTCTCCTTTGGCTTTAATCCTGGGGCATTTATTAAAGAGGATCACTTTCTTTCAATTACATAAACTCTGTCATTAAAAGAGCATGCTAGTGTTTATATATTTCACAAAGCTGAACCACATCAACTTTTATTCTAAGTAACAGGTAATACATATAAGAAATGGCATTTTAGTACCCTTATCATATCGAATTAGGTGCTCCAAAGAGATTCTGAAAGACTTACTAGACTATTCCCAAACCTTCAGCCTTATTCCAATATTGGCAGGTAGAATTTTTTTAGTTGTATTTTTTCTTCTGAATTTTGTCATGTTGATTTAAATAAACAAAGCCATAGCAAATGGAACAGCTTTTAAAAATAATTTTAAATGAACATCTAAAAGTACACCATCTGCTTAAAGGCAAGTCTTTGTTCCAATTTTGCCTAAGAGGAACAGGATTTCATATATCTTTTTTCAGTTGTATCTGACTTTTTGTGAGCTTATTTGAGGTTTTTGTGGCAAAGATACTGGAATGGTTTGCCATTTTTTTCCAGCACATTGTCCAGATGAGGAAATCGAGGCAAACAGAGTTAAATGACTTGCCCATGGTAACACAGCTAGCATCTGAGGCCAGATTTTAACTGAAGTTCTCCTGACTTGAGGCTTGCCACTTTGCCACCTAGCTGCCCTCTTTCATATAATAATATATTTAAAACTTGAAGAAATTTAGCAAATAAAGCATCACTCAATCTTAGAGCCAGAGATGGAGGGGAGCTCAGAAATCATTTCATTTTACAGATAAAGAAATTAAGGCCAAGAGATGTTAAGTAATGAAATTCTCCTGCCTAAGGTTACAAGGTCAGTTAAGAGCAGAGCTTAAATTAAAAGTGCACTGGACCGGCAGTCACAAGGCCTAGATTCAAGTCCTGACTCTGTTATTAACTTATTGGGCGACCACAGGAAGTCTTCTAACTTCTCTAGTCTCAGTTTCCTCATCTGTAAAATGGAAAAGAGAGGAAGTATGGCTTAGCAGATAAAGACTATTCCTCGGAGTCATGAAGACCTATGGAAGTTTTGTGCTTATACATACTCACTGCATGACCCTGGACACATAAACTCCAATGTCCCAGGAAACTCTTTCAGTGTAGCAACTGGGAAGAATAGTTAAAGGAAGACTCGATTTGAAGTCAGGAAGACCTTAATTCATTTGCTATTACAGACATTTATTAGTTGTTTGATCCTGGCTGAGTCATTTAATCACTTTTGGACTCAGTCTCCTCATTTGTAAAATGGGGACAATAAAAGCATCTACCTTACAGGGCTGTAAAGATTCAATAAGATGTTATATACATATGGGTGTATACATATAACTTGGCAAACCTTAAAGTGCTATTTCATTGGTAGCTATTATTATTAATATTATTATTAGGAGGTTATATTTTGCAAAGCAGGTGCCAGTCTGCCTCAAAGAGGGAATTATTCACTATTAACTCACTAAACTAAGGAAACAAGTTCAGTGAGAAAAAAATAGGAAGGAGGACAAGATGTGTTTTATCATTCTTTACAGCCCTCAAATTCTATGACAAAACCCAGGTCACCCAATTCCCAACACAGTGCCCAATCAATTACATATTTAACAATTTGATTATAAACTTATTTGTAACATTTTGAGGAAGAGAATAGGAAAAAAAAAATACAAGCAGTATCACTTTAAGAAAACATTAAGAAACTATGGAGGGTCTTAGAAAGTTATAGAAACCTTGATGGATGACTTCAAAACTAGATCATATAATGCATATCTAAAGATGAAACTGACAGAGTAAGAAACAGAAAAATGGGGAAATACATTTTAAAAGTTCTGTTCTCTATCAGTGTCAGTA
This sequence comes from Pseudochirops cupreus, assembly GCA_028627135.1. Taxonomy (NCBI): domain Eukaryota; kingdom Metazoa; phylum Chordata; class Mammalia; order Diprotodontia; family Pseudocheiridae; genus Pseudochirops; species Pseudochirops cupreus. Next base: position 365,496,916 of record CM053580.1, read on the forward strand.
CAGCCACAACATCTGGATTCAGAGTAGTCTCTTACGAATTTGAGGAATAGAAACAATTTTAGATAAAACAAAGTGGGAAAAGCAGTTGACCTAGACCATGTGTGTAGAAAAGGTCAGTGCTGGGGGGGCCACAGAAGTTTGGGGGATAAATTATCTATCTCTCTTAAAGAATAAATGATACCAAATGCTTGGGGAAAACTACAGATTTTATTATTAGAAATAGCAACCAAATCCATATACCTACACTCCCAGATCTTTATAAAATCTTTTTAGAAATAATTCACACATGTATCAAGTGCCATTTATAAAAGTACAGCAGGGAAAGAGGGTTTTTTGGTTGCTGTTTACTTATTTTCATTTTTGTAGACAACATTCAGTATGCACCATATCTTTAAAGTACACAACTGACTGAAGAGTCAAAGATGCTTGTGTGCTTGTTGCTTAATAAAACAAACAAGCAAAATCCATCTGATCCAAAGAGCAAAATGCCATCATGCTCCTTTTTGACAAAACACTTCATTATGCATATGAAAGAATCATATAAAATCACTGCAAGTGCATAACATAAATAGCATTCCTTTTTGGCTCTGTGTTTTACTAATATCAGGAAAAGGACAAATCAGGGAAATGCATGGTTGCTACTATATTTGCCATTGAAGCAGATGGTGATGCATCTGATATAGCACTGGGCCTAGAGTGAGAAAGTTGTTATTCCAGCTGCATCTGACTCTTTGTGACCCTAGTTAGGATTTTCTTGGCAAAAATACTGTAGCCTGAGGCAAACAGGGTTAAGTGACTTGCCCAGGGTCATGCAACTAGTAAGTTTCTGAGGACAGATTTAAACTCATGTCTTTGTTATTCTAGATCCAGTGTTCTATCCACTGTGCCACCTAGCTGCCCAAGAAGACCTGAGTTCAAATCAAGCTTCAGATATTAAGCAGTTGTATGACCCTGATCAAGCCACTTTACCTCTGTCTGTTTCAATTTCCTGAACTTTAATATGGAGATAATAATAGCACCTACATGCCAGAGTTTTTGTGAGGATTAAATGAGATAAAATGCTTAGCATGTTGCCTGGCACATAGCACACACACTTAATAAATGTTTATTTGCTTGCTTCCTTTGTTCCTTCCTGGCATGGGCTATGTCTGGGTGGAGAGTCAAAATGTGATAGGAATATACAACAGATAGTTGTATATTCTAGTTGCTCTAATTTGTGCAGAACATTGTTTTATTTTCATAAGGCCAATAATACTTCTGAGTTCCTTAAATGAGATTCATACTTGTTCAAAAGAAATCTATTCACATCATAAAAAACAAATTCATGGAGTGGATATTATATAGGTCATTATATGCAGTTGGATGAACAAACCATAGAGATGGTCCATTAGTACATATATTTAGGATGGATCTTGTAGATTGACAATGACCTGAGCTCAAATTTTAAAAAAGTGGGAGAAGGATCTGGGCTGCCTTTAATATATTGTATCTTACTTTTAATTATTCCTAAATTTCAGCTTGAAACAAAGGTGCATCTTTAATCTCAATATTCTCCCAGCAATGTTATTTGATAACAAAAGTTCTAACACTGTAGTCTCTGAAGAATTCAGGTTAAGCATTTACCCACTGAGCAATGGAAAGTTGCAAACTGAAAGCAGGATCCTGAATATTACTAACAAAGAATGTTGCAAGAGAAGCAGAGCATAATGTACCATCAGAGAGATGTATGGCATGAAAAAAAGGAATGACTTCATTGTAGAGCAAGTGTAAGAGACAACTAAAGGACAGTGTATGTGCTCCATTTGTATGGTACCATGATGAAGTCTCCTAGATTATTCGGTAGAACCACTGCTGAAGAATTTGAATAGGATCACACAGATAAGAAAACATTTAGGGGAGGCAGCATAATAGAGTCAGTTGTCAATACACATTTATGAAGTGCCTATTATGGGCTAGGCACTAAATACTTGGGATACAAAGAAAGGTAAAAAAAGATGATAGTCCCTGCATTCAAAGTGTTTACAATCTAGTAAGGAAGACAATAATCAAATGATTATGTACAAACAAGGTATATGGAGGATGAATTTGATAACAATTAATGTAGAAAGGGCAAGAGAATTGATGGGGTTGTAATGGTAATGGGAATTTGAAGATCTTCCCTTAACAAGCCTAAGGGAATTCGAAGATCTTCCCTGCTTTGAAAATATACCCTGCCCTCTAATAGACTGTATGTAATCACATGGAGCCTGTGGTGGGAGGAGTTTACTGAAGGGTGAAGCAGAGTCCACAAGAAGCTGGGAGTCAAAGCACCTAGACAGTGGGAGGAGGGAATGCATCTGAGGGAGACAGTTAGGCTTGTGAGTAAATGTTGGTTGTTTGCCACCTGCTGTGACAGATAGGCTTGTGTTGGTTTGTAGGAAGGCTAAAGGATGCTGTGTCTCTGTACTATTATGGCTTATTAACTTCTTTTCTGCTATGATGGAATCAGCTTGCTGGTTTGGGGATTCGGTTTTCTGGTGTCTGAATAAATGTTTTGTTTCTGTCTTCTATATGAAGAGTCTGTTGTATTTTGTGATCAAGCACTATGCAGGCATATTTATAGTGACCACTAGCACTGTGAATATTGCATTGGCACTACAGGGGGACCCAGACAGGATTCCAGTAGAAGGTGAGATTTTAGCTGGGACTTAGAAACTGGAGAATCAAGGAGTTAGAGATCAAGAGGGAGAGTTGTAGGTGTGGGGGACAGCTAGTGACAATCCAGAATCAGGAGTTGGATGGTCTTGTCAAGAAGTAACATTTTGGCCTGTGTCAATGGATCTTAAGAGGACATGAGGAAAGGGGGTGAGGGGAGCGGGCATAAAGTATAAGAAAACTGGAAAGTAGGAAGGGTCAAGGTTATGAAGGACTTTGAATGCCAAACAGAGGTTTTTATATTTCATTTTGGAGGTAATAGGGAGACACTAAATTTTATCAAGTAGGAGCATGGGGGTAACATGATCAGACCTGTGTTTTAGGAAGATCACTTTGACAGCTGAGTGAAGGACTGACTGGAGTGGAGAAAGACCTGAAGCTGGGAGACTAACTACTAGAAGGAGATTATCACCTGAAATGGTAACAGGAATTTGAGGATCTTCCCTGCCCCTTAATAAGCCTAAGGGAATTTGAAGATCTTCCCTGCTTTGAAGAAATACCCTGCCCCCTAATAGGCAGAACATAATCACATGGAGTCTGTGGTGGGAGGAGTTTGCTGAAGTTGGAGCAGAGCCCACAGGAAGCTGATAGTCAGAACAGTTAGAGACTGGAGGGAGGAGACAATGTACCTAAGGGAGTCAGTTAGGCTTCTGAATAAATGTTGGTTTATAGGAAGGGTAAAGGATGTCGTGGCTCTCTGTACTGTAATCTTTGCTACTATGATGGAATTGGCTTACTGGTTTTGGGATTCAGTTTTCTGGTGTCTGAATAAATGTTTTGCTTCTGTCTTCTACATGGAGAATCTATTATATTTTGTAATTAGGCACTATGCCATATTTACAGTGGCCATTGGCACTGTGAATATTGTGTTGGTGCTACATTACCTCAGGCATGAGGTGATAAAGACCTGCTCCAGGGTATTAGCAAGGTCAGAGGAGAAAAGAGGACATGTATAAGTGGTATTTATATCTTTCTATCTATCTATCTCTCTGTATCTTTTTGGAGGGGGGAAGGCAGGGCAATTGGGATTAAGTGACTTGCCCAAGGTCAAACGGCTAATAAGTGTTAAGTGTCTAGGTTGGATTTGAATTCAGGTCCTCCTGACTCCAGGCCTGTTGCTTTATTCACTGTGGGAGTGGTATTATAAAGAGAGGATCAGTAAGACTTGGCTGCAGCTTGGATTTGGGGTATGAGAGAGGGAAGAGTCAAGAATTACATCTAAATTGTGAGCCTGCTTAACTGAAAGGATTGTGGTATCCTCAACAGTAATAAGGAAGTTAGGAAAGATGGTAGGTCCTGGAAGGAAAGATAAAGAGTTGTTTTGTACTTAGTAAGCTTAAGATGTTTACATTAACCCAGTTCAAGTTATCTAATAGGGTGTTAAAGATGGGACTCTGAAGGTCAAGAGAAAGATTAATAGACGTATCAATAAATATATTTCAATGAATGAATAAAAAGTTCCCCAAATAGGTCCTCTTTAAATACTTATGCCCACATAGAATAAAGGATTGGGAGATGGAATGAGCCTGAGAGATGATCATTTTTCAAAAGGTCTCCTGGGGTTATTAATGTTTAAAATATGAAATGCTACATTTTGGGGGGCCCTTCATGAAAAGAACCTTAGATAAAATTAACCCGATGTAATTTTGGGATTTCTTTCCTGCCACACTCTTTTGTGTTTGCATGTTTCCTCTTGAGAAGCCCAGGCATGCGATTATAGATTACAGAGTAGTTGGCTTTTTCTCTATTTGCTCTCACCATGCCACTAGAAACAGTATTTTCTCAGTATTTCTAATGGAAATACCTTTGGCACATTGTACTTGGACATCTGACCACAGCAGGGACTTCAGGCTGGCAACCAGGAACCTGGGGGGAAAATGCACTGAAACCAGCTAGGCACCACATTTTCCCATGCTTTCAAACGGCACCGAGAATCTGTCTCAAAGTTGTTTTGGCTAAGGTCATGATTAGATCAAAAAAACAAATGTGCAGGATTCTTGATTGCAGCAAACTGAGAGTCTTGGTGACACTCTGGCATTAGAGTTTACTACTAAGGCTTCAAAAGGCATCACTGTCAAAGACGACTTTAACTAGTTCTGCCTCCATACATTATTCTGACACTGTCTGCTTTACATTTAGCTTCACCATGAGCCCCACAGGCAATTCCCTGGCTGTTAGACCCACCAGAAAATATCTGAACAAAAGTAGAGGATTAACAAGAGTGAAATTTCATCCTCATAATTAATTTGTCTTTATCCCTCACCATACTAGACACTGGGTAGCCAAGCAAAGGAAAACATAATCTTACAATACCTTCCACTGCTTAAAAAGAGTCTAGCATGCTATCTCATCTTTATCCTTTCCCTCAGTGGTTGGCACCTGTTCTCTCTCTAGGGGTACTTTTTTTTCCCTTGGACTTGTTTTTTGTTTTAATTATACAACTTCATCCAACAATCTCAAATAGCTTTACAAACATTATTGGTGACAATCTCTTCCAATTCTGAAAAACTAGAGAAACTGGAGACAAAAGGTATAATGAAATCACACATTAAGTCAGGGCAGAGCTGCTTCATGTTGAGCTTTTTAGAACCCCATTATTCCTCATGTTTTCTCCATGGCACTGTAATCTCGTTCCATTTGCAAATTTCCTGCAATAAAAGCCAAAATATATAAGAAATGACACTTCTTATAGAATTATGGATCTGGAAGGGACTTTGAGGGATGATTACCTCATCATCAGGATGACCCCAAAATTGGAATGTTGAATTAAATTTTAAAAATTGTTCATTAAATGGACTGAGTTTACGTGGGAGTTCCTTGAAAATGAGGGGCAATGTCTTATTTTTCTACTTTTCCCCCTTTGACATATACCACTCACACATGTCTTGAGTTAATGATAGATGTACTTGGAATTTAATATTTACCATTCAAGACAATTGTAAAGATATCCCTATCTATCATGACTTAAATCAAGAGTATCTATATATTGAATGCCACAGAGACTATAGTACACATTCTATTTATCTGGCATTCTGTAGAGATTACGTTTCCACAGGAACTGCCAGCATTGGGACATTTTCTTGTTGTCATTGGTGCCATTGTGACCCAGATTGGTCTGGGTCCTGAATGTGACACAAAATACAGAAACATCAATGGAGGTTGAAAGAGAAGAAGGAATTGGAGGCTGAGGTTATAACCCAGATGGGCCTCTTCCCTTCTGCTTGTTGGCTTTATATTGTCATAGTCTAGGTATATGAGGACTATGACAATTTCAGGGATACAGGTCAGTGTTCCAGATTACTGAGTTGTGGTGTTTCTCGAAATCCAGCAAACATTGGTGGTCTTGCTGTCTTGTTCATGCATACAGGTGTGACCACAAAGAATCAGAGAAAACTCTAGCTATAACCTTAAATCCTGTATTGAAGCCTACTGTAAAGTAAAATGTGATCCTACTCCTACTTTACTGGCATATAGGAGATTTATGATAAGATATTTAACCTCCAGGTTCACTCTCTCACAGTTTAGGAGATCAAAGAGTGAGAGGAAATGGACTCCAACCTGAAAGTGGGATTTGTCTAGGGGGCTGGAGCTGGGAAATGACAAAAAGGCTGCATTCTATAACATGTGTTTAATGCTCCTTGATTTTATGATTTTTTTTTCTATTTCAATCAAACTGTTTGTTTAACTAGGAAGTTGAAGTTAGCTATCTATATTTACCAGAGAAAGTTACCAGTGGATTGTGGTGACAAGAGCCACTCTTTGAAAAGTCACTCTGGATTTAGAACCTTGGATGCATCAGTCTGATTCACAATGTTTGATGTGTAGGGTAGTTAGTCTTCTGAAGGACCCACATGTCAAAGGGGATATAGTGATTACTGTGGAGAAAAACCTATCCTACTTGCTGTTCTTCCCATATAGAAAGTTTGGGGAGAGCTAAGTGGTGCAATGAATACAGCACTGACCCTGGAGTCAGGAGAACCTGAGTTCAAATCCAGCCTCAGACACTTGACACACTTACTAGCTATGTGACTTTGGGCAAGTCACTTAACCCCAAATGCCTTGCCTTTTCTCCTCCAAAAAACAAACACATATAGAAAACTCAGTCTCCATGCCTCCACATCTCCAATAGTAGTAATGCTCATCCTTATGTCATCCCTCCTCACTTTCATCTCCTAGTTTCTCTGGTTTCCTTGAATCAAGCTCAAATCCCACCCACTTTTTGAGGTCTCTCCAGGTTCGTCCAGTGGCTACTGAAATTAACTTCCATTCATTCACTCTATATCTCTTCTCACTATCCCTATTAGAGTGTGAGCTCCTTGAAGACTGGAGTTGTTCCCCCCCCCCCACCCCGGTATCTCAGCACTTGGGCCAGGTAAGTGGTGCAGTGGATAAAGCATTGGGCTTGGAATCAGAAAGACTCATCTTCCTGAGTTCAAATCTGGTCTCTGACATTTACTAGCTCTGTGACCCTGAGTAAGTCACTTAACCCTGTTTGCCTCAGTTTTCTCATATATAAAGTGAATTAGAGAAGGAAATGGCAAAACACTCCAGTATATTGGCAAGAAAACCCTAAATGGGGTCACAAAGAGTCAGACATGAGGTCAGACATGACTGAATAACAATCCCAGCACTTAACATGATACTTGGTACATAATGATTGTTTAATAAATGCTGGTTATCTGTTACTCTCATTGAATTTGGCTTAAGGAGGGAACAACATATGCACTCAATTACCCTATAGGAAAGTAGTAGGGAAGGGGATAAGAGGGGGGATGATAGAAAGGAGGGCAGATGGTGGTGGGGAGGGTAGTTAGAAGCAAATACTTTTTTTGTAAAGGGACAGGGTCAAAGTAGAAAATGGAACAAGTGGGGGCAGGATAGGATGGAGGGAAATATAGTCAGTCTTTCACAATATATCCACTATGAAAATATTTTGCATAACTACACATGTACAATCTATATTGAGTTTCTTATCTTCCCAGTACAGGTGGGTGACAAGGGAGGAAGGGAAAGAATTTGGAGTTCAAAGTTGTAAACACAAATGTTTTTTTAAAATTATTATTATTATTATCATTTACATGCAACTGGGAAATAAGATATACAGGCACTGGGGTATGGAGATCCATCTTGCCCTACCAGAAAGTCAGAGGGGGAAGGGGGAGGATATAGGAGAGAATAGATTGGGGGAGAAGGGTATTCAGTAAGATCACTGTTTTGGGGTGGTGGGGAGGGGAAAGATGGGGAGAAAATTTGTAACTGAAAATCTTGTGGAAATGAATGTTGAAAACTAAAAATAAACAAAAAAATTAACCAAAAAAATGAACCCATGTCATTGGTAAAAATTAAAAAATGCTGGTTGCCAACTGATTAGAGATTGTTGGATGTGTTACTTCCTTATATTAAAGGCAATTTTCCCCTCCCCTGGGACATGTCACCCCAGAAATCTGCCAAAAACTTCAACTATACATCTTATTTCACCGTTTAGTTTTAACATCTAGAAAGGCAAAAAATAATAATACCATTTATCTTATAAGATCATTGTTAGGATCATATATGATCATGTCTGTGAAACTCTCTGCAAGCCATAAATGCTATACAAAACTTAGCTTCTGTTACTATTTTGTTACCTCTAATTCCAGGGTGATCAAAACAAAGGTGAGTTGTTTGGGGACAAGGAAGTTAAGCATCATTTTATGGGTTGATGTGACAATGATATTCTTCGTAAGTTACCTTTACATTTGTTTCTGAGATTTTCAGGAATTTCTCCCAAAAGACCTGAGAATATTTCTGAGAACATTTATTTCTGAGACTGTTTATATAAAAACTAACAGCCCATTATTTTGTTTGGTTCATTCAACCACTTAATTCTGTTTTAACTGAATTGACCTTTTCCCTATTCAGCTCCCTGCTCCCAAACTGTACGACATACACTGAACTAACTTCAGTAAAAATAACCAGTCCAGACAATTGGTATTAAAAATTATTCTCAACTCTTATGTGTCATCTAGCAACAAAGCATGAGAAGAACTTTTTCCTATCTCAAAAAAATAAAATTAAAATGATATAATGATATGAAAATGACTTTCTAAGTTGCCTTTTTCTTATCCTATTATGAAATTAGAATTAATGACTATATAAAATAAAATTATTTCAGTCAATAATACCTTCATCTAGAAATTATTTTTGAGCAAAGCTTATGAAATACTCTTCTGGTCCCTGATGGCAAACTTCATCTTAACATTACTCTTTCAAAGGGGAGACTTCACTCCACTAGTATTTCAAATGTACCCAATGCAGGTTCATCCAGAATGATAGCACTTGCTTACCTATTATTTCAGCGACAAGGGGGTTAATAGATTTGTTCAGCTTTGCACATTTGAGAGGGAAACCTTGGCACATATTTCTTTGAGACTTGTGGAATGGTTTGATAAGGGCTGGCCTTGTTACAAAGTGAAGCATTTGCCAAGACAACGGATAGCTCCATGTTTGCCTTGTATTGCAGACCTTTTTATGAACTTTCCTAACACCCAATTTTTCATCTAAGCTTTGGAGATGAAAAAGAACTGGTCACTTGGGATGCGATCACTTTTGTTCACTGTTTATTTAACTGATTCTGAAGCTCATTTTGGAGGTCTGAGTCCACAGCTAGTACCTAGAAATCACATCATCCTGATGGTTTATTCAAATTGCTGGCTAGTGTCCAGTCAACACAATGAATAAGACTAAAGAACTAACATTTTTCCTTCATTGGTTTAATTGGATACACTTTCAGAGAGGTACCAAATTCAGTGCCCTGCTAACTTTTTCTTGGAAAAATGAGCAGGCTGGTATGTTGAGCTGAATGTATTAGTGTTGCCAGCATTGTTACCCTTGTTATTTCAGTAAGGAAATGACCCCTCCTCCCACCCCTTTAGAAGGGAAGCCTTCCAGGAATAACCAGAAAAAAAATAAAAATACGGCTAAGTGGATTCCTGGTTTTTCAGTTTGGTTGGTTGGACACACTAGGCAAACTTTTTTTTTCTTTCCTCTTCTGTCTATAGAATAGATTGTAATTAGTGTTATGTTAAGTTTGATAAAATGAAAAACAGTTCCTAAAAATTATCCAAAAGTGGAATGAATCATACCAGGAAATTATGGATTCTCCCTTCCACCTCAAGCAAGCAAAGGTCAGACGGTCATTTGTTAATTATGGAATTCTTTTCTTAGTACAAGTTAGACTGGATGGCCTCTGTGGTACTTTCAAATTCTGATAATAGAATCAAATTTTATTCTATAATTGAAGATAGGAAAGAATGTAAGAGATCCTTTTCTTTTGACATGTGAGGAAATTAAAGTCCATATAGCTCCAGTGACCCCTTTCCAGCTTCCTTTTTTGTGCTGGCTTCCACCATTAGAATGTAAGTTTCAGGAGGACAAGGATGGTCTTCTTTTTACCTTATTTATATCTCCAGCATTTAGCACAGTTCCTTATGTGCTTAATATATGTTTAATAAGTATGTGCTTAATAAATGTTTGTTGAATTGAATTGAGTAGTAAGTAGGAAAATTAGGATTTGACTCCAGACCCTGTGACTCCTAGACTTGTTCCCAGGTAACCAAGGCAGCTGAGTCATATAGCCTGTTTTTTGTTTTTTTTTTAATCAAAGTCTATGTGATTTTAGGAGCCTTCAATCACACATCTGGCTGCTACAAGCGCAAAGTACATACTCAACTTTTGTTTTGTATTCTTTGTTAACCGTAGCTGATGGGGATGAGATCTGAACCCTTAAAAGGAAAAGCTCTGGGCTTTCCCACAAGGTCCAGGTCCTTGGGGTTCACCTGGGGCAATCGGCCTTTCCCAGTGGTCGTAGAGTCTCCTGTTCCTCCCTCTTGGAGGCAGCTGGTAGCCCAGTGGATCTAGAGCTGAACTTCCTGGAATCCGGAAGATCAGGGTTCAAATTTGACCTCACCTGCTTACTAACCATGTGACCCTAGGTAAGTCAATTAAATTCTGTTTACCTCAGTTTCCTCAACTGTAAAAAGTGAATAATAACAGCACATATCTCCTAGGGTTGTTGTAAGGATGAAATGAACTAATATTTGTAAAGCATTTAGCACAGTGCCTGGCAGATCATAGACACCTGAAAAATGTTTATTTCCTCTTTTCCTCTCCTGATTGCTATAGTGCCAACTCAGCAGCCAACCATCAATTGGAAAGAAACGTAAGAGGAACTTGTCCCAGGTTTATGGGAGTATTCAGGGAGGACTAGCACCTCTAGTATGAAGGCTTGCTGAGTCCTTTTCAGGGTTGTGCATCTACCTTTGATATACCCCTTCATCTAACTCTCACCTATGGCATGTACAGAAGGCATAACACAATAAAACCATCTGGGCTAAACCAGGTTGAGGATGACTGACAAGCTTCAAATCCATCAGTCAGTTAGGGAGGTGTCTACCCAAAGCATGTGAAAACTTCCCCTGACCAAATGGGTGCATGAGAACAATTTGTTCCAATGGCCATGAAGGCAGCTGAAGCAGGTGATGTGGAGCACTTAGAGTTTAGTCAGACGTAAAAGATGCCAAGGTCATCTTCAACCCTAACGTTCTAAATAAATGCTAGCCATTGTTATCATTATGATATATTATATTATATATTATATAATATTTATTATATATTATATTATATTATATTAATCATCTTCCCCCCCCCCCAAAAAAATACCCAATAGTGATCCTCATATGGCATTAACTTGAAGCCCTTAATCATCCCGGCCATCTTCCTCAGATACTTAGTGCCTTACCAATAGCCAAAGGATGTGCCAGAGGCAGTTCTAGTCAACTTACAGAGCCCTTGGTTAAAATTTCAATTTAAGCATCTATACCTCAGAAATTGGCATTATAAATCAGGACTTAATTTATTGTTTTGTTGATTGTCTAGACTTCACAAACTATTAATGATTCAGATTAAACTTAAAAGTGTGTGTACATTTTTTTCCCCTCAGAGAGTTTAGTTATTAAACATTTACCAGCCCACCCCTTCAATGCTCTATAAATATTGTCTGTGTTCAGCAGGAGTGTGAAGGAGAAGGTTCAGGAAATGAAGTCATCACCAAACTGGAGGCTTGGTAACTATAAGCTAATAATAATTATTACAATTATCATAATAACCAGCATTTATATAGTCCTTTAAGGTTTGCTAAGTGCTTTACATCCGTTATCTCATTTGAGTCTCACAACTGCCCTGCCAATATCCTTCCTAAAATGTGGCATCAAAGATGAATGCGATATTCCACATGTACTTTGAATAGGAATAACAGTGGAACCATGACTTCCTTGGTTGTGAACATCATCACTCCCTTAATTTAGCCAAATATTGTATGAGCTTCATAAACTTTCATATCACGTTATTGACACAAATTGAACTTGTCATCCATTAACCCCCTTTCCTCATATCTGTTTTTCTTATAAAATGCTCTCAAGTCATGCTTTCCTTATCTAGTATTTGTGAAACTTTTTTTCAGTTCAGATGTAAAACTTTACATTGAAACTTATCTAATATAATTAAATTTGGCCCAACGTTCTACCCTGTTGAAAACGTTGAAATACTGAATGATCTAATGTAAGCTATCTTTCACAGTCATGTCATATAATACTTAGCACCGTGCCTGACATACAGCGAAGTCTCAATACATCCTTGCTGATTGGTTTGTCAGTTTGATAAGCATGACACCTTCATCTTAGTTAGTGATCAGAATGCCAACCTCAGAAGGATGAGCATGAATCTCTGGGGAACTAGAGTCCGCATGCCTTTCTATGTTGATATCAGACCATTAGTGACTATTCGTTGCCTCTGACCATTCAAAATATAAAATTCGCTTGGCATTAGGAGATATCATCTGAATATTTAAATAAAGTAGCAGAAAAAAAAATAGCAGAAATGGTCATTTACTCACATTATTCAAATGCTACATTATATAAAAGAAATACCAGAACCCTGAAATTAGCTGACTGTTCCTTGAATCCCAAGACCAAAATTCTTATTAGTCTTTTACCAGCATAGGTAGCAATGTTCTAACTTTCATTAATGGACTCTGGGCTTCTTCACCTCTGCTATTTTCCACCTTGCTGGACTTTGCAAACATCTAGAGGTTGAGTAGCAATGTCACTCAGCTCTCACTCCCATTCTGAGCCTATGTTTCTTCCTCCCAGGTAATTTTCCCTTGCCACCCTACTTTGTTATTCCAGGTGACTGGACATCCATAGAAACTCTTCAATATGGTTCTGTTCTAATAATTCCCAAAGGGCTGCCCCAACCTGACTCTAGACTTAATAATTCACAGATCCTACCGGAGGTATCATATCCTTTAAACAGGATGATCCATAAAATCAACCAACTTATATGGCTCCAACTTCTCTACCTTGACTATGATAAATACATCCCAAAAGTCCTGGTAAGAGTTCTAATGTGGGATTGAGATGATGTTATGACTGGATACAGAGTATCCAGTGTCCACTTGTGTTAAGAAGTCCATCTAGGAATAACAGGGATGTAGGGCTATCTTACCTGAAGCCTACATAATTGTCAGGTTGTAGTATGCCAGTCAACCAACCTAGATTTGTACTACAAAGCACAACAACAGAGAGGAGAAAATGAAATTAGTTGTTTCTATGCTGAAAACCTCATAATATTGTCTCACTCAGATTCCCAGGGACTTGTTCTCTTGAAGCACTGATCTGAATCAAAGAGGGTAGCTATTGATTGTTTCAACTACCACATGATGTGACAGAATCTCTGCTGTACCTTCTCATTTGGGCCTAGGACCAAATCTATAAAGTACTCAGAAATGTGTTCCATATGTCATAACTAGGATCTGTACTTTTTAAGTACCTGGGAGTTTAAGCACAATGGTCACACATATCTGGGTTACAGGGTAGAAGGTGAGGTAAAGGTTAGTCTGGGAATGTGGAGTAAAATGATCCACCATCAAAGTACTGATTTTAGGTGTGAGAAGGGTGGACACATAATTTCATGGATACTTATACATTTTGGCACCAGCAGATCTTCTGGTTAATAATCTCAGTTTTAAGGTGGGGTAGGAAGGTAGAGTGCAATCTCAAAAGTCTTCTTGGGTTCTTTCAGATAATCCCACCATTGTCCACTTATAGGTGAGGATAATTATCTGTGAGAAATAAAGGGTGACCTAGCAGTCACAATGCCATTTAGAAGCAACAGCACAAAGGCCACCTAGGTGCACTCTGTTAGCATTCTCTAAGATGGGGAGTTAAACCTCCTTCACTAATAAAGGAAATGCTTTTTCTATAAGAAACAAGATGACAAGAATGCCATACTGCTCTTTCTAGGAATGGTACTGAAAAGGATTTATTCTATTTGAGGAGATGTCATGGGCTGCTCAGAAGCGCTTTTCAGATTGTCAAGGCCAATTACGTTTGATTTACAGAATGAGGTGGAGGTGGACCAGTATCCTATATTGATTTTGATAGCAAAGGATTCACAAGTAAAATTCAATATCCTATATTGTGAATCCTTTGCTATCAAAATCAATCATCTTGAAACACTCCTAGATCCATAGTTCCTCCTCAATACTCAGATGGCATGCTTTAATGGTAATGGTAATTTGAAGATCATCCCTGTCCCTTAATAAGCCTAAGGAAATGTGAAGACCTTCCCTGCTTTGAAGACATGCCCTGCTTCCTAATAGGCTGAATGTAATCACATGGAGCCTGAGGTGGGAGAAGTTTGCTGAAGGGTGGAGCAGAGCCCACAGAAGTTGAGAGTCAGAGCAGTTAGGGACTGGAGGGAGGAGAGGACACTCTCAAGGAAGAGAGTCAAGCTTGTGAGTAAATGTTGATTTGTAGGATGGCTAAAGGATGCTGTGGCTCTCTGTGCTGTTATGGCTTTTAACTTCTTTGCTACTATGATGGAATTGGCTTGCTGGTTTGGGGATTTGGTTTTCTGGTGTCTGCATAAATGTTTTGCTTCTGTCTTCTGTGTGGAGGGTCTGTTATATTTTGCAATTGAACACTATTCCAGCATTTTACAGCGGCCATTGGAGCTGTGAATATTATGTTGGCACCACATATGCAGAGATGCTGAGGCTTCAGAACTTTTGTCATATTGCTATTGGTATTGGAAATTTCAAATTCTTCCCCACCATATATCTTGGGTAAGTTGCTTAACCTTCTCTAAAAGTCAGTTTCACCATCTGAAGAACAGGAACGATAGTATATCAATATTTTTTATATATACTCCATTACTCCACTGTCAAAAACTTGTTTGGTAATCATAGCCAAAATATTATCTTCATTGCAAAGATTTATTCCCTGTGTGGAATTGTTTCCAAGAGTAAGTTGCTTTGCTTCATTTGTTGCAACAAAGCAAATTTTTGTTTTGGTACCATTAGTGTAGTGTTTTTGCAAAAATTTCCGTGAATAACCAATGTTTCTGTCCTCTGAGGTACCCTATCTCCTAGGAAATTCCACGGATTTTCAGTGGTTTTAGTGCTGGAAGCATTTGCAAATGCTGAATAACTAAATTTTACTTAAAAGTTTGCATGTATCACTCAATAAATGTAGTAAGTTCTTACTATGTGCCAGACACAGTGTTAAGTCCTGGGGCTACAAACGAGGCAAAAGACAGCCTCTGCCCTCAGGAAACTTATAGTCTAATAGAGGAGACAACATGCCTACAATATGTACAAAACAAGCTCTATACATACTACCTGGGTGACCTTGGACAAGGTAAAAGGTGACTTTTACTTCTTTGAGCCTAAGTTTTCTCATCTGCAAAATAAGAGGGTTAAGAGAAATTATATTAAGATCCCTTTTAGCTCAAAATCTATGATTCATATTTCAGTAGTGTTTTCCTTTGCGACTACTATTTTAGCCTCTTCAAATGCTCTCTTTTAGTCATTTAAATGGGATAAAGAACAAGTTAGCTAATTGGTAGAATAAGCTAACACAGTCTTTCAGAGAGTTTGCCTGGAATAACAGAGAAAACCATAGCTTTGGAATCAGAAACACTTCATTTTAAATCCTACCTCTGACACTGCTTATGTGACTACAGAAAAGTCTCAGCCTTTCAGGGCAACAGGCAATCTCTATGACAACAAGTTATACGCTAGCTGCTCACCTATTTCAGACGGGAGTTTTTATACCAGGAATTTCTTCCACTGAGGAAATCACAAGTCCACACATGCACACTTGCTCACATGCACACACACACACACACACACACACACACACACACACACACCCCAACAAACATATACATGTCTACAAAACCTTTAAATTGAGATTCATGCTGAAATAGACAGTTCTAGTGTGATTAGGGGACCAAATCCTTTCACTGGGTCCTTGAGGTAAAAACTATTCTCATAATAGTACTGATATTTTAATTTCTGACATATTAAATGCCAATATTTATATCTACTATCTATTTATCTGTCACCTATTTACTATTTATCCTATATAAACAAAAGTTCTTTGTGGGGTACTAATAATATTCTTAAGAGTATAAAAGGTTCCTGACACCAAAATGTTTGAGAATCATTGCTATAGACAATACAAACCCTCTGAAAAGCATTATTCTTTTCTCTGATTTCACAAAGCAACAAAATACATGCTTCTGAGAAAAGTGTTTGCTTCTGAAAGCAGTTTTAAAGGTCTATGATCTGGTAGCATTTAAGACAGGCCTGAGGGCCAAAATGTCAATTTTATGTTTTTACTTGTCCAGCAAGATTTCTGTTTAGCCTTGTTTAAATAAACAATGGGGTGAATTAGTATGATTTTCTTCGGTCCTGTTTCTTACAGAAAACATTTTAAGTGCTTGTCAAGGTCCTTCCCTCTGCCTTTTGCTTTGTTTCATCTGGGAAAAGGGCTTATAAAAATCCACGTGAGTTTTGTTCCTTCCTTCTGTTCTTGAATACCAATTTCAGTGAACTTTGACTATATGGCAATAACAACAACAAGAAAGTTAGACAAGTTCTTAATATGTTTCTCAGTTTATATTAATGACATGAATGTTATACCCCTTTCTCATGTTTTATAAATTCATCAAAACTTAATAAAAATGATTTTTACATAACAGTTCAATTTAACAATTCAAAAGAATTCAAAATAGATTAATTAAACTCTTGCAAGGTGCAAATATTGTTCTAAATTCAGGGGATATGCAGAAATAATCCTTGGCCTACAGGAACTTATATTAGGTTGGGGGTGGGGTGCCATGGGAGCTTATATTATGTTGGAGAGAAAAGAGGGAGAAACTATAGCATGTACCACAGGTACTCAAATTCAAGATAATTTTAGGAGGAAAAATACATCAGGAACTATTTACTTAAAATAGATTCACTCAATCAATGGAAACTGTCATTGTCCCAAGAATTTGATATTCTAAAGGATATTCTATTCTACTAGAATGATTATGAAATATAAAGCATGCCAGTGTTCCTCTTTTATTGTTTGGGATTCAGAGGGGAAAACATAAAAGTTTGGTAACTCTCATTAAAATCTTAACTAGGAAAACATCTTTTAATAATATTTCTATTAGTAGAGGATTATGTGAAAACAAATATAATTTGCTCAACTGATACATTTATGATTTAAAAAAAGAAAAAAGGCAGGGTTTACTTTCAAGGATTCCATCTCTCTTCTCCCTTTAGCTCCAGCCAGGAGCCTGAAATGTCATCCCTCTCCTGGACTGTCTTGAGACCCTGGCTTCTTCTCTTCCCTTACTAACTTGCCAGTCAGAATCTAAAGGGAGTGTTTTTATCACACATCCAAATGATGTTAAATGAATAAAAAATAAGAAAAGTCACAAGAATTTAATGTCCCATAATTAATACTTCTGCAATGTCACTCACAATTTTAAAAGGAAGATATTGTTTGTGCCCAAAGGCTACCATCCATGATTTAGCTTCAATGGCCTTAACCTGACTTTGGTGTCCTCTGTTGGTCAGAGTCCTCTTCAAGTATCATAGAATTTGTCATATTTCCCCTGGTACCCAGCTTGCTCTGTGGAGTTATTCACTTAATAAATATCTATTTAGCACCTTCCATGTACTTCATACCATGCTAGGAATGCAAACAAAACTTGGTCTAAATACTTGCACTTGCGAAGTTTAGAATCTAGTTGAGTCGGGCAATAAATATTTATTTTGCTCTTATTATGCGCCAGATACAATGCTAAGTGGTAGGGAGAACAACAACAACAACAAAAAGATAGTTCTTGACCTCAGGGAGCTAACAATCTAGTGAGAGAAGATAATTCCTAAAAAGGCAGTCCAGTGGGAAATGTAACAGGTGTACTCCTTAAAAGGAGGATCTAGGAAGACCTCTTCCCTGTTTACCTTCTACACTCTCCAAAGAGAAGGAGGGAAGGACAAGGCTGATGGGTTCAGAGTTGATGTAATCTTTCAGGATAATGAGATTTCAGAGGGCATGATAAAAGTCCAGAAGAATACAGCTAGGTAAGAAATAATGTTGAAGAAACAAGACACAGAATTGCAGCATAGAGGAATCAAGGAATTGGAAGAGCTCTCAGAAGTCCTCTATTTCAGCTTATATCTCATGAAAAATCCTGACCATAATGGCCACAAGAAGTGGCCATCATCAGTTAACAGCTACATGACAATTTGTTTGGTATTTTGTATAGGCTCACAAGATAAAAGATTTGGAACTGGAAAGAACCTTAAAGACCATTGAGTCCAACCTCTTTAACTTATAGATGACGAAATAATGCACAAAGAGGATATTTCCTCACAGTCTCATGTCTAGCAAGTGTCTGAGGCACAATTTGAATCTAGATCTCTCTGACAAAATGTTCATCATTCTATCATTGGACTAGATGGTCTCTCAGTTCCTTTTCCAAATATGTGATTTTGTAATCCATGATTCTTATTTTATGAAATTCTTCTTTTTTATTGGGAATCTTCTGAGTGATCTATATTCAGAAGTGTGCTGGAGACAGTAAAACCAGCTTATGAAAGTTGACTGCTAAATTTTGGGGGTGAGCATTTACATCTAAAATATAGGTAAATGTTACAAATCAGGGTTTGATTCATTGGTTTGTTGATTTCTAAATTTAAGGAAGTATTAATAATACAGATTAAACTTAAATGTATGTCCTGCATACATTTCTCTCCACTGCCACCCCACCAACAAAGCTGGTAGTTTAACATTTAGCACCACACCACTGGTTCTACTGACTTCTTTCATCTAATAATGGTGTCTTTTTGTCATCTTTGTGGCAAAACTGGTCATCCTCGTTCATAGGGATTTGTTAGGCTCTCTGTGCAGGCAGAGAAATGCCATTATTAACTGCTACATTAGACAACAAGCATTTTTAAATGATTACTATTCACCAAACACTGTGCTAAGTATGGAGAATACAAAAAAAAAGCAAAACCAAAAGCAGGCCAGCAGGCCCAGTCCTAAAGAAGCTTATGTCCTGTGAGCAGTTAAAAGGTAACTTTAAAGATGATGGCACTAGCTGCTGGGGCAAACAGGAAAGTGCCTCCTGCAGAAGTCAGGACTTGACCTGAACCTTGAAGCAATCCAGGAAGAAGAAATGAGAAAGGCATGGGAGACAGAAAGAAATGGGGGTAGGAATTTTGGTGAAAAGGAAGACTGTGAGTCAGGCAATGAACTCATTGACAAAGGTTAGAAAATGTGGTAGGGGTTGGTAGAACACAGTTATGAGAATTTAGATTAGGTGATAAATTTGGATAGAATGAGCCACTGAGTAGACGAGATAAAAGCAGCAAGAATTATTTCAAGTCTACCTCCATTGCCAGTAAAATGATGTGTAAGTAAAAATGCAACCTGTACTGGAAAGAGTGTCCAAATGATTAGTATTATCAGGAGAAAGCCAAGTGAGTGCCATAAAATGGAAGGATTAAGAAAGGAGGAGATTTAAAATGAAAGAAAGTTTGTTCATTGCAAAATAGACTTTCCACATGGTAAGGGATGGGCAAATCTGGAGTAGAACATTGGGCAAGGGGAGGGCTGAGGTAGAAGAGAATGAAGGAGAAAGCAGCAAAGGTGAGGGAAGGGAGAAGGGAAGGTAAAATATTTATTAAGTGTCTACTATGTACAAGGAACTGTGCTAGGCACTTTATAAATATTATCTCATTTGATCCTCGAAACAACCCTAAAAAAGCAAGTGCTATAAATGTTCTCATTCTACAGTTGAGAAAATTGAGACAGACTGAGGTTAAACAACCTGTCCTGGATCACACAAACAGTATCTAAGACAGGATTTGAACTCAGGTCTTTCTAACTCCAGTTTGAAAAGCCCCAGTATGCTGTCCATTGCACTAAGTAGCTGCCACTTTAGTGATTTATTGACAACTTATAATGGAAAGAGTGCTGGCTTTGTAATCAGTGGTTCAATGTCACAGAGATGAGGAGAATTGTGGGGTGAGGAAGGGTTGGGATTATATTGATCATTGGGGAATGAATCTACATAGCGTAACAGAAAGGTCAACGAAAAAAAATTAAAAAAATAAAAATAAATTTAAAAAGAAAGGTCAGCTAACGAAGGCAAGTTATTAGCAGGTACAAAGTCAATGAATTATCTCAGCACTATTCTTAAATGCCTGAACTGCCATGCTAATGTTAATTGGGTCAAGACTGATTGTGCTACTGTCCTAACCTTACTGTCCCACTGAGGAATCTAGAGAGGAGAGGAGGTGGTTTGGTGAAATCAAGAAGTCTCCTATGTCAAGGCCTGATCAAGTTGAGAAACCACCATTAATATGGCGATGGACTCTAGGTACTTCCCAAGTACCATAAGTGCTAAAGGCCTACTGCTGTCACCTATATCTCTTGAGTAACATTTAAAAGGGTCATTGCTACTTCTGTTCCTTATTACAATTTTGTGTGTATATTATATATGTATATATAATATACACATATATACATATACATATATACACACAGATAAACATACATATACACACATATGTATTTGTTTCCTGCACTACATTAAACATCATGAGACATTATTCTTCATCCCAAGAAAATTCAATATAGTTGAGTAGATAAGATTTAGCTAGTTTAAAAGTAAGGGTTTTATACACCAGATACATACAAAGTATAAATAAGTATAATTACCTGTCAAATTTTATAGCCTATATTGCAAATGTTAAATTCTGTGCCTGGAGAGACAAATGTGTCTATTTGTGTTTGGAAATGGATTCAAGGTAGAGATGAAAACTCAACCAAGTTTTGAAGAGTTGGTATATACAAAGGAGGGTGTTTTAAGAGACATAAACTGGAACCAAAAAAAAAAGCACAGAGATGAGAATGAGTAGCACATGTAGGACAATCAGAAGACTCTCTTGGCAAAAAAGAGGGTTCATGCCAGGCAGCAATGGGAAACAAATGCATGCCTTGAGATAGTCAAAATGGAGGGATTTAAATGATAAATTTAGAAGCATGGGTTTCATTCAACAGGGAACATGGAGCCACTATAAATTCTTAAGCAAGGGGTTGATGATGAAGGCAGTGTTTTATCGATCTGGACTTTTAGGCAGAAAGGATTAAAGGTAAGAGATATTAAAAGAAGGGTAAATTAGTTTGAGAACTAACCATAATCAAAGTGGGAAGTTATAGTTCTGGCTTAGCATATTAGCTATGGAACATCAAAAGGATATCAAAAAAATCATCATTGAGAATTTCAGGGGCGCGGAGCCAAGATGGCGGCGTAGAAGCAGCAACATATCGCAGCTCTCACATAGCCACCCCAAAATACCCATAAAATAGGACTCTAAACCAATCCTGGAACTCCAAAACGCACACAAAGATACTTCCCACTAAAGTC
>CM053580.1:365518931-365534361 GCA_028627135.1 Pseudochirops cupreus
AATGTATATATGCATATACATGCATATAAATTTATATAAGACGGTTTTCATATGCAAACAAGCACATATCTGAGTGTATATATATAAATGAATCCATAGAGGGCATAAGATCAATTGAATAGGAAGGGATAATATTCCAAATGAGAATTTCAGAAGTGCCAGAAAACTGAAGATAAGAAAATAGATACATTTCCAGAAAGGTGAAAAGGTAGATGTAAAGCCAAGCACAAGCAGCTCTCCAGAGGACTGCTGCTGTGAATAGCTTTAAGGTCCTGATCACATAATATAGTGAACTCTCTATTTATTCAGCAATAAACTAAGATAAAACATTCACAGAAACCAAAGTATAGCATTCACAATGTTATAACATAACAACTTATCACTAAAGTGACCACATAGTTTTAAACAAAAGATATCATTAAGTCTTTAACTCAATCATCCTTAAGAAGCATTCTTCCTTAAGTGACACAAAGTACAAAGGTCAAAGTTCTCCACTCCTAGGTCACATTGTCTTAATCTCTCAGTCAAAAAGTCTTCTTTCTTCTTGATTAGTTTCCAATCATCCTTAACTCACTCATCCTTAAGAGGTATGAAGTTCTCCTACCCCTAGGCCACAATAAATCATGATCTTCTCAGTCATCATTAAGTACCCAAAGAAAGGTCTTTTCATCTTGACCCAAGGCTGGCTCTCAGATTCTATGGTTCCTCTTCCATGGTCTCAACTTTTGCCTGAATTTACCCAACTGTCACCCAGATTCAAAGGTAGGCAAGTCTCAGCTCCTCATCTAGCTCCTCATCCAGTTCCCATTCCATATGTAAGCTCACAGTTTCCAGTCCACCTCAAATCCTTCACAGTTTCTGTTTCTGGGAAGACAAAAATTAACAGAGCCAAAACAACATTCATACACATTGCCGGCACCATCATCAATTCACTTTCTGCCTGTGAAATCAACATAGACTCACAAACAAAGTCTAAGAACTCAACACAAATTGTTACTGTAGTCCCAGGACCTCTGAAACTCTCCTTTAGGACTTCTATAAACAGACAACAAGAAAACCTTCTTTCAGGGCTTCCAGTAAGGTCCCAGGGCTTCTGTACAAAGTATTTCAAACACAAATCAACACAGACAGAATAGACAGAGTGCTGGGATACCAAAAGTTTTCTCCTTCTCAATTCTGCTTTCTCTCAGCTTGTGCTCACTTGTTCTTTGGTCTCCTCCCTGTTCCTCCCATCTCTTAGATCCTTCCTGTTCCTGTCTTTGGCAAGTTCCTCCCACTGTGGGTTTCACTAGTTCTGTTTCTTAACAAAGACTTGATATAATTATGGGAAAAGCTCAACTCAAACAAGGTGCTAAGTACTTGTTTGCTTGCCATTATAGTAGATTAAAGGTATTACAGACCTATAAATTCTAGGAAAATTATACAATGGATTTTTTTAATTAGCATTTGGAAATGGTGTAACCACTAAGATCCAATATGAGTTTACAAAGAAAATTCTCTGGCAATTCTAACACTTTGCTTTTTTGTTCAAAAAGATTACTAGAATGCTAAGAACATAATATTTTCTCGATAAAATTAAGAGTCCACCAGGACAGTGTTTGTTCCAAACAAGATAATGAAATATGAGTTGGATGACCATACAACTTGGGATTCTCCAAAGGTTGAGCAACAATATCTCAGGAGTATAGATTACTCAGTTTTAACCTGGAAGGAAATTTCTGATGGGTGTTGTGGCTCTGTCTTTGACCCTCTAATCCAAAATATTTTTATCAATGACTTTGATAAAGACATAGGACATAATGCTAAATTCTGTAGATGACACAAATCTGAGATACCAAATATTATAGATGACAGAATAAAGATTAAAATTATCTCAGCTAAATGAAATATTTGGATGAAACCAACAGGATGAAATATAACAGGGGTAAATATGAAGGCCTATATTTAGCCTTTAAAAAAGAGATCAATTACAAAAGTGCAGGATGAGTGAGACCTGGCTACACAGAAATTCATGTGAAAAAGATTTGGGTTTTAGTTGACCACAAGCTTAATATAAGCCAACAGTATGATGTGGCTGCATGAAAAACCCAACAAAATCTGAGGCATCATTCAAAGGAGCATAGTATTCAGATCCTGGAGTAATAGTCCCACTGTTTTCCATGATGATCAGACCACATCTTGAAGTACTGATATCTTGTAGGTACCACATTAAAAAAAATATGTTGGCAAAATAGAATGTGCCCAGAGAAGGCTGAACTGAATGATGGCAAATATGGGCCTGGGTGGATGGCTGATTCTAGGAGAAATAAATGAAGGAAGAGTAAGGGGAAGAAGTTTGGTATATAGGGAAAGAGAACTGAATTTGGGGCCAGATGACTACAGCCCTGCATGGTAACTAATCCTGGGTGCATTCAATATCTCTGGACCTCAGCTCCCTCATTTAAAAGAAAAATGAGAATGATGAACTAGAGGATCTTTATGCTTCTTTCCAGGTCTGTCTATGAATCTGTATCTTTGATTTGGAGAAGGGGCTAAGAGAAATGCTCACTATCTTCAAGAATTTAATGAGCTATCATGTAGAAGAAGAAATAACTTGTTCTATGTTCCTCCAAAGGCAGAAGAATTAGGACCTGCACGTGACAGTTATTAAGAGGAAGATTACATTTTAATGAAAGGAAAGTTCTATCATGCCAGCATGGTAGACAATGGACCTGTAATCAGGATACCAGAATCTAAATACAGGCTTCTTCATGTACAAGCTAGGTGACTGTGGGGAACTCACTTTATTTCATCCAACCTAGTTTCTTCATCTGAAAAAATAGAGATGAGAGTTGTACAACATGCCTTATGGGTCATAGTGAAGAAAGTGCTTTGCAGACCTTGAAACACAATATAAATATGAGCTAATATTAACTAAAGCTGCCTGACAATGGAACAGGCTCCTTTGGGAGGAAGTGAGCTTCCTCTCCCTATCAACGAGTCTATATGGCCATCTGTTAGGAAATCACATAAAGGACCCCTGCACTGGGAGGAAAGTGGAACTAAATGACCTCTCCCACCTACTCTCACTAAGGGAGGCTTCACAGAATTTCACTGGCCGTGTATTTTGTATATCCATGCCTTTCAAGTTCATTTAACTATCAAAATCACTTAATCACAGAGCTGAAAGAAACTCAGCTGGCATTTTGTCTGGCCCTGAGCCTCCATCTAAGAATACACACAGAAATGATTCACAGCTGCCTACCAATATCCATTATTTTCTCTGAGTATGGCTATTCTAATGATGACAGTGATGGTGGTAGCTGACATTTATATAGCACTTTCAAGCTTATGAAGCACTTTATCTACATTCTTTCACTTGAACCTCACAACCACCCTATGAGATAGATATCGCAGGTAACCCTGCCCCCAATCCCACCTTCTACAAATGAGGAAAACTCAGAGAGGTTGTGACTTACCCATGGTCACACAGCTAAAAGGTATCAGAAACAGGATATAACTAAGGTATTAAGGACTTGCAGTGTACTTTCAAGGATATCCCAAGGTGTACAACCTTGATACCATTACTTACTCACTTACTCACTTACTACTCACCCCAAATCTGTTCCCAACTTATGTTTATTCTACCTTTGCAGTATTTCTTATGAGTGTATGGTCAAAGCACTCCAGATACTCCCTAACTGTGTGACCTTAGGAAATTCATTTGACCTTTGTCAGCCTCAGTTTCCTCAAGTGTAAAATAAGAATAAAAACAGCATCTGTAGTGATGAAAGAACAATTGAGATAATAAATGTAAAGCATTTTACAAACCTCAAAATGCTATATAATTCTACTTATTATTATCTAGAGGATTTCAGATTAGAAAATGGATTAATTTCTGCTTTTCTGATTTTTTCTATTTTATGGGTCACTGATTCATATAGCATGAAACACATGCCATAACTGGAAAAGGAAGTGAGACAGTCATGTATTGAGAGTGAAGGATGAACAACATTTCTCACAAAGTGACGTACATGAAACACTAAAAATATCAGAGGAAGGTTTCTAGCATGTTGGGCAAAGCCTCAAGGAAATATATGGTAGAAAGACAGAAGCAATCCAGCATCAACAAACAAGCATTTATTAAGTCCATAGCAGTGGTTAGGTAGTACAGTGGATAGAGGATTGGTCCTGAAATTAGGAAGACCTGAGTCCCAATCTGATTTCAGATACTAACTCTATGACTTTGAGCAAGTCACTTAACTTATACCCGGCTCAGTTTCCTCATATGCAAATAGGGATAATAATAGCACTTAGCTCTCATGGTTGTTGTGAGAATCACATGATGTATTTGTAAAGCACTTTACAAACTTCAAAATGCTATATAAATGCTCTTATCATGATAAGGATTGAACAAATTGTGGTATGTAATTGTGATGAATTACTATTGTACTATAAGAAATGATGAATTCAATGATCTTAGAAAAAACATGGAAAGACTTGTGTAAAATAATGAAGAGCAAAATGAGCAGAACCAAGAGAACGCTGTATACAGCAACAGCAATATTATCTTGAGAATGACTTTGAGCAAATAAGTCATTTTGACTATTATAAATGCCCAAATTAACGATAGGGGACATATGGAGAAGATGCTTATCTTCATCCAGAGAAAGGACTGATAAAAAGAAGTACACATAGATTAATTTTACATAAATGTATATATACATATATATATATATATGTATATATATATATATATGTGTGTGTGTGTGTGTGTGTGTGTGTGTATACACATACATACATACACAAACACACACACATACATATCTATTTGTAGCTAATTGTGGCCATCTGTAGGGTGGAAGAGGAAAATAGTAAGTTGTACATAGGAGAGTTGCAGTTTCATGTGCAATCATCTTTTTTATTATACTATTTTATGAAAATGCTTGTTTTATTCCATGAACTAAAAATAAAATAAAGTTTTTTTTAAAAATTGAACTGTACTGGGTACTAAGGATTCAAAGACAAAAATGAAGTGATCCTTCAAAGACCTGACATTTTATCAGGGGAGACAGCATGAATATAGGTAAGTACAGAAAAGATAGAATATATACAAAGTGAATGGTATTTTACATTACAGTATGGGTAGAATATACTGTAAAGTAGAAAAAATAAATGCGAGGTAATTTGAGACGGAAGGATTTCAGAAACTGAGTAGGATCAAGAAAGACTTCATGAAGAAGGCTGTGCTTCAGCTGAGTACTAAAGAATGCAAGGAATTCTACAAAACAGAAGTGAGAGAGAATGTGTTCTAAGGATGGGGGACTGCCAGAGCAAAGGCACAGGAACCAGGGATCCAATAGAGCAGTTATGCCAGTATGATTGGGCCGTAGAATACGTAGAGGAGAACCATGGGTTAAAAAAGACTGGAGAGGTAAAGGATTTTTTACTTGATCCTAGAGGGAGACACCAGACATTATTGAGCAGGAAGTGACATAGTCAGATCTACATTTTGGCAACTGTGTGGATCCGTGAGAGACTTGATAAGAGGTGATTGCAATGATCTAGGTGAGAGAAGATGAAGGTTTGACATAAGTTAGTGGTAGTTTAAGTGGAGAGAATAGGATGCTTATGAGAGATGTTGGAAAGACAGAAAGAATAAGATTTGACAACTGATTATTATGAGGGTGAGGAATAGATGACACCTCCAAGATTTTGAACCTGGGACATTGGGATAATAATGGTACCTTCAACGTTAATAGGGAAGTTCAGAAAAAGAAAAGATTGGGAGGAGAGGATGTTAATATTTGCAAAATTACCACCAAAACTATTGTAACTTCTGTGTCAACATCCATTGTAGAAAAGTCAAGAAAGAAGTCATTCAATCAGCTAGTACTTATTTAGTGTTTACCATGTGCCAAGTGTGGTGCAAAGTGATGGGGATACAAAAAAAAAAGGAGGGGAAAAGCTCCCAGTCTCAAGAAACTCACAGTTTAATAGAGAAGAAAATGGTGTACAAACAAGACGTAGATTGGAGGTTGTCTTGGAAGGAAGGTACTAAAGACTGAAGAAGTTTGGAAATGGCTTATTGAAGAAGGTGAGATTTTGATTTAGACTCAGAATGAACCAGCAAAGCCAGGAGGTAAAGATTAGTGAGAGTATTTCAAGCATGGAGGGAAAAGGGGTAGCCAGTGAAAACTCTGAGTGTTGGGAAATGGAATACCTCATGCCAGGAAAAGCAAGGAGGCCAGCGTCACTGAATTTCAGAGCACGTGAAAGACAGAGGTACAAACAAACTTGAAAGGTCAGAACGGGTCAAATTGTGAAGGACTTTAAAAGCCAAAAAGAAGATTTTACATTTGATCCTGGAAGTAAGAGAAAACAATTGGAGTTTATTGAATTGGGGAAGGGGAGAGGGTGAAATAGTCAGATCTACACTTCAGAAAGATCAATTTGACAGCTGAGTGAAGGATGGACTGGAGTGAGGAGAGATTTCAAAGGCAGGGAGACCAACCAGAAGGCTACTATAATAGTCCAGGTATGCAGTAATAAAGTCCTACACCAAGGTGGTTGAAGTGTCAAAGGGGGAAAGGGACCCACATTGCAAAGGTAGAAATAATGAATTTGATAACTGATTGGATATGGTGGACTGAGAGGAAGAAAAAGAAGTTGAGGATGACACCAAACTTGTGAGCCTGGGCAAGTGGTATGATGGTGATTTCCATGGTAATAACAAAGAAGTTAAAAAGAGGAGGAGGTTTTTTTGGGGAGAGAAGGGGAGGATTATTTAGTTTTGGACCTGTCAAGTTTAAGATGTCTACAGTATATCCAATTGGTGAAAGATGAGAGTTATATTTACTTAGTCCTGGGAATAATTACTGAAAGAATAATAATTCAACCCAGGGGAGCTAATAAAATCACCAGGTAAGAAAGTATAGAGAGAAAAGAGAAGGAGACTTAGGGAAAATCCACAGTTAGGGGACATGGCATGAAAGATGATCCAGTAAAGGAGACAAAGGAGTGGTCAGACAGGTAGGAGGAGAATGAAGAGAAAAGGAAAAAAAAACAGAGGGGCAAGAATATATGGGAGCAGAATTTGATCAACAGCATAGAATACTGCAGAGAGGTCAAGCAGGATTTGGCAATTAAAAGAACACTGGTAATTTTGGAAAGAGTAGTCTCATTTCACTTGAATGCTCTGAAAGGTCAACCTCAATTGGGACTTCACAGCAGTAGGGCAGTCCTTTTATTCCTCCTTAATTGATTACCTATCTTATTCTCAATATAAGCTATTACAAACCTTCACTTCTTAAGCATCCCACAATTCTTTCCCCGCCCCCCTCCCTCCATGCTGAGCTGAAGATCGTGTCTCTTATTTTGCAGAGAAAATTGAAGCCATTTGACTTGAGTTCTCTCTTCTCTTATTCCCTGCCTCTGACAATATATGATCCTTCTTGCCAAGGTCAACCCCTCCATTGATTTCCTTGATACTATCCTCTCTGGTTTTCTCTCACAGACTGCTGTAGTGCCAATGCAATATTTACAGCATCCACAATCACAATAAAGACCGTGACTCTGAGTATCACAGTTTATTTGATCACAAGATATACCAGATTCTCCAGATAGAGGATAGAACTGAAGCATTTATTTAGACACCAGAAAACTGAATCTCAAAATTTCATCATAGTACCAAAGATATTCAGAAGCTATAATAACACTGAGAGCCACAGCATCCTTCATCCTTTCCACAAACCAATACGAAATCAATATTTACTCACAAACCTCTCTATCTCCTTAATGAGCATCCTCTCTCCTCCTACCCCAAATGTCTGGCTAGCTCTGAACCAGCTTCCTGTGGGCTCTGTTTCCCTTCAGCAGACTTGTCCCACCACAGGCTCCATGGCACTACATTCAGCCTATCAGGGGGCAGAGTTTATTTTCACAGCAGGGGAGGTCTTCAAACTCTTCCTTAGGTGTATTAAGGGACAAGATCTTCAAATTCCTATTCCTGTTACAACTGCAAACTCATTTATTCCTTTCTCTTGAATCTTAAACCTTTCCCTCTCTACTTGTTGCTTCCTTGCATCATTCACACATGCTCAAATCTCTACAAACCTTAAAAAAACTTCACTGAACTCTGCAATCCCCTTAAGTCATAGATCCATACATTTCTTTCCTTACTAGGCCAAATTCCTTGAATAACCTCCTCTCACCTACCCATTGCTCAGTTCCTTGCAATCTGACTTCCAAACTCATCACCTCTTTGAAATTGACGCTCCAAATTACCAGTGATTTCTAGTGGCCAAGTTTGATGGGATTTTATGTCTTCATCCTTCTCAACTTATTTTCTGAATTTGACAGTGTTGACCACCATCCCCTCTTGGATACTCTCTCTCCTTTGGATTTGTGGGAAACTATTATCTCCTTGATTTTCCTCCTCCCTTCACTACTGACCTATCCACTCCATCTCCCCTGACCCACCTGGCCACTTCTCAATCTCCTTTGATGTTTCAGCATCTATATTGGGTTCTCTAAGAACAACTGTTCCCCAGGGTTCTGTTCTATGCTTTTTTCTTTTCTCCCTCTGTAGTCTCTTTTGGAAACCTCATCAGTATCCATGTGTTTAACCATCATCTCTAAGCTGATGACTCACATATCAATACATCCAGCCATATTTTTTTTTACCCTGCTTTCTAGTTCTACATCACCAGGCTTAGTACACATTTCAAGCTGTATGTTGTGAATACATCTCAAATTCAATATGTCTAAAACTGAACTCATTATCATTCCTGCTAAATGTATCCCTCTTTCAAGTTTTTGCCATATCTATCAAAAGCACCACTTTCCTTTCATTCCCCAAGGTTGATACCTTGGTCTATGTTGATTAAGACATCCTATAACTAAGTATAGAGTATTGTTAAGTAAATGTACTCTTTATAGATAGGTCAACTAGAGCATAGATGGGTTTAATTTACAGCTGTGTAAAAGAATTGGAAACATGTACATTAAAACTGGCTCAAGATCCAGTCATTGAAACTACAAAAATATAGCCAATAGACAAAGTAATTACTGAAGGGCAACAAATAAGAAAAGACTTCTTTTACAAAGAGACTAAGCATATAGATTCAAAACTTAAACTGTTTTCAGGAATATCATAATTCTAGACTGAAGGTATTTACTGAATGAGGCAAGTTTAATACACATACAGCAGGTCATCTGGACTTGGTGGAACAATGGATAGAGTGCCAGGCCTGGAACTAGGAAGATTCCTCTTCCAGAATTCAATTCTGGTCTCAGATGATGACTAGCTATGTGACCCTGGGCAAGTCACTTAACCCAGTTTCAAACCTGTTTGCTTTAGTTTCCTCTTCTGTAAAATGAACTAGAAAAGTAAATAGCAAGCCACTTTTTTATTTTTGCCAAAAAACAAAACATAACAAACAAACCCAAAGCCAAATAGAGTCACAAAAAGTTGGACGTAATTGAAAACAACTCAGCAACAACAACAATGACAACATCTTACCCTGGACCTTCCCTCAGTGCCTGGAGACTTGTCTCCTTGAGTCATCCTTTCTTCCCTACTCCCACCTCAGCTTCATTCCCCTTCTGACTCTTTGAACTCTGTCACCAGGCCCCACACCATCCCTTGCTGTTCAGTCCTCTTTTCTTCCAGATCTTCTCTAATTAGAATGTAAGCGCCTTGAGGGTAGCATCCACTTTCTTTTTACTTTTATTTATGTCTCCAGGGCTTAGCGCAGTACCTGGTATCTATTCCTGATAAAGAGAAGGAAGCTCTTACTTCCTATTAATCTTCACAATAACCCTGGGAGTTAGTGATATTATTATCCCTATTTTACAGATAAGGAAACTGAGGCAAATAAGGGGTAAGTGACTTTCTTGTTAATCAGAGACTGGATCTGAACTTGTGTCTTCCTGACTACAGGCCCAATGCTCAACCCACTCTGCCACCTCACTGCCTCCTCTTCTCAGATAATCTGCTTTAGAATTTTGTCGGTAATTGAAGTCAAGCATTTTGAGTTATTACTTTCAGACTTTATTACCTTCCTTACTTTTGAAAATTGGTACATTAGCTTTTCTCTAGGCCTGTGTCATCCCTTCTATACTAAACCATCTTCAAGATCATTCTGACACTAGCACTGTGACAAAGTCTATATGTTTTTTCAGCACCTCGGAATTTAATTTATCTGGGCCAGATGAATTGAACTCATTGATGACAACCTCACCATTTCCTTATTTTTCTTGGGTTTTAACTCCTATTTTATCCATTCGTAGTCTGTCCATCCGATCCAAAAATCATTCACTTTGGCAGAGAAAATAGAAGCAAAATTAGAATTCCCTCTATCATCATGTTCACGTCAATAATCCATGTATCCATAAAATAAATTCTTTTGTTGAATCATCAGAAGGGTTCAGAAAAAAGGTAAGGAAACGGAGATTTTATAAGGTACTTACCCTGATGTCAAAATACACTCTGCATACAAATGGTTGTATTCTTTAAAATGATTCAGTTTAATTCTAAGTCTTTACTCCACCCGTGCCCCACCCCCACCTCTTTCCATGGAAGGGGGGCATTGTGGTAGAGTGAAAAGAATACTGGACTTGGAGTCAGTAAGAACGGCATTCAGACCCTGTCTCAGCCACTTACTAGCTGTGTGGACCTACATAAGTCACTTAACCTTTCTAAGCTTCCACTTCCTCATCTGTCAGTCAAACTGAGACCTTAGCTTAAAAAGGTCAAGGTATCCCACCGCATCTGGGGCCATCTCCAATCGTTCTTATCTATATGTTGCCACTGAACCCAGATGGCTCTGGAGAAGAGACTGAGGCTGGTGACTTTGCACTGTCTTCTCTCATTGAAATCCAACTGACTTGCAAATCATAGTATCACCTCCCTGATGTCATGGTCCTCTTTGAGAAGGAAGGACAAAGAGCCACAACAAAACAAATATATTAATAATAACACCTACATCACAGGATTATTGTGATAATCAAGTGAGGCAAGATTTTGCAAACATTAATGTGCTATATAAATGCCAGTTATCATTATGTACAAAGCACTGTTCAAAGATCATTTTAAAAGAGGTCCTGGGGCTTTAAAAAAAATTCAGTATCATAAGGCTATTTTGGTTTTTAGAGAGAGATAGTCAATAGTACATAACAAAGACTTTTAAAATCAAAGACTTTGTTGAAGCCTTTGAGTGTGGGGGAGGGGAAAGGTCATATGCAAAATAATAAAGAA
Source organism: Pseudochirops cupreus (assembly GCA_028627135.1). Lineage (NCBI taxonomy): Eukaryota > Metazoa > Chordata > Mammalia > Diprotodontia > Pseudocheiridae > Pseudochirops > Pseudochirops cupreus. The sequence continues at coordinate 365,530,171 of CM053580.1, forward strand.
ATCCTTTCAGTAGCAATCAGGTTCAGGGGTAGTTTTGCCAATGTGCAGAAAAAAAAAAAAGATGACTTTGGAATCCTTTGTGAATCCTGAAGAGGTTGGGAAGGCCCGGAGATCAGCCTATGTATGTGGTGTTTAAGATTAACTACAGTATTTAGGATAATGTCTACGTTCATATAGTTTCATTTAAAAGAGGAAAAAAAAAGCTGCCCTTTGATTTTGCCTTAAACCCCAACTGCTACATTTGACATTCATTTTCAGTCACTAGCCAAAAGATCCTGGGCCAAAAGGAGAAAAATGAGCCATCGGGTTTGGCTGTTCTAAAGTAGCAAATATTCTTTCTACTTTTATTGAAGAAGGGGAAAGATCAAAGACAGTGGTGGAATCTGTCAAATGTTAAAGTGTACTAGTCGTTTTAATGGCAATTAAGTCAATTATTCTACCTTTAAAAAAAAACTATTTGACATTTGCTGCACAGGAATTTTTTTTTTTTGGAAACAGGCAAATAATTTTTTCCAAGTATCACATGCCTATAGGTGGTAAGTAGGAATCATTCTAATACATGATTTTTGCCCCCCTTCTTTCTATCTGCTCTATGAAGAGTAAGACAATAACAAGTCATTGAGATTAACTAACCATAGTAGAGAATAATAATAACTGATGTTTCCATAGATTTTAGAGTTTTCAAAGTTCTTTACATATATTCTCACAAACAATCCTTTGAGGTAGGTACTAGACGTATTATTCCCACTTTATAGATGTAGAAACTGAGGCTATAGACATTAGGTAATTGAGGTTCCCACAGTCTAGTTGCATCAGAGACCAAATCTGAACCAGACTCTTCCTATTTCCAAGTCCTGAAGAGAAGGCTGCTGGGTAATGCTTGTGTTTGGATGTTTTATTTTGTTTTGCTTTCAGTGTATTTACACCAGAACTTAGCACAATGCATGGGACATACGCATGGAAAAATATTTATTGGGGCAATTAGGTGGAACAGTGGATGGAGGACTAGGCCTGGTTAGAAAGATCTGTGTTCAAATCCAGTCTTAGACACTTATTAGCTTTGTGACCCTGTGCAAGTCACTTAACCCTATTTGCCTCCATTTCGTCGTCTATAAAATGCAGATAATAATAGCACCTACCTCTCAGGGTTGTTGTGAAGATCAAAAAAGACAATAAAGTGTTTAAAAGTGTTTAGCATACTGCCTGGCACATAGCAAGTGCTATATTAATCTTAATTATTTTTTTTTCAATCCCAAAGGCTATATGTATGGTTAACATAGACAGAATGTGGCTACTTATTCTCATTTTCATTTTAATATGTTAAGAAGTCAGAAATGATGGCATGTACCTGTAGTATCTACTTCTGGGGTAAGTGAAGTTAGTGAATCTCTGGAGCTGGGGAGTTCTGAACTCCAGCCCACTAAAACTATGATGCATTTCCATCAAGTCTAGCCCTTCCATGTATGCACACTCTGTACTTCCCTGAAGCTCTAGGCCTCAACTATAATACCCCAGGATTTATAAATTCAGTGTTAACAGTGCAATATTTTCATGGCAATACAGCCTCAGCAATCTATTTGCATAACGAGAAGTGACAAAATCCAGATGTCTGTCTAAATTACACTTTCAAAAGAAACACTATGGGGTTCAATAGATTTGAATTCATTTTGCCTGTGACATACAATCACTCCCATGGTATGTGTTTTTTCCAAATGAATACACAAAGGGATAAAACATCATTGGTATAAAACACAATACAGATTTGGCCTCCCAAAGCAGCACTTGACTTTGCAATTGCTATTTTGCAAATAGATTTGAATTTACTTGGAGACATATATCAAAGTTCATTCTGTTTTTATCCTTTTGAAAACCTATATAAATATGGCTATGGGTTGAATCCAATTTAGGATCAAATTATATGAGTTAAAAATTAAATATCAAGTTTAGTAGTGTATGTGATACCTGAATAATGTATATTATAATGCTTTGGGGCCAGGGGGTTAAAGAAAATATTACTTATATTCCAGGCCCTAGTTTTAAAGCTGAAAAAGTTTTATTGAGTATAAATTATGTGGATTATGCATATGGATTGAATATACTGAATAATTGCTCAGTTCTTTGTTTGTTGTTTTTCCCATCCACCTGCAGACATGTAGGAATAGGCCTCAATTTTTACAAGTTTTAGAGTGGAAAGGAAACAACTGCAAATATTTATTATAGGTCAAGTTGAATTTATGATTAAATAGTGAAAAAAGTCACGTGGATATGTATTATCATTCATCAGGAGTCATGATGCTTTCTTCTAGGGATCAATAGAACTATATCCTTACTGAACGTGAGTAAAAGATACAGCAATTCACATTCATACAGCATCCCTTCTATGGTGCTGTACTGAGAGGTAAGGGGGAGGTCAAGAAACAGCTGTCATTTTTTCAGGACTCTTTGTTGGCCCTTGGTGTGTGTGGCCTATCTTCCCCCATAACTGAGCAAACAAGCCTGGCCTGATCATGGAGAGAAGGTAGTGAAGATTATTTGGAAAAGTTATGAAAGGGTATGTGTTATACTTTATGAGCATTTTTCCATAGTCACATATTTGTGTTTAGTCATTTTTCAGTCATGTCCAATGCTTTGTGACCCCATTTGGGCTTTTCTTGGCAAAGATACTGGAGTGGTTTGCCATTTCCTTCTCAAGCTCATTTTATAGATGAGGAAACTGAGGTGAATAGGGTTAAGTGACTTGCCCAGGGTCATACAACTAGTAAGTATCTGAGGCCGGATTTGAACTCAGGAAGATGAGTCTTCCTGACTCCAGGCATGGTACTCTATCTTACTGCCTTTGCTCACATACTATGGAGACTCAAAATGCAAAATTTCTATTTTAGAGAGCAGTTCTCTATACATGACTTTTAATTTGCATGTATGGAGTGTTGCCCAAATGCTTTGGGTGGCTGAAAATAATTCTTTTTTAAAATTAATTAATTAATTTGTTTGTTTGTTTTTAGTTTTTAGCATTCATTTACACAAGATTTTGAGTTACAAGTTTCCTTTCTGTCTTCCCCCCACCTCCACCCCAAAATAGCAAGACTACTGAATACCCCTTCCTCAAATCTGTTCTCTCTTTTATCCTCCCCCATTCTCCCCCTAACTTTCTAGCAGGGCAAGATGGATTTCTATGCCCCAGTGTCTGTATATCTTATATCCCAGTTGCATGTAAAAAACAATTTTTTAACATTTTTTTTTACAACTTTGATTTCCAGATTCTTTCCCTTCTTACCTCCTCACCCAGCCCCACTGGGAAGATAAGAATCAATATAAGTTGTATATGTGTAGTTATGCAAAATGTTTCCATAGTAGTTATATTGTGAAAGACTAACTATAATTCCCTCCATTCTATCCCTCCCCCCATTTATTCTATTTTCTACTTTGACCCTGTCCCTTTTCTAAAGTGTGTGCTTCTAACTACCCTCTCACCCAATCTGCCCTCCATTCTATCATCCCTCCTCTTATCCTCTCCCCCTGCCTACTTTCCTGTAGGGTAAGATACCCCATTGAGTGTGTATGTTATTCTCTCTTCAAGCCAAATTTAATGAGAGCAAGGTTGACCCATTCCTTCTCATCTTCCTGCTCTTCCCCTCCATTGTAACAATTTTCTCTTGCTTCTTTTATAAGATAATTTACCCTATTCTATCTCCTTCCTTCTCCTTCTCCCAATATATTCCTCTATCACATTTTAATTTTATTTTTTAGATATCATCCCTTCATATTAAACTGATCTTGTACCTTCTATGTATACATGTACACACATATACACACACTCACATATATATATATATACATAGATATATATAGATATATATATAGATAGATATAGATAGATATAGATATTCCCTTCAACTATCCTCATACTCAGAAAAGTCTCATGAGTGAAAATTATCATATTTCCATCTAGGAATATAAATGCTTCAACTTTAATAAGTTCCTTATGATTTCTTTTTCCTGTTTACCTTCTCATGCTTCTCTTGCTTCTTGTATTTGAAAGTCAAATTTTCTGTTCAGCTTTGTTTTTTTCATCAAGAATACTTGAAAGTCCTCTATTTCATTGAATGACCATATTTTCCCCTGAAGTGTTGTACTCAGTTTTGCTGCATAGGGGATTCTTAGTTTTAATGCTAGCTCATTTGACCTCTGGAA
>CM053580.1:365534861-365563627 GCA_028627135.1 Pseudochirops cupreus
CCAACCCTGCCCTCCCCTCCATCATCCCACCTCTCATCCCCATTCCCCCTACTCTTCTGTGTGGCAAGATGCCCAGTTTGACACCTTCTTTTTGTTATAGCACTTCCTGTGTGCTTCATCTCTAATTAAAAAATCTATTGTATTAACCTTTAGCTTGATTATTATAACTGAATAAAGTAAATACATTTGAATGCTACTTCAACAAAGAAAATCTGCTGCCTTAGATCAGGCAGCAACATCTTGTCATCAACTCCAATCTTCTCCCAACCCCCAAATTCCCATTTTCAAAAACCTGAAACATAATTTCCCTACTCCATCCCTCTAATGGGAAAAAGGCAAAATTGTGCCACCAGGCTCATCTATTCATTGACAAAACTCCCCCCTCAGTCATTTCAGTCTATTAATGTGGTTACAGGAATTGGGCTTACTGGTATGATTTTCAAGGTGGTGCACATGCTGCAGTCAGATTATATCTTTGGTCTTCAATCTGTGGTGCTTTTCTAGTGTGCCAATTTCATTGTGATTTTGGGGCACGAAGTCTGATTCTGATTTTCCTCACAGGGATGAATGAATTGGGTCTTCTAGTCTTTCCCAAGAAACCAGGGGAGAAGAATGCTTTATTCTCTTAGTCAGGTGCTGTTTTCCCAGTCTCTTCATAGTTACCTTAGTTCCTCTCCTTATGTACCTACACCCTTGGATTTCTCAGTTATTATCTAAGCTCCAGATTTTATGTATAGGGCACATGTACTACATGTTTGTATTTACAAAGAAACCCAAATCCAGGAAGCTTATTGCTATCCTTAAATGCATAATAAAGATAGGAATTTTGGACAAAGAATTAATACCTCAAAGCATCATCTCTTATGGGTTTTATTCCTTGCCTTTTTATTTCCCTTCATTTGCATGGGAAATCAAAGAGAGTCTTGAGTTTGAGAGGGTGGAAGGATGTTGTTATTATTCAGTCATGTCTGACTCTTCCTGATCCCATTTGGAGTTTTCTTGGCAAAGATATTGCAGTGATTTTCCATTTCCCTCTCAGCTCATTTTACAAATGAGGAAACTGAGAGAAACTGGGTGCAGTGGTGAGGTAATTTGAGGATCTTCCCTCCCTTTTAATGGGCCTCACTTGGAGCCAAACAAGAGAAGCTTGTTGGAAGAAGGGGAGACTTTTGTTTTAGGGAGGCCCACACCTTTTGTTACTTTGTAATTAGGCAGCATGTCACAAAGGTTGTGATGTCCTCTGACCCTGAAGAAGGCTATATTTACTCAGAGGTGAGGTTTTGCTTTGGGGCTCACTTATGGGAAGAGTTGTGTGATTTGGCCAGATGAGACTGGGTAGCCGTTGAGCCCCCAACTTTGAAAACCAGGTGCTGGTGCTTCTCTTTCTGGTAACTAACTATGTATATATGTAATGGTCAGATGGCTAGAAGGTCTGTCTGTTGGTCTGTTGAACTGTGTTATTTTCTCTGTCTGAATTTTTTTTGTTTGCTTATAATTTCTGTTTGTATTTTCTCTGAAGTTCAGGGTGCTGACTTTGCCCCCTGAACTAAGTAAATGAGATATATATTTGATTAAAGTAAGATTATTAACACTTTCTGAGCTGCTTTCCTTTAGAAAAGCAGACCAAAGAACCTGTGCTAGCACCCATCCTGGGTATGCTGGGGTACTTGCTGTTACACAGAGTTAAATGACTTGCCCAGAAAGTATCTAAGGCCAGATTTGAACCCATGAAGATGAATCTTCCTGATTCCAAGCATAGTACTCAATTCACTCTGCCACCTAGCTGTCCCATGCAGACTAAGAAAAGCTTTTGGTTTTTGCCTGAAAGGGCAACCCCAGAAACAAACATAAAAGGGTACAGTTTGACAAGCCTAAATCAATGTGGCAGTACAAAATCCTTCTAACATTAAATCAGATAGACTTGGGATAGAGACCTTGCTTCTGGTTCATGGAAGAGGAGTTCAAGAAAACAGACTTAACTGGCTTTTGCCTTACTTAGGTGGGGTGATGCAAAGTATAAGTTACTATTAAGGAATCTTATTAGGGAGTGACTCTCTAGCCAATGTATTCCAGCAGACAGGAGTTGAAGGAGTCATACCAATACATGCTGTATTGTACAACAATATAGCTGGCCAATCCTACATGCATGGCAGAGGCTACATTCTTCAAAAGACCAGTGCAAAGCTGGTTTAGCAGGAACAGTATGATGTCATTATTAAACCATATCACAGCCTTACAGTATCAGAATTGTGAGTTGCCTCTCTTCACACATACTCTATTCACAAGTGTTTCCCGTATGCCCTATTGTATGTGTTTCCTAGGTATGGGTACTCCTCTCACTGGTGATATCTATATTTGTGAAAGACTGTGTCTCAGATTAGTGGGGAAAATTGCCTTAATGCTACTTGTTTTACTATGAAATTTCATCAGTCAAGTGCCTTTGCTTTGAAATAATTGGATCCACTAATTGATAAAAATAAATAAATTATGTTTTACTTTTAATTTTTAAAAAATGAATATAGACTTAGGGAGTACTTGTACCTTGGGCATTTTTAATGGGTGTTCCATCTATGAAAAAGGGATACTCTTGCTACATATATTCATACTATAAGGAGAATTGTGTTACTTCTGAGATACCTTCCAACTGTAGATCTCTGGTTTATGGTGGGGGTGGTGGGAGTGGTATCTAAGTTATAATCTTTCTAAGTGTTGTTATGACTATAATGTCCACCCATCTCTCCACTTTTCACCCTGCTATGTGAAAAGCACCAGCAAAACTCAGCTACACAGATGAGAAACTTGAATTGTTTGCTGCCCATAGAGGTAATTAGTAGCCTTATATAAATGTTCCTAGGAACAAAGATCTATAGAGGCAATGACAGGAATAATGAGTGCATGTTGTCCCAGAAACTACTAGCAACAATTTAATCTATTCTTTGTGGCGTTCTGTGAAAAATCTGCATGGGAACACGATGAAATACTTATCCAAGGCCATACAAGTGAAACCCCAATGAATTGAGTTTTCTGCCAGGAAGAGGAAGAGACACCATTATTTAAACCAAAGCAACATGGGGAAAGATACTAGGGAAAGAAACAGTGATGGAGACTTAGTCTCTATTTATTTGTTTCATACTAACATTACTCCTTATTTCCTGACATGGTACCTTTTTATAATTGGTATCATAATATATTTGCTGATAGTGATTTGACTTTAGAAATCAAGATGTGAGTTTTAATTCAATTCAGTAAACATGTATTAAGCACCTGCTATGGGTCCGGCACAGTGCCAAACAATAAGCTTGAACCCTCATTCTGACTCTTCTTCACTGTGTTATCTTGGCCAAATCACTTAATAGTTCTGGGTCTCAGTTTCCTCAGTGGTAAAATGATGGGGTTCCACTAGATTATTCTAAGGTTTCTTCTAGGTCTAACTAAAATCCTCTGTATTCAGAGAAAGAAAATTATAGACCAATTTCCCTCATGAATATAGATGCAAAAATTTTAAATAAAACATTAGCAAAAAAGACTACATTTCTAAAATATAGAAAGAATTGAGTCAAATCTATAAGAATATAGGTCATTTTCCAATTAATAAATGGTCAAAGGATATGAACAGGCAGTTTTCAGAGGTAGAAATTAAAGATATCTATAAGCATATGAAAAATGCTCTAAATCACTATTGATTAGAGAAAGGCAAATCAAAACAACCCTGAAGCACCACATCTCAACAGCCAGATTGGCTAAGATGACAAAACAGGAAAATGATAAATGCAGGAGAGGATGTGGAAAAATTGGAACACTAATGCATTGTTGGTGGAGTTGTGAATTGATCCAACAATTCTGGAGCATGATGTGGAATAATGCCCAAAGGGCTATAAATAAGTGCATACCCTTTGACCCAGCAATACCACTTCTAGGATTATATCCCAAAGAGATCATAGAAGTGGGAAGAAGACCTGTATGTACAAAAATATTTATAGCAGCTTTTTTTTTTTTGGTGTCAAAGAATTAGAAATCAAGGGGATGCCCATCAATTGGGGAATGGCTGAACAAGTTATGGTATATGAATGTAATAGAATACTATTATGCTATAAGAAAGGAGGAAAAGACAGACTTCATAACAACCTGGAGAGGCTTATATAAACTGATGTTGAGTGAGAAGAGCAGAACCAGGAAAAATTTGTACACAATTATAGACACAACATATGTGTGATGATTAACCTTGATAGACTGGACTCCTCTCAACGATGCAAGGTTATAAGACAACTCCAAAAGACTCATGATGGAAAAGATATATCCATATCCAGAGAAAGAGCTACAGAGTCTGAATGTAGATTGAAGCAAACCACTTGCTCTCTTTCTTTTTCTTGTTTTGTTTTGTTTCCTCTTTCCCATTGTTCATCCCATGGGTTATAATCCTTCTTTACAACCTGATTAATGTTTAATGTGAAGGTATTTGTAGATCCTATATTTGACTGCATGCTGCCAAGGGGAGGAAGGGAGGGAAGAAAAGGAGAGTTGGGAATTTGGAAATCAAGGGATTGTGGAACTGAATGTTGTAAACTAAAAGTAAATAAACAAATCAGTGTTTTTTAAAATTAAAATTCTCTGTATTCTTTATTATCTCTTTTATCTTCATTGATCATTTCATAATTTTCACTCTTTTCTGACCCAGTAGATACAGTGTGGGATCTGGAATAAGAAATACCCACTTTCAAATCCCACCTTAGCTACTTTACTAGTAGTGTGGTCTTGGTCAAGTAATGTAATTTATCTCAGTCTCAGTTTCTTTATCTATAAAATGGGGCAAATAGTAGCACTTACCTCTCAGGGTTATTGTGAGGAAAAAAATGAGATATTATTGAAAAGCTTTGTGCAAACTTTAAAGTGCTATATAAATGCTACTTATTATGATTATCATTATTATTGGTAATAGTAGTAATAGTAGTGTTATTATTCTTTGAATTGTTTGGTCCACAAATACCATACATATTTCTTATGCAAACCCATGTTTACCTTTTCCATCTTTATGTTTTCTTTATGTCTCCTGCATATCCTGACTAATATCACCAATTTATTTTTATTCTTTGATCTTTTCCAGACCAGTACTTTTACCTGTAACATCATTAAAGTTCAGTTCAGTTGTTTTTCAGTTGTGTCTGACTTTCATGATTCCATTTTGGATTTTCTCAGCAAAGATTTAAGACTGTTTTGCAATTCCTTCTGCAGCTCATTTTACAGATAAGGAAACTGAGGCAAACAGGGTTAAGTGATTTGCCCAGGGTCACATAGCTAGTAAGTGTCTGAGGCTAGATCTGAACTCATAACGATCAGTCTTCCTGACTTCAGGTCAGGCACTGTATCCCCTGCACTACTTTTCAGGAATTCCAGTGATTCACTCTCCTTTGTCTTTTTCTATCCTCAAGATCACATCTTCACAGAGAAGGGATATCTTTTCAAGTTTTACTCAAATTTGAGTTCCCACAGTCAGATCTATGAACATGCTCCCTGATAGATTCTTTAGCACACAACCTGAAAAATGTTTTCAAGAGAATTTTAGAAATACTAAATATGTAAATAAAAGAATGAAATAAAAAGACCATTGGATTTAGAAAAAAATAACACGAAGTCAGAAAAATAAAACTTTATTATATTGGAAAGAAAGTAAAGGAAACTTTCTCCATGTTTTTAGACTTATTCAACAACTTCATTAAAGAATATGACACATGACACTAACTTACAGGTACTTAAGATCACTCTATTTCTAAAAAAAAACAATATTTGTGGATTGTGCAGAGCTTTCTTCCTTTCATGCATTCTCCTGGCCATTTATATCTTCTTGTTACATCATTGGTACTTCCAGAAAAAACAAACAAACCATTCTTCATATATCTATATATAGATTGATGAAGGCATTGAAATATGGAGAAGACCAGGTTATTTTGCTGTTTATAACTATTTCTAGTAAATATGTGTGTAGTGAGGAGATGGTATGAAAGTCTATGTTGAAACTAACATGATTCATTTCTAGTTAGCAGAGATCAATGCCATGCCTATTCACTGACACCACAAACAGTGAAGAGTTGGGCATATTTGAATTTCTTAACACCCTTATGAAGCATGTCAAGATTATTTATTCACATTTTTAGAGACAATGAAACTGATTGAGATTAAGGAAGGGGCTCATACAAGGTCACTCAGGGAAATCAAAAGCTGAATCAGCATTAGAACTATGAGTTCCCAACTCTCACTTTTATTCTCCATCCCTGAAACCATAATAACTCCCCAAAAGAAAACAATTAGGGAAAGGAGGCTTTAGTGATTGAAAGCTTCTTTCAAAATCAAAGTTCTTTTGATTTAATAAACTTGATTTTTTGTCTTCCATGCTGATGTTCAAAATGCTTTTTCATTGTTCATGTTTATAGCTTGCTGGCTGCTGAAGCAGCAGTAGGGAAGAAATCTTTTTGAAGCGATGGGTTATGTGTATTTTGGCAGAGTTGTTAAAATGCAATGCCAAAAGACTCCTAAAAGATTAAACTGTTAACCACAAGTACGTGGTTTCAGTTGGGAAGATTTATTTGTCGCTGACCATATTAGCCGTTGTAGTGAACATTGGCTCTGGGAAAGTCAAATGTTGGGTCAAATCCAAGATGCTGTGTTTGGAGAGCTAGTTTGCATTTGTAGGGTGAACATTTTTGCTTCAGAAGACTTTTACACAACACCAAACAAAGGGTTAATGATGAACTCACAAGATGTTCTGCTGGCTCCTGGTCTTTAATCTTTTTTCTTGGCATGTTTGATACACAGATGTGTCAACTCCTAATGTTTTGTCCATCTATCTGCCTGTCCTCATTCACAGACAAGGAAGTAGAGTATGTGCAGCTGTCTCTGGGAAGTATGGATGATACTGAGCTTGAGAGTTCCTCAAGATATACTTGAGCTAATAACTACAGGTATTCCATTGCCTGTGGTAGGCAATAAACACAGGGATGGAAAAAAAAATTACTAGGGTCATGTGTGCCATGCCAGGTAAACCAAAGCCTTATAAAGAGATGAACAATTCTAGTAAATCAGAAGACTATAGATCCTGAAGAAGCCAGAAACATGGATGTTTCTCAGTACAGTAGAAATTTTGCTGGTTTTGAAGTAAGATATGGGGTTCCAGATGGGCTTCTGCCATTTACTACTTGTTTGGCCTTGGGTGAGTCACTTAACCTCTCTGTGCCTCAGTTTATTCATGCAAAACATTAGGAGTTCAACTGCATATCCTTTAGGGTCACTTTCAACTATGAATCTTTGATTCTAGGATCATGAGGGGCCAAAAGGATGGCTCTGAGTATGCTTTTGAAAGCAGGGAATGGAAACTATTCTTTAACACAGCAACAGAGTCTGAAGTCATTCCACTTTCCATCTACTACTCTGCCTAGTTTTAACTCCACTGAACAAGAGATCCCTCCCAGGTCAAACTCATTCATTAAACTCCATTCTAAACTCACCACTGTGCTGCTAATTCAAGTCTTAATTGACACATCTCCTGCTGTCTCCTCTCCCTCTGGAGGGCAGGAGGGTGGAGTACCAAACTCTTCCCAATGCCTTCCTTTATAGAAGGCAGAAACTGGACTCTTAGTCTACTCCACTTTGCATCTGCTGCTCTGACTGGTTTCAGCTCCATGGAATAAGGTACCTTCCTGCCAGGTACCTCCTAATTTTTCTCCCCTAATTTCTTGCATTCTTTTGTATGTCTCCCCCTTTGGATTGTGGGCTCCTTGAGAGCAGGGACTGTCATCTTACTACCTTCCCCTCCTCTCCCACTGCAGGCACTCAGCACAGCACATAGTACTAAAGTACATAGTACATACACAGTACAGAACTCTGATACAATGCAATGTCAAAGGGATTTAAGATCTTCCCTGCCCAGTAAAAGGCCACACATGGAGCCCATTAAAGGAAGCTTGCTTAGAGGAGGCTTGCTTGTAGGAAGACTTTCACATCTTTTGTTAATTTTGAATTAGGCACTGAATCACAAGGGTTGTGATGCTCTCTGGCTCTAAAAAAGAGTATATGTACTCTAAGGTCATTATTTTGCTTTGGGGCTCACTCACTGGAAGAGTGTTCTTGTGATTTGACCAGATGAGACTCTGGGTAGCAGTTAAGGAGCTCCCCTCCCCTAGCTTTGAAAAACCCAGATGTTGGTGCTTCTCTCTCTGGTAACTATGTATGTATGCCTTAGTCAGATAATTGAATCTGTCTATTGATGTGTGCTAATTTCTTAGACAGTTTGAAGCTCTGTCTGTTGGTCTTTATTTCTCTGCTTATATTTTCTCTGTATTTTCTTTGTTTGAATTTTCCCTGAAATTCAGGGTGCTGATTTTTCCCCTAATGAATATAATTAAAAAAGATTGTTGACCACTTGAACAGCTATCTTTCCTAGTAAAGCAGATCTAAAAACCTGTGCTAGCAGCCATCCTGGGTATGCCAGTGTGGTTGCTGATACATACATAGAAGTCACTTAATAAATGTTTATTGGATGTCAAATATTAGTTATTTGTTTTGGATGCTTTCCTCTTGCTTGGTTTCACAATGAACAGTAGAGCACCATGGTAGTTAGTGCTACCATTAATACCTCTCAACTTCCTGATTCTCTTGCCAACAATCACAGGTTTGGAACAACCTGATCAGCATCCCGTGTAGCAGACTCCCTATTTGTGAGCTTAATTTCTAAAAAAAAAAATCTATGAACTTAGGTCATCACTCAAATTTCTATACATGTAGAAGAGACTACTTTGGATATCCATTTCCAGAAGCAATCTTGCTAAAAGGCAAAAAGAAGACTTTTCTTTATAGATTTTCTGCTCAGAAAAATCCCAGCTCAGAATATGTTTAAATTCTTTCTTTCCACTGGTTTTCTATGTCTTCTGCAATAGTCAGTTCTCCAATTTGTAAAGTCTGTTACTGATTCCTCACCAGAGCATAATAAAGTGCTAGATTTAGATCATGAAGATCTAGATCTGAATATCATCTTTGAAATATGAGTGGAGAAATCATTCTATTATCCTGAGCTCTGTTATCATCCTGTATAAAATGAAGGAATTGGACTGCATGGCTTCTAAGATACCTTTCTCCAATATCTAAGAATTTATGATCCTATGATTCCTCTATGACACAGAAAACCAGGCTTAAATAATTTTAAAGAATTTAAATTTAAATTAAATTTAAAATATCACTTTACATTTGAATAATTACGTAAGGAATGAGAGATCTAAACAATACATGACTAGAGATCTACTCTTATGTGGGGAAGGAGTGTTGATAAGATCTTTTTTATAAGACCACGATTAATTTAATAAATGAAAAAGTCCCTATCAGCCAATCACTATTCAACTGATTGCCAACATCGCCTAAATGGTTGTTGTTCCTAATTGCACTTATATTTCCTACTTGGATTCTCAGACAACATGAGGTGGGGAAAGTAAATGATTTGAGACACCTTAGAATCACAAAACCTCATTGCCATATGAGTTAGGATCACAAAAAGAAAGGGTATCATGATACTCTGGGAATAAGAGAGCCATGGACTCATTTGTTCTTGCTATCCCCCTTTCAAAGGCAGTTTCCCCTCCTTATCTCTGCCAGGAGAAATCCTTTATTTCCTTCAAGGCCCAGCTCAAATGATAGATTCCTTTTAAGACTGCATCTGATCTTTACAGCTAAAGGAGAGCTATCTTAACTCAGTCTCTCCCACTTCTCTCTTTTCCTTTAGTATTGTTTCTTAATTCTACCTCCATTGTTCATCTCTATAAAGGAAAAGGAAATAGATTGTCCTTTGACAATCACAGCAGGTTTGGAGGTGGGTCTATTTCTTAGTCATTGCTAGCAGAAATCTTTCCAGTCATCCTTAATAGACTGATCCTTCACTTGGAAGATGGTCATCTACCTGAGAGTAAGTGTGGCTTCAGAAAAGTCTGAGGAATAGTTGATATAGTGTTTGGTATCCAGAAACTCCAGGAGAAATGCCAACAGCAGGATAGAGGTCTGCATACAATGTTTGTCAATCTGACCAAAGCCTTTGATACCATCAGTTGGGAGGAGTTTTGTAAGATCATGGCAAAAGTTGCCTAGAGAAGTCCATAAGTATTGTATGCCAGTTCTACAAGAGCCTGCTTGTATGAGTCCTGGATATTGGGCACTTCCCCAGTCATCAATGGAGTGAAGCAGGGATTTTTGATTATTCCTTGTTTTTTAGCATGTTTTTTTTTTCAGTGATGTTGTCAGGCACCTTCAACCAGAGTGAAAATGTCATCAAGGTCAGCTGTTGCATTGATGGTAAATTATTTAACTTGAAAAGGCTACAAGCCAAGACTAAAGTAGAGGGAGAGTTGGTGTGCAACTTTTTGTTTGCAGATGAGTGTGCACTCAATGCAGCCTCTGAGGCTGAGATACAACAGAGTATTGTTCAATTCTCTGCCACTTGTGCTAATTTTGGCCTGACAATTAACACCAAGAAAACGGAGGCTCTCTACCAGTCAGCATTGCACCATCCACACATGGAACCATTGGTTATGGCAAATAGAGAAATTGTGAATGCTGTGGATAAGTTCACTTGCTCTGGCAGTGTACTTTGCAGGGATGTGCACATAGATGATGATGAGGTTGAAGCATTCATTGCCAAAGCTAGTTCTGTATTTGGGAGGTTCTGAAGGAAAGTGTGAAAGAGAAGAGGTGCCTACCAAATTGAAGGTCTAAAGAGCTGACCTCATTGTATGCTTGTGAAACCTGGACAGTCTTCCAGCACCATGCCAGGAAACAGAATCACTTCCATTTGAATTATCTTAGGAAGATTCTGAAGATCACCTGACAGGATAAGGTTTTGGTCACTGAGGTTCTTTCTTCAGCTGAACTGGCAAGCATTCAAACTTTCCTACAGAAATGGTAACTCTGATGGGCAGGTCACATTGCTCAAAAGCCGAAAGTATGTTATCCTAAAAAAACCAAAATCTATATGACAGAGAACTCACATAAGGCAAGCATTAGCATGGTGGTCAGAAGAAAAGTTACAAAGAACATTCTTAAGGTCTATCCAAAGAACTCTGGAATTGATTGTGAGACATGGAAGACACTGGTACAGGACTGCCCAGCATGGAGTGCCTACATAAAAGAAGGTGTTGTGCTCTATATACAAAGAAGAATTAAAGTATCTCAAAAGAAACATATGATGCACAAATTTAAAGGCATCTCCATTCCTAATATCCATAGGTACTATTTGTGCCCAACCTCTTGTAGAGACTTCCAAGCTCATGTTGGTCTGATCAGCCACAGTCACCAAAGTGATTTTCCCAAAGCTCATTATAGGTCTGACTATGTCACCTTCCCCCCCCCTCAATAAATTCCAGTGATTTTTCTTATCAGTTATAGGATCAAATACAAAATATTCTGCTATTTTAAAAAGTCTTTTATGACCTACTCTTCCTCCTACCTTTCCTATTTTCTTATAACTGATACCCCACTTCCTCCCTCACACATATGCTCTTTGATCCAATGACCCTGACCCCCTTGTTCTTTCTTAAACAAGACAGACTCTTTCTTAACTCTAGGCATTTTCATTGGCTATTCCCTATGTATGGAATGCTCTCTCTCCTCATTTCTGATTCTTTGCTTCCTAGGCTTTGTTCAAGTTCCAGATAAAATCCCAATTTTTACACTGTCTGTCCCAAGCTAAATTATTTCAAATTTATCCTATATGTAGCTTGTTTGTATATGATTGTTTGCATGTTGTCTCCCCTACTAGATTGTGAATTCTTCAAGTACAGGTACTGGAATGTCTTTTTCCTTTCTTTGTATTCCCAGTGTTTAACACAATGGCTGGCACATAGATATTGCTTAATAAATGTTTATTGACTGACACCCATATATAAATAATTATTATGTAAATACAGAACATGCTGTTGAGCTTCTATCTCAACTCTCATTTCCTCTGACAAGTAAGATATGCTGAACATGGCTACTGGTTCCTCCTGTAGGGTTTGGTAGCTTACTTTCTAATGAACCCCTTCTGGTATACTTTCTCCCTGATTAAAAGTTGCAATCAACTAATCAGCCAGGCTTGATTAGTTTTTAGAAGTGAGATTTATTAATGTGGTAAATAAGATTAGTTAGTACAAACATTACTGGCAAAAGTCTGTAACATAGTCTTCTACTAATAAGTACATTAAAACTGATAACTCACACATATTTGAATTCCAATATGATGAGCCTCCTAGAGTGGGTGGGGGAGGACACAAGACTGTGTAAGGAGGAGTATACCACACTGAGTCAGAAATGGGGCAGGTTAAAACTTCTATAACAGTAAGGAGTGGTTTGATGTCCGTAAGTGGTTGCTGAATTTCCAACCTGGGTGAGAGGGAGATCTAGTCTAAAAAATATAATAAATTATATGCAAGGTAATTTTAGAGGGGATGGTACCAGCAGCCGGGGACTATCCATCTATCTATCTCTCTGTCTATCATCTGTCTATCTATCTATCTATCTACCTACCTATCTATCTATCTATCCATCCATCCATCCACACACACACACATATTCACACATACTTGCATACATTTCATCTCTCTGATAAAATGTAAGCTATTTGAAGGCAGGGACTTTTGTTTTTCTTTTCTCAGCACCTAGCACACCCTGTAATAAGCACTTAATGAATACTTATTTATTGGTTGATCTTACTCAATTAAACTAACATTTATGCAAGTCTGTATGAGGGGAATAAAAATTTATAAAACACCTACTATGTGTCAGACAGTGTGCTAAGCACTCTTTTACATATATTATCTCTTGTGGTAGGTGTAAGAATTATCCCCATTTTATAGCTGAGGCAGTTGAGGCAAACAGAGTTTAAGTAACTTTCCCAGGGTCATGCAACTAGGAAGTATCTGAGGCTAGATTTGAACTCAGATCTCACTGACTCCAGGCTAAGACTTCTTGAATCCACAGCGCCACTAGTTGTTTCTTCCTTATGCCTTAAAGCACTGTTCTAGAAATTATGCATAGCAATAAAAGATGAATCCTCAAGAGGCATACATTTTACTAGAGAGACTTTAACTGAAATAAGACCCATTTAGATCATCTATAATGAAAAGTTCCTGATATAAAGGTTTATTGGACAATTGGTCTGTTATAAAATGTGAAACTACGGGCTTTCTTTCCCCAGTGATACCTTATAGAAATTTAAGGTAATATTTGTTTGGCACAGTTTATTCCTCCTTGGATTCAGGGAGGATTATCTGCTGAACTATGGTAGAGTAGAACCAGAGGATTTGAATTCAAATCCTATTTCTAATGCTTTCACCCTGTCTGTCTTTGAGTAAGTTATCTCTTCTATCTGTCTCAGTTTACTTAGCTATAAAATTAGCAGGTTAAACTGATAGCCTCTAGCTTCCCTTCCACCTCTGATCTATGATCTTATCTCTTGATGGTTAGCCCCATGCTATGAGTACTTCTTAACTTTTCATTTTTATTTCTGCAAAAAAGTACACAAATCTGGAAACACTATTGATACTTATATTACTTCTCAAACACAAGGTCAGAGGTCTTGGGCAACAAGAAGGGTTAGGCAATTAAAATCCTTCATCTTCCCCACCTTGGCAAGAAAAGCAGCACAATCCAAATCACATTTTTTTAAGCAACATTTCAATTGTGCAGCATATTTTTCCTTGCAGAAACTTAGAAGGGTGGCACTATTTGAAGAAGGCCAGTCAATAGCCTACATGTCAAAGTTACTCACACCAAATGAGGAATACCAGTTTTGCCAAAAAGGAAATACAACCATAAGCAACTCTATAAGTCATATTATCCACAATGAAATGCTCTATGGAAAAGCAGTCCAAACTGTAAAGATATGCTGGACAAGACTCAGGCTGATGGCAGAGACCCCTACCTTCATAGACTTAAGTGTAAGGATAGCACTCCTGACAGCTTTAGGTCATTTGCCCAACTACTAGTGAGCCAACATCTTCACTAAATAATACCCTCTGTAAATGAATAACTGAAACTCGAGACCTATAAAAGTCTGCCAGTTACATGCTAGTCTGACATGTAAGCAATGTCCAAAATATTGAGAGGTAACCACAAATCTGGGAAACTACTCTAAGGGTGAATGATGGTTTTTCTCAATGCACAGAGGAGAAGAATGACCATTTTAAAAATAAAAATAAGAATTACTGTTACAAGAAAAACAAATTCTGAAATCAGCAGAAATCACAATTGAATAAAGTCTTCTGATTGCCTTAAACTTAGGATAAAAGCAAACTCTCGCCAACTAGACTTTTGTAGTATTACCTCTATTATTATATATGTTACTGGATTTTTAGAAGTTCAGGGAGTAAGAAAAATGATCCACAACTATGTCTTCACATGTAAATGGTATAGTATATGTTTACCTGACATATCTTTCTCTATTATGAAGCATAAGATCAAATCAGAGATACACCTTTAGGTAGGTTTCAGCTTTTGTGGGACCAGTTATCCACCTCCTATAAGGATATGGATTTCATGGGAAGCCAGATCCCTCTCAAAGACCCATATTTCTCTCAGGACTAAACATTTTGGAGTCAAAGTCAAGGTTGAAGCATCTCTCTATAACCTCACTTTATAAGATATTTTTTGGGACAGCTAACCTACCCATCAAGTTCATCTAGAGAATTTGTTGTTCTGGTCTGAATGATTTTATTCTGTCATTTCAGCCCAAAGACCTTTCTCCTTGAAAGAGTAAACAGGAATACAATAAGATTCTAGTAGGTGTACATTATCTCTATCATCTGTTCATGTCAGTACTTCATGTCTGCAGAAAGAACGTCTTTTTCTGCTATATCATCAAAAGATAAAATAATGTAAATTGTATGGGATTGTTGTACTGTAAATCGTATTATTGTATTTTAAGTTGTATTGTTGCAATGGTCAGTAGAAATTTGCTTTCCCTTCAGAGCTGTTTGGTAACACTCAGAGAAGTGCAAAGAACATAGGAACATAGATTTAGAACTGGAAAGGCCCTTAGAGGTAAACTAGTCCTACCCCTTCATTTTGGAGGTGAGGAAACCATGAATTAGAGAAGTTAAGTGATTTACCCAAGGCCTCACAGTAAGCAGAAGAAATAGTATTTGAATACAAGTCTTCTAGTTCAAGGTCCATTACTCTTCAATGCACTATGGCTGAAATATAGTATGTAGATGGTGTTGTTTTATTGCCTCAGATTACCCATTGTCCATTGGTTCTCTCAAAAATAACCTAAGTTCCAAGTTAAATAAACTGCAGTCAACAAGTAATCATTCAGCATCTACTATGGTGCAAGGCACTGTCTGTACTAAGTACTATAAGCTTAGGTCCTACCTTTTGTAATCCCATCCTATATTGAGATTAAATCCAAATATATGGTATAAGAGATTTTGTTTTCCCTTTGTAGAAGTTAGAGACCATGAGCTTTTCTAATTATTAATAGGCATCCTTACTGACTTGTATGTATCCTCTGCTGGGCATTTAATATGCTTAACAGTGGCCTGGCTTTGTGCTACCTTGCCAACTTCATTATACTTTTCTCCTCTTCACATACTCTACATTTCAGCCAAATTGGCCTTTGGCTCTTCATAACTTAGGACTCTTCATTTCCTATCTTTGTGCCTTTACATTGGCTGTACCCTATGTCTAGAATTCACTCTGTCCTTCATGACCTCTTAAAATTCCTGATTTCTTTCAAGATTCAAGTCAAATACTATTTTCTATGATACATAAGAACTTTTCTAGTGTCCTCCAGTTGCTATGGACTTCTTCCCCCAGGGTTATCTTGTATCTCTTTGTATGTGTTTTATGTAGGCTTGACTATAAGAATGTTTTATCTCCTTTTGGGATGTAAGCCCCTTAAGTGAAACAATTTTTTGCTTTAATCTTTGTGTCTTCAATGCCTAGTACAGGGACCAGTATATTTTAGACATTTAACAAATGCTTGTTGATTTATTATGTCTAATACCATAAATTCTGTTTTGTAGGTGATCTTTCACCCTTCCTCTCTGAAAGCACGGTGCTTCCCGTTCTTCCCCAAATCTCTTAGGCCAGTCTGGCCTTTACAGAGACTTGTAATCCTTTATCATCACTTCTTCTTTATTAGTCTGCTTAGTTCAGCTCATTCCCCTTCCTCTTAAGGCTGCTATTTTTCACATAGTTATGCCCCTTTCCACAACTCCTGTGCAGTATGTAGGTGAACTGTTTGGATGGCTAGTGATTGTCCCCAACCCCATCTCCACTGTGAGCGTACATAATTCATTAAGGCAAAAGTTGCAGCATCATCAACAAGAATACCTTATCCCATACATCATTTAGTATGAATACCTATCCATGATAAGAATGATCTCCGTACCTAGAAACTTTAAATAGGTAACAGATATGGTTAAGTGGTAAATGTGATATATATCATAAAAGTTAAATGCTGAATAATTTAATATGCAAATGTGTTCAGATGAGCTCCATTATACCTATACAGTCTTTCAAATAATTTCAAATACTATTTAGGCATACAGTATTTCCTTTTGGCCAGAAAACACACTCAACCCTGCCCCAAACTACTATTACTAACTTATCCCCTACTACAAATCCTCCTATTTCTCTTCATATCACTATATTACCATATGACAACATTACGTTTTAGCCTCCTGTGCCTTCACAACTTCCCTCAGATGGGTCTTATTGATGCATTGGTTCCCTCAATAGGCCATTCTACTTCTTTTTTTTTCTTTTCTTCTTGTCCCCTTTTCTTTTTTTTCTTTCTTTGTCCTCATTCCATTTTAAGAGTCAGTATAAGGACTTGTGAAGCCACAAATCCTAATGGTGCTTTTTGGTCCCAAGTTTCCACACTCCACATAAATTTCACAGTTGGTTCTTGCCTCCCAGCTTGGTCTTCTCTTTTCTGGCTACATCCAAGTCCTTCCTGGCTCTCTCAGATGTATGAAGGCTGGAACTCTCATCCTCCCTTAACAATTCTTAGTGAATCTGAAGGGTAACTCTCCCACCTCTGATGTAATTCAACATTCTTGGGGTTTGCTTTCTTTTTATCCCTTGTGATATCCAAAATCTGGTCCCTGTAGAGGAAGATGCAAGCACATGCCTTTAGCAAATACACTCAGAGTTGCTCCATTAAGTCACCAACAAAACACAAATGGAAAGGCATGGAAGAAAATATTAAATTTATTTTAGGCCCATTGTCTGATTTTCATTAGATCAGCTCTGGTTTCTTTTATACTTTGCACATTTGGACCAGTAAGTATTCATGAGTATATTAGCAGGAGCTGATTGGAATTCATTGCAGAGCAAAAAGACAAGAACACATGGGAAAGAGGCAGTTAGGGAGTTGCCCTACAATTAAAGGTCAGAGACGGGATAGCTAGAGGGTTGTGGATTCCAGGAATGGCTATGCAGGAGTGTCAAAGGATGTCATGGTAGGAGGGATTTTTTTCAAGGAGCTGAGAAAAGTATTTTAGGAGGATGTTTTTTTTAAGTGGAAAATTTCTGTTTCTAGAAGGGGGATATTTCCTGAAATAAATGGGAGTTACAAGGGTGAGAGGTGCTTTTCTGAATGACAAAGCTATTCTTTGAGGAAGAGAATTCTGAGGAGTAAGGGAGTGTTGAAGGAATGAGAGAGTATCTTGGCATAGGAAACTTAAGAGAGATGACTGAACAAAGAAAAGATATATGAATGGTTTGCTTGAGTATATAAGGGATGCCATTTAGACAGAATCTATCAGGTCTTATTTTAAGGTATTTTGGGGGCCTTTCTAAGACAAAAAAAAATGGACCAGGACTTTATTTCTGACAGTGGTCCTGAAGGAAGAGTTATAGGAAGGATTGTCACTGATTTTATCAGGCTAGGAATGTACTCTAAATACTCCAAATTTCTCTTTGAATATATTACCAAAATACATATGTAATCATTATCCAATTCCTTTACAAAGCCACATGTATGTTAAATATTTATACTTCCTATTTTATCTAATATGTCTCTCACCTTTGGTTCCAAGAAGCTGAAGCATGTGCAGTGGTCACGCCCTGGTAAAAATCATCTCAGCAAAATGGTCCACACACAGTTAAGGGTAAATAAGGCCTCAAAACCATCAATGAGTTAGGGGGATATTTACCCCAAGACTTTCTCTGGCAAAATGGGCTAATGAGAACAATTTATTCCGATTGCCACGAAGGCAACTGAAGCAAACCTAGAGCTTGGTTCAACATTGAAATTGTCAAGGTCTACTACATCCTGGGCTGTTTGTCACCAGTCATCTTGATTTTTGTCCTGTCACTGGACTCTGATGACTCTGGAAGAGAGAGTTAGGCAGATGATTTTGTACAACTCTGCCTAACTTAAATCTAATTCACATGCAAGTCAAGATATCACCTGGTGATGTCATTGGTCCTGTTTGAAAATGAAATGAACAACAATCTAATATTCAAGTGTATGAAATAACAATTCTTGTACTTGCCCTAAAACCATCTTATTCTTGTTTCAAAAACTACCTATTAACTCAAAGTTTCTAAGATTTGGTACTAGTTGGTGTCACTATTTATATCCTTCATATGTTATAGATTTGGATTATGCCCCCTCTAACTATTCTCTTCTCTAGACTGAAGAGCTCTTACTGCTGAAAGTCAAATTCTTTTCCTTTATGTAGTCTAACCTATTCTCCATGAACCCTTCCAGTGCTTTCCCTTTCCTTATGACCTTTCCCAATACCAAAGGGTCCTTTACCTCATTTTTATCTGTAGAAAGATTTCCTATATTCATTGTTCAAATCAAATGGGAATTCCTCCATGATTCACCAGATCAAATGCCAATTCTTCCATGATACCACTGCATCAAATATTACTTCCCTTATGGTCAAATTTGATCACTGGTTCAAATATCACTTCTCCCTCTTATCTCCTACCCATAAGTGAGCTCTGTCTTCTCAGGTCAGTCATGACACTTTATAATTCTCTCATGCATTTATTACATATTGCTTTGTATTAAAGCTATTTGTGCACATTTTTATTCTCTCTTGCTCAATAAACTCCCGTGGTGTCCCATTACCTCTAGGATTCCTCTGTTTGATGTTTAAAGCTCTTTAGAACTTGGTTTCAACCTACCTTTCAAGTCTTAGCATACAATATTTACCTTCACAGACTCTATGGTACAGCTAAATTGACCTTACCGTGTCCTTCATATACAACACTCTAACTCTTATCTACATGTCTTTGCATGGGCTGTCCTTCATACTTCACCACAGGTTCCTGCAGCTTCTATCATCTCAACCCACAACCCTGATTATGTCAATGACTCTGAGATCCCGTCTTAGATTGCAGCCAAGAATTTAGAGTAAATCAATTTTTAAGCATAGGCTGGATCAGTTATATTTCTCCCTGAGCTACTTATCCATGGTAGAGCATCCATGCTATTTCCTCCTTGGAGGATCTGCTTCTTGACTTATTTATTCATTCTTTGTGTATTTCCATTCCTAGAAGAGTTTAGCACCATCCAAAGACTTAAAAATTCCTTTGAAGACTCCTTTCTCCAACTGATAAAAGTATTTAATAAGAAGCCCTATGAGTAACATGCCTCAATAAAGGAAAACATCCCCTCTGCTGTAGCTGTTAAGCCAAAATGCAGCAGTTATCACAGTGTCTGTTTGCAAGCAAGCACTTAATAAATATTTGATTAAATGCATGAATGACTCTTATGTGTAGATCAGGATAAAACATCTCTACCAATCTCATGGTAACTTTTTTTTTGAAATGCAAATGAAAGAATGCTGCTGCTTCTCCTTTATCCACATGAATACTAGACTTCTTCAAGAAATTCTAGGACATAAGCATTGCATGAGTTACCCTTACAGAGTCATGAGACATTGACTTTAGCACTTCAATTTATCTTTGTTTATGAATTTTTTGTTTCACTTTAGATTTATAATTAGTTCTTTATCTTAATCTTCATCATTATCATCTTCCTCCTCCTCCTTCTTCTTCAGACATATCAGTACAAATAATGGCATGCCTCAAACTGGAAAGGGTGAAGAGGAGTTGGTCTGTAATTTCAGAGGCTGTCATTGTATAGCACAGGTTGGGATGTCTGTTCCCTTGATCACATGGTTTTATTTGCTCAAAATGAAACAAATCTACTCAAGTGAATCTGAGCCCAAAGGAAAGGATATTTCTCTCTGGAAATTTCTTTCAGAATAAAAGTCAAGTTCATAGGAAATACACTTCTTCTCCTCTTCCTCTTCCTCTTCCTCCTCCTCTTCTTCTTCTTCTTCTTTCTTCTCTCTGTCTCTCTGTCTCTCTGACTCTCTGTCTCTGTCTGTCTGTCTCTCTCCTTCCCCCCCACCCCCTTTCCTACTACTTTTAATTACTTGGTATTTCACTTGTGGCATACATTCAGTTCTGGAGGATTTCCTAAGCTAACCTGATACCTTTATCCTTGCTCAGTTCTTATAACTATAATTCCACACCTGTTGCATTTTAGATAGCAGAAGAGATTTGGAAGGGTTATTTTTATGTTTTATATATTTTTTCTTTTTGTTTCCAACCTCCTTCTGGGCCCTCCTGCTCCTGCCCAGGAATGAATACTACTTGGACTGAACTGAAATGCTTGAGTCACATCTCTAGTTAAGTCACACATTCACAACATTTTTCCAGTACCACAAAGGAGGAAATTTTGCTGATTTAGAACACAACAAAGTGGAAATTATTATGATGTTGTTAAAAGAACCAAAACATTAAAATCCATCCTGCATGATTTTTGTCAAGAAAGCACAAGACTATATTTCTGTTGTAGTGGAAAGTAACTAGATCATTGAATAAGAGCTTCTGGTTTTCTCACAACATATATAAGTTGTAAAGGAAGATATGATTGTCTAAATGAGTCATTACGGCAAAAACCACAGATAAGTAGGGTGAAATGGAAAAGAGGTATGTACTTGACATGAGAAGAGCTGGTGGTTCAAATCCCTTCTCACTAGACATGTGATCTAGAACAGGTCCCTTTATCCCACTCCAAATCTCATTTCCTCATCTTTTAAATAATGAGAATAATACCTGTAGTACCTACGTCAAAGAGTTGTTGTGAGTACAAATTAAACAATGTATAAGAACCTGTTACTAATAAAGTGCTAACTGAGTTCTTGTGAAGCAAAGTGACTTTCAGGTTGAGATTTGGATAGAAAGTACCATTTGAACCCTGCCTTGAAAGAAATGTGGGAGGCTAAAGTTGAGATGTAGGTAAGAAGGCAGGGGATGGTTTATTTCAGATAGAAGCAATGACATTTTCAATAGCACAGGAAGAAATCATGGAATGAGCTCAGAAATGTTGGATAGTTTTGATTGGTAGTATGAAATAGGGCTAAAAAAGTCAAATTCAAGTAAAATATGGAGGGCTTTGAATGGCAAACTAAGGCAATAGGACTTTAGCTGGTAAGAAAAGGGAAATCTTTGAAGGTACTGGAACAATGAATATAATAAGAGCTGTGCATTAGGAAGATTATTTTGTCAGCTCTGTGTAGGATGAGTTTGGAGGGGCAATGAATGAACGAAAAACAATTTTTAAGTGCTTAGCATATACTAAGAATTGGGCTCAAAAGTGTTGTTAGTCCCTGCCTTTAAGAAACTTACATTTTAATGGGAGATTTTACATATATATATATACACACACACACACACACACACACACATATATACATATACATATATACATACACACATGTATATATGCACACACACACACGTACACACACACACACACACACATTTATTTGTCAGGAAGAGGCTGCCTAATAAGTTATAGGCCACAGGGCCATTGCTCCTTGGGGTAGTAAATTGACATGACTCTCACCGACATTCCTTTTTCTCCACTTATATACCCACCACAATGGTAAAGGCCATTGTCACCTTATGCTTGGACTACTGCAGTAGTCTATTGGTTTGTCTGTTTTTCCCAAGCCTCTCTCCACTCCAATTCTCCTCTCAGCTGTCAAAATGATCTTTTTAAAGCTCAAGTATGACTATTTCATCCTCTAGTCAACAAACTCCAGTGACTGAATTACCTTTGGGATCAACTATGATACCTTCACTTTGGCTTTCAAAGTCCTTCAAAAACTGATCTTTGTCTACCTTGTCAGTCTTATACTTTACTTCCCTCCCCAAACTCTGTAACTCAACAAATTTGAATTTCTTGCTGTTATCTCTGACATGGTACTCCATCTTCTGACTTGGTGATTTTTTAATGGCTGTACCCCATGCCTGAAATGCTTTCCCTCCTCACTTATAACTTTTGAATTATTTGGCTTACAATATCTTATCTCAAATCTGACCTTCTGCAGGAGGATTTTCCAGGTCCACCATCCACTGCTAGTGTTTACTTTCCATTTATCCAGTATATGTCTTACATACATAGTTGTTTCCGTGTTGTCCCTTCATGAGAATATGTGCTCATTGATGCCAGGGACTAATTTTTTTTGCCCTTCTTTGTATCCCCAGCTCTTAAAACAGTGCCTGACAAATAATTAGTGCTTAACAGACAAGAGTTGACTTTATATTTGAAAAGAAAAGAATGGAAAACTTGGTAAATGGAGAGACTCTCCTTAGCTTCAGTATCATCACAATGAGGGCTCAGAACAGAGCCCCAAGAAACTGCCTCTATAGTATTTATGAAATAGTGGGAGGAAAAGTTCAATGAAATGAAACAGACAAATAATGCACAAAAACATAAGAGAATGATCAATAGAATCATGGAGGCAAAAGGCAAAAGAGGTAAATGTATCAAGAAGGAAGAGGTGGCCAATACCTCTGAGATCAAGAAATAGACTGAGAAAAGGTACTTTGATGATTAGTCAGGTCACTGATGATTTTCAAGACATCAGAGTGGTGTGGGATAGAAGGCTGGTTGTGAAGGGTTTATAAACAGAACCAGAAAATTTCAAAGTCTTCAAAAACTCAGAGGCCACATATTCCAACCAATGCTTAAGTACAGTGCTTCCTTAAGTGGGAATCCACTCTAAAACTTCCAGATAATTGATCATCTAGCCTTTGTCTGGAGATCCCTTATGAGGGGGATCTAATTACCCCCATGGATCCTCCTTTGGATAGTTCTAATGGGAAGCTTTTCCCCCACATAGATCCCAGACCAATGTCTCTCCATCAAGCAACTACAGCTACTAGTTCTATTATCTTGGAACAAAATTCATTCCTTCTTTTCACAAAAGCTTTTCAAATTTTTGAAACCAGCTCTTCTTTGGTATCTTGATTCTGTCATCTGATATGCTAGCTATGTCCCTTTCAACATTGTGTCATTGGTAAATTTGATAATTGCCATCCACATCTTCATTCAACTTAGTGATGAAGCTATAACAAAACTGGGACAATGATACATCCCTGGTGCAACAGATTAAAGGTAACCCTAGTCAATATCATCCCATTAATGATTGCTCTTTGGATTTGGTCATTCAACAGAGTCCAAACTCCTTACTATTTGGCTTCCAACTCTCTTGTCTTGTCTACAAGGAGATCATGAAAGACTTTGCAAAGTCTTCCTTCTCTCTCTTATTTCCTATTTATCCTTTATATAGCTTGTTTGAATACATTTGTTTGCTTATAGTTTCTCTCATTAGATTGTGAGATCCTTGAGATCAGAAACTCTATTTTACCTCTTTCTGTATTTCCAACACTTAGTACTGTGCCTGGAATATAATAAGTGCTTAATAAATGCTAATTCACTAGCTGGAGAATGTTGTAGTAGAAAGGCTGCTAGTCCTGGTGTTAGGCCTGGCTCTGATGCTTACCAAATGTGTCACCATTATCAGGTTGACTGACATAGGAATGTCAGATGTCTCAGAGGAGCCTCAAATTCCTCTTCTATAAAATGGTGATAATCATACCTAAATTACCTACTCAAAAAGTTGCAATAAGTAAATGATTTTATGAATCTTGAAGTATTTAAAAGTGTGAATTGTTAATTGTTGTATACCTCTGTTCTAGTCAACCTCTTCCTAAAAGAAAAATAGGTTATATTGATGGAAATTCATTGGTTCTTACGGTGCATCACTTCCCTTTCTAAATAATTATAAGATGTCCTTTCAATAATCATGTCTGTGACTTTTTACAGAAATGAAATTTAAGCTTATTGGCCTATAGTTGGAAGATCTGCTGTCTTCCCAGTTTTGAACATATAGACAACAATTACCAATATCCAAGTCCTGGGACTCTTCTTTTTTCATACTTTTTGACAATCATTGACAGTGACTTAGTATTCATATTTAGTCAAAAAAGTCATCACTTATCTCCTCCCTTATACTAGGTTTCAATTCCTTGTTAAGCATTCTCGTTTTACCTTCACCATATTAAGGTCATTTTCATTAGCAGAGAAAGTAAAAGCATTACAACAGTTAAGTACCCCTCTGGCATATTTATACTATCCTTTGTCTTTGTTTTCATTCACTCTGAGCTTCAGTCCTCATCCTTTTCTTAATTTTCCTCTTTATTCCCAAAATACGGTAATATTTATTAAAACTTTTTGGTGGTCTTAGCATTAATCCCCAGCTTCGGCCCATTTTGAGTTTCAGAGTTGAAAAAATATATTTAAAAATGAATTGGTCAAGGTGCTTAGGCCCTGCAGAGAGAAATACAACAGTTAGACATTTTTTGTTCTCAAGAAATTTGAATTAGGAGGTGACAATATATAGGAGAGTGGAGGCTCATGAGCAGTGTTTTAGTCCAGGGATTCTAAGGGCCATAGTGAAGCCACAGGGAAATTGATTATTATGACCTTTTTTATTTGTAATGGTAGTGTTGATTTGATTTGGTTTGTAAGGTGCTTGGCACAGCACCAGGCATAGAGTAAGTAGTTAATAAATATATATTCCATTCCCCTTTCTCCCACAGATCATGAGGCAGAAAGCAGAGGGGCCAGGTGGGAATAAATTATTTCAGCTAGGCAGATTGTGAGATAACAGTAATGGATGGCTAGATAACATATGAAGCATGGGTCAAGGTCTGTCAGAACTTCTTGTATTTATCCTGAAATTTTCACCCTGTATCTCATTTTAGTAAACACATGACTCTTAATAATTTTAGGTTAGGTGAATCCACTTCCTCAGAGATTAGCCCCAGACCCTCTCTTAGTAAAAACCTGTACCTTATTACGTAACTCCAAAGTTCATGAGGGGCAGGCAGTGAGGTAGCACAGTGGATAGAGTGCCAGGCCTGAAGTCAGGAACTCATCTTCCTGAGTTCAAATCAGGCCTCAGACACTTATTAGCTTTGTGATCCTGAGCAAGTCACTTAACTCTGTTTACCTCAGTTTTCTCATCTGTAAAATGAGCTGGAGAAGGAAATGGCAAACCACTCCATTACATCTGCCAAGAAAACCCCAAAATGACTTCACAAAGACTCAGACACGACTGAAGTGACTGAATGACATGAAGTTCATGGGGCCTTCTTTCCTTTCTCCTCTGTACCACATTCTTTTACTCTCCATCTTCTTGACACAGAAACAGAAAAGGGTTCCCCTCAACCCCTTCAACTTCTCTAATAGGGAGACTGATACTAATTTTTGCACATGCTGCCAATACTTGGCACTGATAGAAACACAACACATTTTCTGAGGCTCATTCAATACTTCCACTTACCCATTATACTTGGCTGCAAATGATATTTTCAGTTCTCTGTAATCCTTGCTACCGTCTAGTCTACCTAGTTCACATTGCTCCCTGTTGCGCCAAAGCCCCTGTTTGCCATGGACTTGGTCACTGGAGTTCTGGAGCAAAGGTTTATATGCAGTGGATTTTCCTGTCTTTTTCTGGAAAGGTTTTGCTTTTTTTATTTTTTGAAGGGTGTGATATCAATTAGTTTGGGTCCATTTGATTTTTAATTAGTAGATTTCTTCCAACAATAGTTAACCTTTAATGGTCCATCTAACTGTAAATATATGTCTCTATGAGCCCAACCCCAAATTAGACACTAGTTGCTTCCAGCTTTTGTTTATGAGTACACCTTATGTAGAAGTCCAGTTACTGGCCACTACTTGTTTCTTCTCTCTATGCTTTTTTCATTAGTGAGCAATCAGTATTCATATACTATTTATTCCCTATTTCTTCTCTTCCAGCGTATTTATAGATTCTCATATCATATCATATTCTCATATTATTCTTATATCAGCATATTTTCTTCATTTTCTCAAAAGAGAGTGGAGGTAGAAGATTGGCAGAATGGATGGGGAGTTCAGAATCGAAAGGACAAGATTCTAGTCTCACCTTTGCCACACAGAATATGTGCTCCTAAGCTAGCCAATGAACATGTCAATGTCTCAGGTATCTTTCTGAGAGCAACAGTTGAACACCTGCATTTGGTAGAAGGACTTGCCTCACTGTGATTTCAGACCAAGGAGGAAGTATTTTCTTAAAAGTTGTAACATGGTGTTGTAGGCAGAACAGGATAGAGCAAGCAATTGGGAATCAGGAAGATTTGAACTTGAATCTCTGGGAAAGTCACATAATCTCTTTGTGTCTATGTCTTTATTTTAAAATGGGAATATCAATAGCACCTACTCCACAAGATTGTTATGAGGACAAAATATGGTAATCAGTGCAACATTTGGATGCATTACAAACCTACACATGTGTGTGTTTGTGTGTATGTATGTGTAGGTGTATAAGCTACTTTTATTCTTTAAATGGAGCCAATAAATGTAGACTACTTTTTTAGTTTTCCAGAGAAGAAAAGGAAAGAGATGGGATGGTAATTTGAGAGATTTATGTAGATATCCCCACAGATGTGCAACAAATACTTAAAAAAACATACACACACAAACACACCAGCCCCACTTACCATCTTACAAAATCCTAAGATCCCAGGTTTAGAGCCAGTAGGGACCTTGGAGGCCACCTAGACTAACCTCTACATTTTACATTAGATTATATCCTCTTTTCCCAGTTGGATACTACTATACACTAGAAAAACACTCCTACACAAAATAAGTTTAATTTTGTGACTAACAAAATAGAGTCAGGTACTCTTCCTCTTTTTTCTCTTTTAAGTCCAATGGATATCGTTTCACTCTTGGTCACTCTGCTGCTGCTGCTGTTACTACTACTACCATCATTTATATAGAGTTTACTATGTGGTCCTGTGCTGAGTACTTTACAAATATCACATTTGATCCTCACAACAATTTTAGGAGGAAGGTGCTACCATCATCTCCATTTTACAGTTGAAGAACCTGAAGCAAACAGAGATTAAGTGATTCAAACAGCTAGAATAATGCATCATCATAAGATAAAGTGTCATCAATTAAAATCTCCCAGTAGTTTACTAAATTGTATTCCATCCTTACCTGGACAGAGATGTCTACTTCTTCTGGACAGTGTGTGTGTGTGTGTGTGTGTGTGTGTGTGTGTGTGTGTGTGCATGCACTGTGGTTCATCCTAACTGTAATATATCTTTCTGAAAAGTACAGACATAGCCCTGTACTACTTTCCCAACCCTGCACATATTAGAAGACAGAAGCTTTTATTCTGCAAATGATTTTTAACCTTTTCAAAATTTGCTCCTGAAGTAATTAATCTACAGTATAACTAAACCCAAGACTACATTTAATTAGAGACCCTGATGCTACATCTAGATAGGAGATGGGATGCAAAAGAAGGGGGGGGTGCAGTTAAGTGATGGTAATAGTATACTGGACCTGAAGTCAAGAAGATGAGTTCAAATCAAGCCCCGGACACTTTCTGTATGACCCTGGGCAAATCACTTAATCTCTGTTAGCCTCAGCTTCCTCATCTGTAAAATGGGGATAATCCTCCTAGGATTATTGTGAGGATCAAATAAGATAATATTTGTAAGGTACTTAGCACATGCCAGTCAATGTTACCTATTATTAGTTAAGAGATAAGAACAAAGGAAAAAGGCCATAGCTATGAAGATTGGTGTAACTGCTGAAAGAAAGAATTCTTTTCAGCAGTGGGGCAGAGCCAAGATGGTGGAGTAAAAGTAGGAACCTGATGGAGTTCCTGCTCCAATCACCTCCAATACCTGTAAAAAAAAAAGACTCTAAACAAATTTTAGAGCTACAGTACCCACAGAGTGACAAAGAGAAACAAATCTCCCACTGAAGCCAGCCTGGCAGGCTGACAGGAAGGGTCTATCCCATAGAGCTGGGAAAAGTGTGCGGTCACACATAAGCTGTGCCAGCCCAGACCTGGGTGGCCCTGACCAGTGGCCCAGACTGGCCAGAGTAGACTTCAGGAGAGTGAATCGCAGGCAATTGTGGCAGTTTCCAGACTTCTCAACCCATAAACTCCAAAGAGAAAGAAAGCAAAAGGTGAGTGGAGAACCCTGTAAATCCAGGGTAAGATAAGAGCATAGTCTGGCCCCGCCCCTAGAATGAGAGGTGGCTGCAAGTGCTGATGTGTGGCTGCCTCCAGGAGTTCCTGGCCTGCATATTGTAGAGGGACCAAGCAACTATTCAGAGGGCAATTGCTCTTACTAGGACCTGCTTATATCTGGGCCTCAGTGTAGGGTGGTGGTCCTGGGGTGAGGAACACCAGTGTGACTGAGCTTGTGGTGGCTATAGAGAGGGCACCCCCCTCATAACTCTGAGAACTGTTAAAACCCCAGAAATTTGGTACACAGCTCTCTCTACTCTGGAAGCAGAGTTCGACCATGGCAAAGAGTTCAAAAGTCAAGTAATTGGCTGGCAAGATGAGCAAACAGAGAAA
>CM053580.1:365564127-365583241 GCA_028627135.1 Pseudochirops cupreus
ATATCACAGAAGTGGGAAAAGGTCCCATGTGTACAAAAATATTTATTGCAGCTCTCTTTGTGGTTGCAAAAAACTAGAAATATAGGGGATGTCCATCAATTGGGGAATGGCTAAACAAGCTATGGTATATGAATGTAATGGAATACTATTATGCTATAAGAAATGGGAGAGGCTTATACAAATTGATGCTAAGTGAGAAGAGCAGAACCAGGAAAAACTTGTACACAATCACAGACACATCGTATGTGTGACAACCAACCTTGATAAACAGGACTATCCTCAACAACGCACAGCTAAAGACAACTCTACAAGCCTCAGGATGGAAGGAGATAGCCAAACTCAGAGAAAGGTGTAGAAAGACTATAGTTTAAATGGAGACTGAAGCAAAACACGCTATCGTTCTCTTTCATGTCTGGTTTTGCTTTCTTTTTTCTTTCCCCAGTGATCACTCATTGGTTACAACCCTTCTATATAACCAGACTGTTGTACAATGTGAAAGTATTTGCAGATCCTATACATGATTGCACGCCACCATGGGGGGGGGGGGGAAGGGAGGGGAGAAAATCTGAAACTCAAGTAATTGTGGAACCAAATCTTGTAAACTTAAAGTAAATAAACAAGTCAAAAAATATATATATATAGAAACACTGACAATTTATATGAATTTTTTTATATACTACAACTCTGCTAAAGTTGTTAATTGTTTCAACTTGGTTTTTAGGTGATTCTTTAAGGTTCTCTAAAGATGTGCTCATATAATTTGCAGTGATGGTTTTGTTTCCTCATTGAATATTATTATCTAATTTCTTTTTCTTGTCTTATTTAGCATATAACTGACATAATTAGCATTTCTAACACAATACTGAGTAATAGTGGAGATAATGGACATTCTTGCTTCACTTCTGATATTATTTGAAAGGTTTCTGGTTTATTGCTTTTACAGATAGTGCTTGCTGTTGATTTAGACAGATACTACTAATTATTTTTTTTTTAAGTTTCATTTACTCCCATGCTTTATGGTGCTTTTACTAGGAACATTGGTATATTTTGTCAAAAACTTTTTTTCTTAACCTAATGACAGAATCATAATTTTTGTTGTTTTTGTTATTGAAATAGTCAATTATGCTTAGAGTTTTTTCTAATCTTAAACCAGCTCTGCATTCCTAACATAAATCCAATCTAGTGGTGATGTATGATTTTTATGATATCTTGCTGTAATCTCCTTACTAGTATTTTTTTGCATAAATAGTTAGGGAACTTGGTCTATAGTTTTCTTTTTCTGCTTTTATTCTTCCTGGTTTATATATCAAAACCATATTTCTGTCATAGAAAGAATTTACTATGGCATTTTTTAGGATTTTTAAAACATAATTTATATATTAGAATCATTTTTCCTTTGTTTGAAAGAATTTGCTTTTAACTCAATCTGGTCCTGGGGATTTTTTTCCCTTAGGAAGTTCATTTATGATTTCATCAATTACTTTTTCTAAGATAGGTTTATTTGAGTATTTCTTTAAGAATCTATTCCATTCTAATTCCTCTTCTGTTAATCCAGGAGATTATACACACACACACACTGTCACACACACACACATATATGTATACATATATATATATATATATATATATATATATATATATATATACTCACAAACATATATTCAAATAGTCATCCACTTCATTTAGATAATCAGTTTATTGACATATAATTGGGCAAAATAGCTCCTAGCATTTGCTTTGATTTCATCTCCATTGGTTGTGCATTCACCCTTTTCATTCATGTTAGAGGTCATTTGTATTTCTATCTTTCTAAAAAAATCAAATTGACCAAGATTTATCTTCATTTTTTAAAAATAAAACCAGCCCCTACTTTTATTTATTAGTTCAATTGTGTTTTTTATTTTCAATTTAACTAATCTCTTTGATTTTCAGGATGTCTATTTTGGTGTTAAAATGGGATTTTTAATTTTTGTTTTTCTAGTTAATTTTTGGTTGTATGCTCAATTCGCTGGTCTATTCTTTCTCTCTTTTATTAATGTAAGCACTTAGAAATATACTTTTTCCCTTAAGAACTGTTTTGCCTGCATCCCACAAATTTTGGTGTACTATCTCATTGCTGTCATTATCTCTAATAAAATTACAGATGTTTCTTTTATTAGCTCTTTTACCCATGCATTCTTTAGGTTTAGATTAATTAGTTTCTAATTAATTTTTAATCTGTGCATCTAAGTCCCTTTATTAAATTATATTTTATTGATTAAAAAGGTACATTTAATATTTCTGCCTTTATGCATTTGTTTATAAGGTTTTTATATCCTAATACATAGTCAATTTTTGTAAATGTGCCATGTACAGCTAAGAAAATGGTAGATTTGCTCTATTCCCATTCAATTTTCTCCAGAGGTCTATCATATCTAACTTTTCTAAAATTCTATTCATCTCCTTAACTTTTTTTTTTTTACTTCTTTTGTGGTTAGATTTATCTGATCTGAAAGTGGCAAGTTGAAGTCCCCTGCTAATTAGTTTTACTCTCTATTCCCTTGTGGAACTCATTTAAGTTTTTCTTCAAGAATTTAGATGCTATGCTATTTGGTGTCTATATATTTAGCATTGATATTAGTCCATTCTGTTGCTGCTGCTGCTGCCTCCAAGGCCCACAGCTGGCATTTCCCCTACACTACACTCCCAGCCAGTCCCCACCTCAATGCCATAGACCACTCCTTTTGACTTCTTAAATTGTCCTGGACTGGAAAAATGTCTCACCTCAATCTTTTGGTGGTTACACCACTTTAGAATTTGAGCACTATGTTAAAATTGTTTAGAGGGAAATGTTGGGAGTGTTCAAGTTGAATGCTACCTTTAATCTGCAATCATGGTTCTGCCTCAGTATCTGTATTATGAATGGAGCTGAGAGCCAAAAGAAACACCAAAATGAAATGCTTTGGCACTGTTATAACTAGTGTAAGAATAAAGGGAATCAATGACTTTGTTCAACACTGTGAAATTGACCACATATGGACAATTTTCCACAAGACAAGAGATCAAAAGGTCTCTTAAGGACTGTATTCTAAGGGATGGTCTAAAAGCAAAAGAAGAAGGGAAATAATGTAATCAGTTCTCATGCATAGAACTTTGGACAAACAGAATGAGGGATGAAAGTTTATTTCCATCACACTGAAAGGATCCAAGCTCTTGTGTAGCCTAGTTATGGGAAGAGTGGTGAGGACAGAAGACAAGCCTCAGTGCAAATAATAAGCCTCAATGGGAACATTTAATGCCTTCCATCTCTTATCACCTTGGGAACCTCCATCTCTATAACTTGGCTTTTGGAAAAAGAGGTCCAGATTTGGATGGAATGAACAAGATAGTCAAGGGAAACAGTACTGAAGTACTTAGGTTGCCCATTCGAGGGCTATGTCTTCCTGGGGTCAGCTCTGCCTTCTAGATCTGGAATCCTTTCTTTCCTTTAAAAACGTTAATCTAGTTTAGAATTTGGTCAGGAGGGCAGGTTAAAATATGAAAGTCAAAAGAGGAATAGAAACATCTAACAAAATAAAGGATAAGTATATACAAATATAAGATTTCCAAAGTTATAACTGCTCCTTAAAGTCACACAGCTGGAAGAGAGAGGAGAGGATGGAAGGAAAGAGGGAGAAGGAGAAAGAGAGAGAGAGACAGAGACAGAGACAGAGACAGAGAGACAGAGAGAGACAGAGAGAGAGAGGGAGGGAGGGAAGGAAGCAGGGAGGGAGAGAGAGAGAAAGAGAGAATCAACCTCAACTTCAATAAGAGTTGAATGAGTCTTTCTCTGTGAGCTTCAGCAAGTTACTTCCTGTTTCTATCCCCTCAGTTTCCTCCTCTATAAAATCAAGGAACTGGACTGGATCATGGCTTCTTAAGCTTTTTATATGTGTGTCATATATTCTTTTGAAAATATGCTGATGCACATTTTCTCAAAATATTTTAAAATGCATAAAATAAATACATAGAATTACAAAACAAGCCAATTATATTTAAAAGCAATTATGAAAATATTTTAAAAGGCAAGTTCACAGCATTCACATTAAGAACTCTTGTGCTAGTTGATTCCTAGTATTCCTTCCACTTCTAATACTTTGAGGTATGGGGATTGAGGAGGTTTCTAAGGACTCTGCTAAAGCATCTCATTTGCTGGAAC
The DNA here is from genome assembly GCA_028627135.1 of Pseudochirops cupreus. Classification (NCBI taxonomy): domain Eukaryota; kingdom Metazoa; phylum Chordata; class Mammalia; order Diprotodontia; family Pseudocheiridae; genus Pseudochirops; species Pseudochirops cupreus. The sequence goes on from CM053580.1 coordinate 365,568,305, forward strand.
AGTTATTACTATATCCCTAGCCTTCAACCCTAATTAAATTTCTTAGATATCAAGTATAAAGAAACAACCAATTATTCCTGATGATTATATGCTAAGAACAGCTTTAATAAAAAGTTACATAATAGACTTCTTTTCTTTAGGTGGTAGGAATATGCAGCTTCCCTAGTAATAGCCTGAGATCTCTGGCTCCTCCTCCCACACACTTCATATACAAAATCCTCTCACCTCTCTCCTCTTCCCCTTTTGAGCCCTTGCCATCATTTATAGTATTTGACTCTAGCACCAAAAAAATACCAAGCATTGGCACTCTGTAGAGGAACTCTATACAGTCAGATGTTAGCTCTGAGTAATATAGAATCTTGGAGTTAGAAGCATCATTAGACGTTATTTAGGCCTGAATCCAACCCAATTCAGTAATGACTTCTTTAAAATCTCTGATAGTTATAAGTCTTAATTTCTAATCCAATTTTTGTAATCTTTTCCCCAGATTAGAGTTTTTTGTTTGTTTGTTTTTATTTATTTCTTTAAAAAAACCTTAGGTTAGTAAGTTATTAATATAGTAAAAATTAATCAATAACCACTTATTAAATACTTAACACTTCTCATGCACCATGCTAAGTACTGAGTATAGAAAGAGAAAAGTCAAACAATCAATCCCACAAGATGATTATATTTGAATTGGAGAGAAAAGATGTACACATCTAAGTGCATAAATATTTAATATATAAAATGAATATGTTAGTTTGGGAGGAATGGAGGGCACTAGCCCTGACAGGATCCAGAAAGTCTTCATGAAGAAGATGGCATTGGAAGGAAACAAGGGATTCCAAGAAATGAATATGAGAAGGGAAAGAATTCTAGGCTGGAGATCCTGGAAAGGCACAGAGACAAGAGTTGGTCTATCACTACTCCATTAATGGAGTTTATAGTCCCTCAGGGGCACATGAGACAAATATCATATATGTACATATGTAAATATGTAGGTATCAAACACCACCTAGATGACCCTGTGCAAGTCATTTATCCTATCTCCCTCAGTTTACTCATTTGTTAAATGGGGATAATAGCAAGATCCACTTCTCAAGATTGTGTGAGGATGAAATGAGATATTTTTAAAGTTCTTAACAAACATTAAAGCACTTTATAAATGCTAGCCAAAAAGCTTGGTGAAGTCTAAGATAGAGAACGAAAAAGGACATTATTGATTAAGAGGATCTGATAAAACTCAGTGAAGGAGACTCTACTAGCCTTAGGGTTTTTTTGTTTTTTTTAATGTATAGGAATGCAGGCAAGTGGAAAGGCATGGAAGAGAAGGACATTAAAGGCACATGGTGCAGCATAACAAAAAACCACCAGCATTTCAATGAGAAGGTATATCTTGGAAGAGAGAAAACACTTCAGTTTGGCTGCAGAAGAAAGTACTTGAAGGCAGGGAAGAGTCAACACTAGCATCAAGATTTCAAACACAGGAAACAGTGTGAAGGGTGATGTCTCTAACAGAAATAGAATAAGTTTTGGAGAAAGATGAGAAGCTTACTTTGGAACATGTTGAATGAGGTGCTGATAGGAAAACCAGAGAGATGTTGAATTTGAGGAGCTAATAGAAAAAGTGGGTAGAGTAATATTATATGAAGTTGGAATTATGGGTCTTTTGCTTGTGTCTGAGTAGCTAGAGATCCAGAAACCATGTGTGTAAATATGATATTTGCATGTTAACATATTACAATTTTTTTTCAGAATTGTCCTATGTACTGTTCCAGAGGGTCATAACTGATTTAATTACTGCAGGGAACTCTTGATGGGAAAATGTCCTCTGCTGACTTGTATTGGCAACTGTTACGTCACAGAGTTTAGAGAATTACCATGGACACTAAAAAGACTGTTATTATTTTGTCATTATATTTATCAGCATTTTCATGCTATCTTCCCCTCTCAATCTATTTCTGTTTTAGAGTATAAGTTTCCACACAGATGACAGTTATCAAAATACAAGGGCATGAAGCTGGAAGGCATAGCTTACCAGTTCAATAGCAGAATTGGTAGCTAAAAAAAAACAACTGTAGAGATTCGGACTGTGAAAATATAGCAAGATAAGATGCAATAGATACAGCTAAGGTCTTACAATGATTTTCAAAGAGTAGACTGTGTAAGAACAAGATGGGGATAAATGAATAGATGAAAATCATTATAAAAATACCTGGGTGTTTTAGTGGATTATAAAGACATTCAAAAGTCAATGATAGGATTTGGCAAGCAAAACAACTACAACAACAACAAAAGCACTAGTCCTATCTTCAGCTCCATTATTTAAGATATGTATGTACCCAGAATGAGGAAGGTGTACTCTGCCCTAGTCAGACAATATTTGGAGGGTTAAGATAGAATTCTGAATTCCAAAACTTGGTAATAACACTGAGTAGCTACAGCATGTCCTTAGGAGGACAAGCAGGATGGTGAGAAGATACAAAGAAAACCATGCTGTATAAGAATCAATTGTGAAAAATAAGACTGATTAGCTTGGAAATATTTAATGGAAGGAGAAAGGTGAGGAATGATAATTGTTATCAAGTATTTAAAGGTGTTTTTTTTAATCTAGAGGAATAATTTAGATTTATTCTTCCCAAAGCTAGATGACAGAACTAGGAGAAATGGTTGGTGTAGGTTTGATATAAGAGAAAAAAACAAAAATTTGCCAAAATTTATAGTTATCTAAAAATATAATGGTCTAGTTCAGGAGTAAGTTCCCTTTTTCTAGACCATGGTCTAGAAAATTTTAACCAAGGCTTAAATAGTTGAACTAATCACATTCAGTTTGGGGGGCTACCTCCAAAATCAACAATTCTCTGGCTCATCATGCTCATACCCAGAGCTGTCTCTAGGAAATCTCCAAATATATTTGTTTCTAGGTTATAATAAATTTGGATAAGATGCCCCAGTTCCCGTATAAGCATTTAATTAATTATAAATATATGAGGTATAGAACTTCCTTTATTCTACATCCCTCCAAAAGAACGTCAAGGACTCAGAATGGCCCATATACAGTTATCATAATCTTACTCTCTGATTCCCGGCTTCCCTTGGGTCATAAAGTGCTTCACTGATAAAATCATATGGTTTGGATTTATCTTAGAGAGGTAATGAATTTGAAGTTGCTAAGAGAACAACTCCTTGATTTTATGCTGAGTTCCATTTTTACTCATAACTTCTCAGGTAGACAGCTAGACGTATGATATTTTTAAGAGCTAGACTTCTTGGGGCTAGATAAAGAAGTATTTTTGTTATATTAATGCCATCTAAATGATTCACAGGAGAATTGGAGGGCAAATTCAAAGTACCTTGTCCTCTTTCCCCATTTTTATGGTTTTAGCCTCTTAGCGCTAACTTCAGTTGCCATATGCACAATCTGGTTTTCTCCCAAGAGGCTGGTACTGTCTGTGACTTCTGATGAACTATCTTTTCTCTGTTAGAGGGTTGGATCCTAGAACTCTCACAAAATTGTGTTGCCTAAGAAATTTCCATTCTCTTTCATTAGGTTATATAACAGAATCATACTACTTGGGAAACCCCCCCAAAGAAATCCTTCCTGTCCAGTAGTCTAAGGTTTTAGCACTCCAACAACTTGGCCACATGTGTCCCTATAATTCACAGACACCATCTTTCGGGTGGAGAATTGTCACTGTCTCCTAAAGCTAAGACAATGAACTCTTCACTCATGTTGCATCAGTAAGAGAAGATGTGATTCTACCCAAAGCATCCATTAATAATTCTAGACCCATGTTTTGGATCTACTCCTTACTCTTCCATTCTCTCTATTAAAGACAAAAATATCAGAAGAAAAAATGCGGGAAAATGGGTCTGTCTCCTTCATATTATAGGTCAATGAAAACTAATGACTCTTCCCATATAGTCTGAAAGCCCACCAATTCATTTGGGGGAGAGAGGCAATCCTAGTCATTAATATTTCATAAGAGCCCTGCTGTATGCAGGTGATGCTGCTCCCATGGATGGTGAGTAAGGGAATATTTCTATGCCTGCTGACTGCCTGTAATGCCATGCACGAGCAGCTTCCCAAAAGAATGCTACTGTGAACAGCTTTTAAGGTTCTGATTACAAAGTATAGTGAACACTCTATTTATTCAAGAACACATTGAAGGAAAACATTCACAACAAATCAAGATAAAATATTCACAACATTACATCTTATCACAGAAAATCACAATATAGTGTTCACAACAGCTTAACATTAAAATGGCCACATAGTTTTCACCAAAGTGGTTGTAGTATTTACAACAAAGAACAAAAGAACAATCATCTGGTATCCCTAAGGAAGTTTGCCTCCTTGCTCAGTCATTCATTCATCTCAAAATACAATACTCAGTCTTCCACTCATGGGGCAATCATAGGTTAATTTAACCAGTCACTTATTTAGCAATCAGTCACTAAGTATCATTAATCACTAAATACAAGCTTTAGAAAATTACACAAACCCTCCACCCCTGAGTCTCTAGTAAACTTCAATTTTATCACCACATTCAATATCCAAGGAGAGGCCTTTTCTTCATCTTGACTCAGGTTGGTCTTTCAGATTCCCTGGATCCCCTTCCAGTGTCCCAGCTCCTACCTGAATCCACCAATCACCTGGATTCAGAGACAGATAGCACCCAGGTGCTTGTCCAGTCCTCCGGGCAGTTCTTGCTACACACTGAAGTTCACAGGGTCCAGCACATCTTGAAACCTTCACAATTTCTGTTCCCAGAAACTCAAAGACCAACCAAGCCACAAACAAACAAAGTAATAGCATCCTGGTCATGCTTCTTCAGTCCTCCAGCAGTTCTGCTGGCCCTGGGACCCAGAAGAAATCTCAGCCTTCCAGGCAGCCTTCTCAGCAGCTACTTCAGCCTTCACCAGATTCTGGTCTCAAGGAAATCCTCTCCTAGTTCTCAGTCAGCTTCCAGATGCTCACTGAGAGAAACTCTCTCTCTCCTCCACCAGGAGCCAGCCAGGAGAAAAATTCTAATTCTGACTGTCTCTCAGGGCTTTTCTTATATACACGCAAAGCATTGGCTTCCTGTTTCAGCCAAACCCTTCCTGTTAAGTCAGTAACAGAAGACAGAAACCCTCTGTCTCTTAGCCACAAAGGTTTGATTAGTTACTAAGGGCTAAGTACCTGCTTACTTCACATAACAAAAAGGGGTCTTCAAATTTAAATTAATTACCATTACACTGCCATCAACCAGAAGTAAAGAATGAAACTGTTGTCATCCATTGCTTTTGTTGCCTACATAGCATCAGCTATTTGGGGCAACCATGTTAATATTCCTATACAGGAAAATGAAAAACAGAAAATTGAAAATAAGATAGAAGAGACTATTACACATCATTAAAAGAAAAAATCAGAGACTTTGCAAAAAGCTCCACCCAAAAGTACCCACCAGTGAAAATTTCATTAGTAAAGGACCAAAATATATTTTTTTAATAACTGGAAGAGCAGGGTTTGCGTTTTATCTCACTGACAAACCAATTATAGTGGCCATGAGTTTGCAGCTTCCTTATGGGTAGTTAAATAAATGTGGAACATTAAATTGGCCATGAAAATTTTGAGCTGATAAATTGATAAAGCTAATAAACCATGATGTTATGAATCTGTTAAGATGGGCCAGATAGCAACTCCTACTTTTCCTCCAAACTACATGTACAATCCTATGAAGATGTTAAATATCAATACCATTGGGACACTAAATATGTTATGATTGGTAAAACATGTTGTAGCATGTCTTCTTCTGGCCTTCATTTCTGAAGGATATGGAGATCTGAAGTCCATCCCAAGTGTGAAGATTATGGGGGCCAAATGAACCAAATAGGACCTGTTAGGAAGTAGGAAAATATGTGGCAAAGACCATGTATTATACTTACATGATGCAGGAAGGAGCTGAAGTTCAAGTTGCTAGAACATTCAATACTTTTGGTCCACAGATACATATGAATGACAGCTGAGTTGTCAGTAACTTCACTCTGCAAGCTTTCCAAGGGGTGCTTCTCACAGTGTATGATTTTGACTCTCAGACTATAGCATTCCAACTTGTCAGGGACTTAGTAAACTGGAAATTATGGCCTCAGTGAACACCATTAGTAGCCCTGTCAACTTGGAGAACACAAAAGAACACACAATTGTAGAATTTGCTGAGTTAATTAAAAACTTTATTTGTAGTAGAAGTGAAATTCAGTTTCTCTCAGAAGCTCAGGATGATCCACAGAAAAGAAAGTCCTACATCAAAAAAGCAAAGCTAATACTGGTGTGGGAGCCCACAGTCCTGTTATAAGGCAGTTTGGTACTTGTATTAAAAACTAGAGTACCAAGCAAGTAGTGGATACTTCCCCAAACTGAATCCCACAAGGACATAAAAAAAGCTGAATATGACATAACTGAAGGAAGGATTTTCTTCTCTGAAGAGGAGAATTTTCTTTTTACATTTGACAGAATGTAATTTTTCCTTTTTATTTTTAAGAAAGACTTAAACAGATGCCTTGAAAAACAAACTGGAATTTCATTCTGCAGCTTGCTTTAAGAAATGAATGTACCAAAACCCTTCTCAAACACATGCATACCTACACTCAAAAGAAGAGAAAAAACCTACCCTGCAAATCTTGCCTTATTTAAAAATCTCTCTTTTTTATGTAAAAATATAACAGAAACATCTTTGAGTTAAACAGCTTTTCAAGTTTTTTTTTTATCTTACTCTGAGATTCTTTATTATCACTGATAGTTTTATTCACTGGTTTCTTTGTGAAACTGAAAATAAAGATAAATGAAATGGAAAATGTCAATTTTATCTATAAAATATGCGTCCCATTGATATGCTATCCATAAGAGAAAAAATTTTAAAATATTGTCAGGGGGATTCAGTATGCAGGACTATTCACAAGAATTCTGTTTGAGACCTTTGTGTTTCTTTGGATTCAGAAATTTTCCAAGGTTAAATTTTAGTTGCTCACTTGATATGGAGATATTTCCATTGATTATCATGGATAAGGATATTTTAAATTATTACTATGCCATACTGCATACTGTGGGGGGAAAAGTTAATGCATTATTGTTTGACAGTGGTTGAATGTGCTATTTTAATAATATATTATAACTTAAAACAAAAAACAATATTTAATGAGATATCCTGAGTCAATGTGGTAAAAGTTACTTGTGACCACAAGACACAGTTTTAAGACACTCCCAACATGATATAACTAACATATGTGAAGATTCAGTCTTTCAATAGCAATAAGGCCATGAATTTTATAATTATCCCCCAAAATATATTTGTAGTTAATTCCTCAGAATTTAGATTCTCCTTTGTGCATATAAGCTTATGACCTATTCATCCCATTGAAGTAAAATTAGAATATGAAAAAGCTTAATTGGTGGAAGGAAACAGAAATATAAAAAAGAACAAAAAAGAAAAGGAAGGTAAAAAGTTGAGGGGGGAGCAGCTTCTATTCCCATTAAGAATATACTCAATGTTTCCAGAATTTCAAGTCCCTTCCTATGCGCTTACACTTGACAAAAATATTATGAAGAAACTGTCCTAGCTCGCTCCATGATAAAGCAAGTAATCTACCTCTACCACTAACAGATGAAACAGTTCCATGTAAGTCTCCAAGAGAGAACTCATTTATTGTAGTCTTGACATATCTCTTGAACTGCTCTGGCTCATGCCACATAACTCAAGTAGTCTAGCTCCAAAGAAAATCATATACAAGCTCATGCTGTATTACTACTTATCAGAGATGTTGAAGGGTCAACTTCTGTTTATATATTTACTGGGCTAGATCTCTGTGGTCTGAAGGCAGAGACAAGATGGTGAAGTAAAGGCAGAGACTCACCTGAGCTTTCCCCCAAACCCCTCCAAATAATTTTAAAAATTACTCTAAACAAATTATAGAATGGCAAAACCCATAAAAAGACAGAGTGAAACAAATTTCTAGTCCAAGACAACTTAGAAGGTCAGCAGGAAAGGTCTGTCACACCTGGATGAGTTTGGAGCATAGTCCAACACAGGCTGTCCCAGCACAGTCCAGGCCCCAGTAAACTAGGAGCAGGCCTTGGGAATGACTGAATCAGTGGCACCAGTGGCTGTTTCTGGAGCTCTCAGCCTATGAGAGGTCGAACAACTAACTGATCAGAAGGAGACTACAAGGTCCCTTTGCTAGCAAGGAGGCAGCATTCTGTTGCTTTGCTCATACTCAGATTCAGGTCACAGTCCTGGATATAAGTCCCAGGGTGAGGAGGAGCACTCTCACAGAAGAGCTTGCAGCCACACTGGAGGGAAGATACTCCTCACAGTTCCAGGACAGGAAAGAATGCCTGTGGTCACTCACAGACCAGTATATAGGCCAGGAGAGGAGTAAAAATGTCTCCTTATAGATAATACCACTTTGGAAGAACTGAAAACTTACAGGTCCCTAAAAGTATCTCTGAAAACAGATGCACAAAACCTCTGAAGCTTGGGACAGCGAACCCTCCACCCTGGAAGCAAAGCCTCACTTTAACAAAAAGTTAAAAGTCAAGTAATAGGCTGCTAGGAAAATGAGCAAACAACAGAAAAAAATAATAATGTACAGCCAAGCATGAGCAGCTTCCAGAAGAATGCTACTGTGAACAGCTTTTAAGGTTCTGATTACATAGTATAGTAAATACTCTATTTATTCAGTAACAAATCAGAGCAAAACATTCACAGTATATCAAGGTACAGCATTTGCAATGTTACAACTTATCACAGATAATCAAAATACAGCATTCACAACAACTCATCACAGAAAATGGCCACATAGTTTTCACCACAGTGGTCACGAAGTTTTGAACAAAGTATAATCATTCAGTCAATCAAGCACATCATAACTCCATCATTCAATCAACTCAATCATTCAATCATCCTTTAGGAGGCTTGCCTCCTTAATGATCACAAAATACAGTAGTAAAAGTTCTCCACTCATGGACCACACTAAGTTACAATATCAGTCACTGCTCAGCACTCTCTTAAGGGGTAGTGTAAAATACACAGGCCATCCACCCCTCAGTCACAAATAAGTTACAATCTTCTCAGTCAGCACACAGTATCCAAGTAAAGTCTTCTTTCAGCTTGACTCAGGGTAGTCTCTCATATTCCTTGTTTCCCCTTCCATGGTCCTAGCTCCTACCTGGATTCACCAAACTGTCACCTGGGTTCAAAGGCAGACAGTTCCCAGTTCCTTGTCCAGCTCTCTGTGCTGTTCCTGTTCCACACTGAAGCTCATAATGTCCAGTCCACCTTAAATCCTTCATGGTCTCTGTTCCTGGGAAGTCAAGGCTTAACAAAGCCACAAACAGGCTCATGCAAAGTACCAGTATCACAGTAATGCTTCCTCTGTCTTAGGCACCTCCTAGGACAGCGGTTCTCAACCTGTGGGTTATGTTCAATTTGTAACAATGAAAATACTTCCTACATATCAGATATTTACATTATGATTCATAACAGTAGCAAAATTACAGTTATGAAGTAGCAACCAAAATAATTTTATGGTGGGGGGCACAACAAGAGGAACTGTATTAAAGGATCATGCATTAGGAAGGTTGAGAACCACTGTCCTAGGAGAAGCTGGTAGCTCCCCAGCAGAAGCTCTAGCTGGTTCCCGGAATCAAAATCACTTCACCCAGGTTCCTGAAATCAAAATCTTTCTCTCCAGCCTGGGCCTTTCCTCTTCAGCCTCCTTGGCAGAAGCTGCTTCTGCCTCCGTGAAGCTTTTCCCAAGGAGCGACTATATAGAAAGTTACTATGGTAAAAAGAAGATCAAAACATACTCAGAAGAAGAAAGCAAAGTCAAAGCCTCAAAGAAAAATATGAATTGGCCTCAGGACATGGAAGAGCTGAAAAATGATTTAAAAATCAAGTAAGAGAAATAGAGGACAAAATGGGAAGAGAAATAAGAGTGATGCAAGAAAATCATGAAAAACAAGTCAATTTTGGTAAAGGAGACACAAAAAAATACCAAAGAAAATAATGCATTAAAAAATGGAGTAGACCAAATGGTTAAAGAAGTCCAAAAAGTCAATGAGGAGAAGAATGCCTTAAAAAGCAGTATTGGCCAAATGGAAGAGGAAATACAAAACCTCAATGAAAAAAAAATTCCTTCAAAATTAGAATGGAGCAAATGACTTTATGAGAAAACAAGAAAGGATAAAACTGAACCAAAAGAATGAAAAATAGAAGACATTGTGAAATATCTCATTGGAAAAACAACTGACCTGGAAAACAGACTCAAGAGAGATCATTTAAAACCTATTTGACTACCTAAAAGCCATGATTGAAAAAAGAGTCCAGACATTATCTTTCAAGAAATTATTAAGGAAAACTGTCTTGATATCCAAGAGTCAGAAGGTATAATAGAAACTGAAAAATTCATTGATTACCTCATGAAAGATATCCTAAAATGAAAAGTAGTAGGAATATCATAGTCAAATTCCAGAGTTCCCAGGTCAAGGAGAAAATACTGCAAGCAGCCAGAATGAAACAATTCAAGTATCATGGAATCACACTCAGGATAACACAAGATTTAGCAGCTCCTACATTAATGGATTGGAGGGATTGGAATATGATATTCCAGAGGGCAAGGGAGCTAGGATTACAACCAAGAATCATCTATCCAGCAAAACTGAATATAATCTTTCCGGAGAAAAAAATAGATATTCAACTAAATGCAGAACTTTCAAGTATTCTTGATGAAAAGACCAGAACTGAGTAGAAAATTTGACTGTCAAATATAAGACTCAAGAAAAGCATAAAAAGATAAACAGGAAATGGAAATCATAAGGGACTTAAGATTAAATTGTTTACATTCCTACAGGGGAAGATGATGTTTATCACTCATAAGACCTTTCTGATTATTAGGGTATAAAGAAAGAGGATATATAAACAGAGGGTACAGGTGTGAGTTGAATATGAAGAGATGGTGTCTAAAAATTAAAATAAAAAGAGGAGAGATGAATTTACTGGGAGAAATAGAAAGGGATAAGTGGAATGGGATAAATTATCTCATATAAAAGAGGCAAGAAAAAGTTTTTTACAGTGGAGGGGAAGAGAAGGGATGTGATGGAGAATGAGTGAACCTCATTGTCATCAGAATTGGCTCAACGAGGAATAACATACACACTCAGATGGGTATAGAAATCTATCTTGCTCTACAGGGAAGTAGGAGGGGAAGGGGATAAGAGAAGGCTAGGTGATAGAAGGGAGGGCAGATGAGGGAAAGAGTAGTCAGAAACAAAACACTTTTGAGGAGAGATAAGGTGAAAGGAGAGTAAAAATAGAATAAATGAGGGGGGCCAGATAGGATGAAGGGAAATACAGTTAGCAATAGTAACTATGAAAAAAAATTCAAAGCAGTTTCTTTGATAAAGGCCTCATTCCTCAAACGTATAGAGAATTGAATGAAATTTATAAAACTAAAAGCCATCCCCCAATTGATAAATGATCAAAAGATATGATCAGTTTTAAGATAGAGCAATCAAAGCTATCTATAGCTATATGAAAAAATACTCTAACTCACTATTGATTTGAAAAATGCAAATTAAAACAATTCTGAGATACTACCTCATACCTAATATCACAGAAAAGGTAAGTGACAAACGTTAGGGTGGATGTGGGAAAAATGAGACATTAATGCACTGTTGGTGGAGTTGTGAACTGATTTAACCATTCTGCTGAGCAATTTGGAACTATGTCCAAAGGACCATAAAACCATACATACCCTTTGACCTAGCAATACCACTGCTAGGTCTGTATCCCAAAAGAGATTTTAAAAAAGAAAAGAAAAGGATCTATTGTATGAAAATATTTATAGCAGTTCTTTTCTTGGAGCAAAGAATTAGAAACTGAGGGGATATCCACCATTTGGGGAATGGCTGAACAAACTATGGTTTGTGATTATGACAGAATACTATTGCACTATAGGAAATGATGAGCATGATCATCTCAGCAAAATCTTGACTTACATGAGCTCATGCAAAGTGAAATGTACTGTGTACAAAGTGACAGTAATACTGTAAGATCGTCAGCTGTGAATGACTTACCTATTCCTAGCAATACAGTGATCCCAGACAACACTGAAGGAAATACGGAAGGGACAATTCTATCCATCCCCAGAGAAAGAACTGATGTTCTCCAGATATAGATTGAAGAATACTTCTGTTTTTTCTACTTTATTTTTCTTGAGCTTTTTTTGGGCCTACGTTTTCTTTCACAACACAACTATTATGGAAATGTTTTACATGACTACACATGCATAACCTATATCAAATTGCTTGCCTTTTCACTGAGAGGGAGCAGAGAGAGAGGAAAGAAGAGAATTTGAAACTCAAAAGTTTTAAAAATGAACGTTAAAAATTATTTTTACATGTAACTGGGGAAAAATAAAATACTAAATAAAGAAAAAAATTAGACCTATCTGGTTCTTTCTATATTTCAGTGTCTTTGATTCTACAATTTTGCTAATGCGTTTTATATCAGTGATTCAAAGAGGAATTATTAAAACTCATGGCCTTGAAGTATTACCTTAGATATTTGAAATTCCTTATGAGGATCCCAGGAAGTTCTGAAGCTTCTGAACAGCATGTGAATTGAAAGTAAAAGCAAAATATTCCACCTGAAAAAGTTGTCATTATTTGAAGTGTGCTCTTTTTATATTATCTTTTCAACAGAGGATATGGAGACATTTTCCTGGGAGCCAATGATTACTCCCCTTGTCTAGAATCTTTCTTTAAGAAATCTTCTTGCAAGGCTCCCTCCCCTGTTTCACTCTTTTTTCTACACTTAGAGAATCAGCCGCTCTACACACCCCCTCATGGCTTTAATTTCTTCCAACATTACGGCACATCAACTTTAATTACTAAATATACTCTGACCTTATACTTATAAAGGTATAAGCCTGGAACAAAGCTTTCAAATAATTAGCCAAACTCACCATCAAAAACTGTCTTTTGTTTTGTTTCCATTTTAGATAGACACTATCTTGCAGAGTTGATCTCTGGTCTCTGTGGCACATGTTCAAATTCTGCCTCTTGTAACTGTTGAATAATTGAAATATGAATTGTACATTAAATTGCATGAAATTAATTTACCACCAAAAATGTTATTTTCATAACATATTGTAGGTCTTAATTTCTTGAGGTAAAAATATTCTTACTATTTTTTAAAATTCTCATCTTGCTTAACAGTGGTATTATTAAAATTATTGTTGCTTAATTGTTGTTAATTTAGCAAAATAGTAATCACTGGTAATTATATAACACTTTAAAGTTTATATACTTTACCTATATCATCTCATTTGAACTGAATAGTCCTTTTGGCTAGACAGTTTTAGGTCTGTCAACTGGAATTTGTTCCCTATCTTTCAATTGTCCTTCAAGATATCACTATCATGCTCTTTCAAACATTAAATAGTAAAGTCAGACAGATGGGTGAGGCAATGGACAGGACAGAGTTCCAGGCCTACAGGCAGTAAGACTCATTTTCCTGATTTCAAATCTGGCCTTAACGTATTCACTAGCTGTGTGATACTAGATGAATCCCTTAACTCTGTCTGCCACTATTTCTTCATCTATAAAATGGGCTGGAGAAGGAAATGGCAAACCACTCCAATATCTTTGCCAAAGAAACCCCAGATGGGGTCACAAACAGTTGGACACAACTGAACAACAACAACAAAAGATAATAGAATTTATATAATTATACTTGTGCTCTTCATTTGATTTTTGGGATAGGAACCATAAATTACTTAAAGGATTTATATGCTCCTTTGGATTCAAAACACATTATGTGTATTCATGTGCGTGTGTGTGTGTGTGTGTGCGCACGCACAAAGAGAGAGATTTCTATAACTGCTCTTATCCCCCAAATTATGTAACAATTGACTCAAAATTTACTTTAAAAGTGAATTTATTGTACTCTAGAGGAAACCATTATTTATTACTTCTAATGCAGTCACTTGACAAGTTTCTTTCAACAAAGAAAAACGTCAGCCTGACCCTCCCCTTGTAGCCATCTCTTTAAAAGAAGAGCAGAAATATAACTTGTTTCAGTTTCAATTTAAGAAGAAAGAACAAAGTAGGAGGGATACACCTTAAAATCAGCTCATCATTAGCTACTAGTATTAGACAGGGCTCAAACTGCCTCAAATTGCTGCTCCATTCGAAGTCAAGTTTAAGTTTGTGTTCATTTTACATTGTCTAACTTGATAATTATCTCATGAAATTTTCTTTGGGAGGGCAGTCATTTATTTTTAAAGTTACTTAACAGCTGGGTTTCATCAGAACCTTGCTACACATAATCAGGCCATTGCAATTTTTCATATGGTGATGCTGGGTGGCATCTGAGCTGCACTGTGATCTTCCCAGGAAATGACAGCTTTTTTACGTCAATAATGTAGTCACCACTGATTTCACACTTAACTATGGGTCTTCATGAGAACCCAAATCAACAGTCATGCGAAAGTCATTTTGGACTCTCACATTTGGGAAAGACATACTTCTTGATAAAATATCTTGTCTCTTACAACCATCTTGATGCACCTTTATTCTACTAAGGCTTATATAATGAAAACTTTTCGTTTAATGTGTCTGATAAGTGGCTAAACTACCACTTAGGATGACTTTGATTTGCTTTTTCATAAGCTTCCCTGCAATCTTAGTTGCATCTGTAAAGGAAAAACAAATGTCTTTAAATTGATAGTTTATAAAAATAATGGAAAACTAAATATCTGCTATTCTGCACCATGGCAAGAACAGCATGACTTTCTTTTTTTTTTTTTAAGGGCAGGAACTTTTTTTATTTTTTATTTTTTTTATGAAAAGCTAATATAATCTTTTTTTTATTAAATTTTTTTGAGTTACATATTTTCTCCCCGTCTTTCCCC
>CM053580.1:365583741-365612342 GCA_028627135.1 Pseudochirops cupreus
TTACTGAAACTATGAAAAAATCTCAATTAGTTGTATTGTTGTTGTTGAATCTCTACAAATTGGAAGAATTTTGTTTCCTCTTTGCCAGTGTTTATGTATTATCACTAGAATTTCTAGAACTATGTCGAATAATAATGGGGAGAGAGGGTATTTGTACTGTACTTCTGCATTTGGGAGATTTTAGCATTTCCCCATTAAATG
Source organism: Pseudochirops cupreus (assembly GCA_028627135.1). Taxonomy (NCBI): domain Eukaryota; kingdom Metazoa; phylum Chordata; class Mammalia; order Diprotodontia; family Pseudocheiridae; genus Pseudochirops; species Pseudochirops cupreus. The sequence goes on from CM053580.1 coordinate 365,583,943, forward strand.
AATTGGGAATTAATGTTATTCAGGTTTCATCTTATTATAAAAAAACTCTTGCATGTATTTGTTTCTTAAGAATTTTAAGCACAAGTAAATGCTATATTTTTTTCAAAAGCCTTTTTTTCAAGAACTTTTGATAGAAAATTGATTGCATATATTTGACTAATTATACTAATTGTTTTCCTAAAATTGAGTGATCTTTGGATCCTTATATAAATGAAAATTTTTCTGATATATTGATATGGACTTTTTATTAGGAGTTTTTTTTTTTTAATTTTCATCCCTTTTAAAAACTATCAAAGACAAAATTGGCGTTGATCTGGCAGGGTTGCTCTTGATGAAATCATTTTGGCTTTTTGTGATCAGTTTCCTTTTCCAGATGTTCATTAATTATCTCCTAAACAATAAATTCAATAATTTTTCCAGGGATGAAAGTCAAACTCACTAACCTATAGGTTATAGACTTTATTCTCTTTTCTGTGTTGAAAATTGGGGCAACATTTACCCTTCACCAGTGCTCCAGAACCACAGAACCTCTCCTATGTTCCATAATATTTCAGAAAATATTTGCCAATTACATCTTTGACATATCTGTCATTCATCTCTACCAGTCCCGTCAGCACGCCATGATGTAATTTATCTGGGCAGATCAGATGACTTGAACTCTTGTAGTACAGCTAGAAGCACATACAAAAGAACCTCTACCTTCCTATGTATTTTGGGTATCAAACCCCTATTTATGCTTGATGTGAGAATTTTCCTTTGCTTCTATTCTCATTACCATAGCCAATTTTAGTCACCATTGCTAAAACAGGGTGCAACATGGATCATTCCATGTCCTCATTTTAGGCATTATTTTGAACCTCTTCTGCTCTTATTTGTTTAAAATTACAAATATCATCACTTTCAACACTATATACATAACACATATGTATATATGTATGTATGTGTATTGCCACCAACTTACTAGGTGTAAAAGCAGAGGTGTACAAAACTCCAAATCTGTTTGCCATGAGTTGGTGACAAAATTTAACAACAGGAATATCAGATGACTGTGAATCTTTTTACAGCAACCAGGAAGATAAATGTGAAACTTTATAGAGAGAAGGCAGTGTAGTAATGGAAATGCAGTATTGTACCTAAACTCAAGCAGCCACAGAAGGGAATCCTATTATCATTAATTAGTCACAGCTTAGTTGCAAAATAGTAGATTTTTGCTCCCTGTGAGGAAAAACTCAACTCTTAGAGCTGCCCAAGGATGGAATGAGCTGTCTCAGGTTTTCCCTTACTGTATACCCTTAAGCAAAGTCTGATTAATCCCTTTTCACGAACATTGTAGAGATGATTCCAATTCAAAGTATGAGCTGAAATAAGAGAATTCTAAGGTTCCTTTCAATTCTGAGATGATTCCATTAATTCCGTTATAGTTTTTGCTTGACTTGGTATTTAAAAAGTTAAATCTGACTGACTTGAATTCTCTTTCAATTACCTTCACTTGGGAAATATGCTAATAAACAATGAAAATATTATAAAGTTAGCAATTAGAGAGAGGATAAAGTGCCTATATAATTCACAAAATGTCTAAGTAACTGTTCTAATGGAATGTATTGCGGGGCAAAACAAAACCACTAGATTTAGAGTCAAGAGAGAGAGCCTTGGGTTTGAATTTATCCCTGAACAAGCATTTATTAAGCAGTGACTATGCTCCAGGCCCTATGGTAAGAGCTAGGAAAAGAGGTAGAGGAGGGGAATACATAAAAATAGTTCCATCACTCAAGGAACTTACATGTGGTGAGACAGACCACATATGTGTATGTATTTTTGTGTGTATACAGAGAGAGGAGGCTGGGAAAAGGTAAGAAAGATAATATATACATAATAAAAAAAAATAAATATAAGTAGTTAAGCAGAAAGGTCACTAGCATTGGCAAGGGCAGGGCATGCAGAACAGGGATAGTTTCATGTAAAATCTAGTCCTTGAGTTGTGTCTTAAAGGAAGTGACAGATGCTATGAGGCAGCAAATTCCATGTTATTAATATATTGATAATGATTTCATTCTTATTTTCGTAATATCCTGTGATATAAAACATATAGGACAGAATTCCACAATCTCAGAATTGGAACTAGCTCTGTGACTCTGGGCAAGTCATCTGATCTCTCAGTGCTCTAGACAACTTTCTAAGACTCTAAATTGTAGTGAAAGTTTCAATCTCTATTGGTAGAATTTCCCTATACCATTGAAAGTATAGATCCATTCCCTATTTCTACAGACATTGACTCTGTAATCAAAAGCCAATTCTCTCAATATTCTTGGATGTGGTTCATCAAGGCCATTCCCAATTCTACTTCTGGACTGCTCCACCTCTTCAGCAACCTCATCTACCTTTGGATGACCCTGTTCTGTAGTCTGTTCTCCCTATAGGTGACTTCCTGGCTGGGATCACCAATTCTTGAGGTGTACTAACCAAGCTCACTTCATTACTGGGTGAATTCACTCTCCAAACTACTCCACCTCCTCAGAAACCCTATTCCCAGGTTATCTGACCCTATCCCAGCTTTCTAGCTGCCCTTTCAACTTGGTCTTCCCATATAAAAGCTTATTTGATATATGGACCATTTTGTTTTCTTGTATTTAAAAGTCCAGACCTTAGTACAGTGCCGGGCACATTTTATTGACTGTTTTCAATTGTGTCTAACTCTTTGTGACCCTAAGTAGGGTTTTCTTTGGAAAGATGCTAGAGTAGTTTGCCATTTCCTTCTCCAGTTCATTTTATAAATGAGGAAACTGATGCAAACAGGATTACGTGACTTGCCTAGGATCACATAGTTAATAAGTGTCTGAGAACAGTCTTGAAACTCACAGAGATGAGTCTTCCTGACTACAGGCCCTCTACTCTATCCACTAGTAAATCTAGCCTGCCCTGCTTGGCACATAGCAAAAGTTTAATAAATGTTTGTCCCCTCACATCTCTCTCTCTCTCTCTCTCTCTCTCTCTCTCTCTCTGTGTGTCTGTCTGTCTGTCTGTCTCTCTCTGTCTCTCTCTCTGTCTTTGTCTCTCTGTCTTTCTGTCTCTCTCTGTCTCTGTCTCTCTCTGTCTCTGTCTCTGTTTCTCTCCCTCTCTGTTACTCTCTCTCCTGAAGGTAGCTAGATGCTCTCTATTCACTTACCATGTATTACAACTTTATTCAATATTTTTATCCTATCCTTAGAAACATTAAGATATCTTCCTGGGTAGAGAAAAAAGAAGCAAAATAAGAGTCCAGAAATTCTACCCTCCTTCCATTATTCTGCATTATCCTCCTATCTTCTCTGAAGTATCATTCTCTCTTTGATCTTCTTGCCCCAAGAGTTTATAAAAAAGCCCTTTCAGTTGGTCTTCTAATTCATCTCTAGAATTAGTTTGTTCTGAGATGTAACAATGCTTATTGTCTTATTTGAAGATTATTCTGGGGTGTTTCTGCATTAATCCTTAGTCACTTGCCTTTACTTCTTTTTCTATATTTTTCCCTAAAATCTCAGCTGACTGACAAGCATCTGTGCCTGCACATCAACTTCTTTAGATAATTTTCCCTCTTGTTCTTCATCAGAATTTTATTTTTAAAGTGTCCTACATCTATTGAAAAACAGAATCTGAGAAATAAGAACCCCAAAGCTGAAAGAGATTCTACAGGTTATCTCAAGAGGCTTTCTCATCCTTAGCTATTATGAATTCTAAAGTACAGTGGTTACTTCTTTCTAATTGTTTGGTCACTTACGCTTTAGTGAACATTTCCTGCTTATTGGATAGAATTAGATCCCTGTCTCTATACTGCTTTCTCTATCTTTTGGATTATAAAATCATCTATAAAGAAAGTCAAGAATTTATCAATTATTCTACTTAGAGTTCCAGTTCTATGTAGTCAACATGCCTTGTCACTACTCTTATGTCTTAGACACGAGTTTGTATTCTGTTTTTCAAATTCATTATCAATGTAACAACAGGGGTTGGTTGTCTAGCTATGCCACCACCCTCTTCCTAGTTCCACCAGTTAGACTGCCTTGTTCCTTTTACTTTCACTAGATGTTAATTTTAAGCAGATTGCATCTGTGGTGGGGAAGCGATAGAGAAGGCTCATTACATGTGTGTCTGTCTGTGTGCGTCTGTGTGCATTGTGACCATAATACTTATCTCCTGGTAGTGAACACTTTGCTGATCAGCCTGTCCAGATTGAATCAGTTCTTTCCTCAGATGATTGTCATCTGACCTAAAATTAAAGTCTTTCTAGTTTGACAGGTCCTTCCAAGAGCTTATGCTCTGCTGACACAGCCTTCCAGAACCATGCCACCAACGTCCTATCGTGAAGTAGCAGAATGGAACTTCAGAGACTGGGCATTATGCCAAAATCTGACAAGAACATTGATGGTAGGGAAAAGGAATTGACCTGTGATTTCACAAGTATAGGAAACTCCTGAATGAGGAAAATCCTTCTACCAATGAAAGTCATTACCTTCTCTGAAATAGAGAATAGAGAGTTGCCTAACACATGAAAAGATAAGTTGAATTGCCCAAAGTCACACAACCAGTATATTTTAGAAGCAAGACTTGAACCCAGGTCTTCCTGGCTCTGAGGCTTTCTCTTTAACCAACACATAATGATATTCCTCATTGGTGGCAGCCATTATCAAAATAAAAATGGAATCATTATGCATAAGTGTTTTAGACAGAAATTTGAGATTCAGTAAGCCTGTGAAGAGGTAGTTTCAAAATTTACTACCCAACAAAAACAATCTTCAAACAATTCCATCTTACCATGAAATAATATATATGGTCTTTATTTCACAGGGAACACCTGAAAAAAAAAAGAGGAAATAGAAAGGGAAATGGTCTTTCCCCACTAAGAAAGCTTCAGTAACAAAACTAGTTCATTAAGGTCCTTGGTTTTTATGAACATTTCTGCTACATAACATTCCCAGAACTTTCATAAACTCTGTATTATGTTGGTCATTTTCCAATTTTTGATTTCCTCTGTGAATGCTTAACTAGGAGCAGCAGACCAGCAACTAAAAATTTTGTAATGGACAGCAAAAGTCCCATGTGATCAAATGGGATAGAATATTGCCAAAAATGGTTGCAAAATCCAAAGTAAGGAGGAGTATACTTTAGTCTTTACTCCTATTATCTCATGCATAACAATACTGCATAACACTCTTTCAGGCCTGAAACATTCCCATATTCTGTCTACAAAGCTCTCACTGGCTTCATTCTTGTTCATTCTCTCGCTAGGAAGAGTCCTACTAGAAGGCATGTATAAATAGAGCTGTAAAGATGTTAGTAGAATGACATAAGTAATGGGTCTTAAAAACACTGGAACTCTAACATGTGACTGGAATGATAAAATTTGATTGTAAGTGTGAAACAATCAGAAGAAATAAAAACCAAATTATATCAGGAACAGGAGAGGCAAAACAACCAAATGGGATGCACCTGAATTCAGCTAAGTCCTAGGTAAAGCTCTTAGCTGACTTCCACTCAATTATATTCCAGTGTGTTTGCAAAGAATGTATGCCCTAAACAAATGAGGTTTGGTTATTTTTTTTATTTCAGTAATGACTAAATCACATTTTTTTCTCTACTGATGTTCTTTGTGCTGCTATTCTTGAACAATTGTTTCTTGGTAATGGGTTAGAGCTTACATCCATATTCACCTTCCCATTGTCCTTTGGATAACCCTCAACTTTAAGCAAAGATTTCAGTATTCTATGACTCACACCATACAATATCACCAGAGGGATACCAATGTGAAAAAGTGAACCTTTCTTTCAGGGAGAAACTTTGGCTTATTAAAATCACGGCACAGTTTTCCAAAGGCAATCCACCCCATTCTCTTCCTCATATTAAATTCTTGGTGCAGCTAACTTTTCATGTACAATACTTAATTGACACTTATAAGCTGTACTGTGAAATGTGGGCCATAATAACATTTACCTCCTAGGGCTCAAATAAGATAATATTTGTGCAATGCTGAGCCCAGTGCCTAGAAAATAATAGATGCTTAATAAATGCTTAGTCCCTCCCTCCATCCCAAATATTTGTACTGCTGGATTGGTATATTAATCATACAATTGCATATAACAAGCTGGAAATAGATGTTCTTTAAGTAGTGAATCATTAGTCCCAAGTCTCGTGAGTGATTTCAGATACCACGTGTTGAGAATGAGGGAAAACTGATGGGTTGCCTTTCTGCTCCATTGCTATGCACTCAGTGTCAAAATATCTAAACTGCAGGGTTCCTTAATTTGAAATACATGATTGAGTTCTTTTGAAATCCTATTTATTTTATTGCATGCATTAATATATATTGTGAAAGGGGGTCCATAGGCTTCACCAGACTGCCCAATGCGTCCATGAAACAAAAAAATTTAAGAAGTCTATATCTAGAGGAATACTGCAAGTACACTGGAGAGGACCCTCTGTATCAGCTTTATGGAAGGCATGGGCAAATGGCATGAGATAACAAGACAAGGATGGGTTACAATCACCGAGAGAGATCTACATTAATGAGATTAGAGATCCATCAAATAACCAATTAATCAGCAAACATTTATGAAGCACCTTTACTGAGCTATGTGCTATGGGTATGAAAGCAAAATAGTCCCTCAAGAAGCCACAATGCTGTCTCTCATTCATATATAAGTTCCTTATTTGCCTTTCTTTGGATACCTAGAACTTAGTATAGGTCTTAGTACATAGCAAGTTAATAAATGCTTATTGATTGGTTGATCATTGTATATATAAAGATATAGATAAGACAGTATTTATGTCTTATCTCTCCCCACTCCCAACTCACGAAGTCAAAGTCTTGAGAAAAGGGAGGTGACTTAATGGGGTATGATCGTGTCTGTGCCCACAGCTTCACAGATGTAACTGAGCAAGCAGGAATAAAAGCTATCACAACATTCCTTATCCCCACCCCCATCCAATAAAGAGTCACAATCCTCTAATATATAGCAATTCTGATTCTTTCTCCCACACAACAGGGTCTTGAACCCAGGTCTTCTGACCCCATGTTCACTATTTTTTCTTATGTCTACTGTATGTGCAAGGAATCCAGAATAAAATGTGTTTAACTTCAAGACTTTCCAATCAGTGAAGACAGTATTATGACTGTATTTACATGACCCTTGCATGCTCTACTTCCTGTAAAAGTTCATTTGGGGAATTCATGAATCTGCAGTCTATGTGTACTCTTAACACATTCACTCCAAAGAAAATGTAATGCTATAGCCCAAACGTAGTTCCAAATTAGAAATGCAAGGTAGGATAGTTATCACAATGAGGAAACTGTTAACTGAGTGCATCCAGAGGTCAAAAAAGCATACAAAAACCTTAGGAAGTCTTCTTACATCAAGAATGCCACGGTGTTGGCAAGCTAGAAGGGCTAGCTTATAGTAGATTTCACAACTTCAATTCACATCCTGTAAAAAGACCATCTGAGGTACGGGAATGGTGCCAGAAAAGGGATGTTACCATCATACTAGAAGTAGAAACCACATGTAAATAAGGAAATATCCTGAGATGCCTTTACATCTGGCCAGAAAATCCAACTGAACTGTAGTTACTTGTTCACAATACTAAGGGAAACACTCACAGCTGTAATTCAAAAAAAAGGTTGTTTTAGGGGAAAAGAGTTTGCCATATCAAGTTAGTAATACACATTCTCTCAGGTGAATTTTGTTTACAAAGTTATGTAATTATTTTCATTTTTGAAAATATTTACTGAATGCCAAATGCGCTACACATGGGGAATAGAAGGAGGCATAATTTCGGCCTTCAAAGAGGTTTGATATTTAGTTGTGGATATAGGCACAAAGACAAAGAATACAAGGTAGTATCTGAGTGCCCCCAAAGCAGCAGAGCCAATCATTTGCATCGCAGTTCAGAAGAATGAGTAATCCCTAAGGGATGGGGCAGTCCTATTTAAGGTGGAAGTTACAGTCAAGCTGCACTTTGAAGGAGGGTTAGAATTTAGATAGGAAGAAGCAGGACAGTTATGGAAGATGTGAGCAAAGGCAAGGAGACAAGAAGGCACATTGCCTATACAGATACAATGAATAGAGTAGTTTAGTTGGAGTACAGGGTTTATGTGAGATAATAATGAGAAAGCAGGGCAGGACTAGAGATCAGATTGAGAAGAGCCTTGAATGCCAGGTTATGGCTACAAAATTCCAGAACATCTGGATATGAAGCAGAACATTAGTCAGTCATTTAGAAATTTGGTCTATATATTGCCAAAGAACTAGATGTTTCCTACCCAGATGTTTGGCATTGTAAAGTGTCACAACAGGACTTGAGTCAGAACAGAGCTGTTCAGAACGAGCCACAACTAGTAGTTAATATATAGACATCAAGAGAGAATTGGCAAGTTCCACAGCATGAAGCAAACACGGGTTCTGTGCCACGGAAGTGATCTAAGGAAGGAAGGAGTGCCATGCTACTGTTCAATTAGGGTGACAAAGGTTAAGATTGGAGGGATCAGCCATGGCAGGAAAGAATGTATAAAGAGGCAAATAGGTGACATTTAGAGTGTTAAACCTGGTATCAGGACAACCTGAATTCAAATCTTAACTTAAAACTTACTACCTATGTGACCCTAAGCAAGTATTTTTTTTTCCTTTTTTCCAAGCAAGTCATTTAACCTGTCTGACTCAGTTTCCTCATCTGTAAAGTGGGATAATAATAGCACCTACAACCTAGGATTTCTGTTTGTATCAAATGGCATAATACTTGTAAAGCACCTGGTAAACTTTAAAATTCTATATAAATACTATTGTTGTAGAGTCATTCTCAGTTGTGTCCATCTCTTCATGATTCCATTTGGAGTTTTCTTGGCAAAGATACTAGAGTTGTTTGCCATTTCCTTCTCCAGCTCATAGTACAGATGAACAACTTAGGCAATGGAGTTAAGTGACTTGCCCAGGGTCACACAGCTAGTGTCTGAGACCAGATTTGAACTCAGGAAGATGAATCTTCCTGATTTCAAGCCCAATGCTCTCTCCACTGCCTCATCTAGCTACCCTACATAAATAATACTAGTTGTTGCTATTGTTGTTACAGCAAAGTCAGAATGTTATGGTGGATAGAGAGCCATCCTAGAAGTTCTGTCTCATACATCCTGGCTCTGTGTGACCTTCAACAAGTTGTTTAGCTTCTCTGTGCTTGAGGCGGCTCTTTGAGACTATAAATTGTACAGTAGCAATTTCCCATAGTGGTAAATGGAGTTTCTTTTACCAATGAAACCACAGGCTCAGTCCCTGTCCCTAAAGCTAGGAAGGCAAATACAATCCATAATGTAGGAATCAGGCAACATGAACATGGATTCAGAAGCCAGTCAAGAAGACTAAAGATCAGCAAGTTAGACTCCCCCCCCCAAAAAAAAGAGCCTGGAGAAACAAAAATTCAGAGAATCAGTCTGAATCTGGGCAGGCAAAATAATAATGGACAGAAAAAAGAACTAGATAGTGAGCAGAGGGTAACAAGATGAATGGTACTGTAGAACGAATGCTTGACTTCAAGTCAGACTCTGACACTTACAAGCTCTGGTAAGTCACTGGAACTCTCTAAGCTTCAAGTTTCTCATCTGTGAAGAGAGAATAATACTCACTTCTTGGGTCATTGTGGGGAAAGCACACATAAATCTTAAAGTGCTATATAAATATGAATTATTAATATTGCATATCACAAAGGTTCTTAACACTGAGCCAAGGATTGGGAGGACAGGTTTTCTCATATACCCCCTGTTCAGAGACAGAACTGGTCTCAGAACATAAATAAACCTGAATCTAAGAGTAGGTGCAAATAGGTTCAATTTGGGGACATATGAGGTTGGGATCAAGATGATTCTCATCAAGGAAACTGATTGAACTTTGTGCTTTTTATCCAGATGTTCCTTATATTAAGAACAAATGTTAGAGACATACTGGATAGATGATATTTTCAACCAGACTCAACTCAACAAAGATGCAAACCTACTTGTTTGGTTCTTGGGTGCTTGGGTGAATTCTATAACTCCCATGGTTTCCCAAGGAGAGTTTATACATTTTTCTGGAAGATACAGTTGTCCCACATTTGTAATTTAACTCAAACTTTCATATCCACCAAAATGGTCTAAAGTGCTGTTCCTTTATTTGAAACTTTTTTAAAATATGCAAATAGACGGACATTATGATTGCTGAAACAATAGATCTATATTGGATTCTTGGATGTAGTACATATGTTCAGTAAATAATCAAAATCCCCCAGAGAAGTGAGAAGTCAAAAGGTGATATCCACTTTGGATTTAAGAGTCCAATGGAAGCTAGACACAGGAAGAGAACATTTTGGTGGATGGAGAGAAAAAGGAACGCTCCTATTACTAGAACCAAAAAGTATGAGTTATAACCAAACAAAAATATCTATTAAGCACCGTATATATGCCAGGAACTTTGCTGGTCAATGGAGAAACAAAGACATAAATGAAACATTCCATATTCTCAAGGAGCTTGCATTCTATCAGGGGAGTTAATGAGCCAAATCTCGCCTCAGACACTTGCTGGCTATATAACCCTGGGAGAGACACTTAAATTCACTCAGTCTCAGTTTCTTCATCTCTAAAATAAGGGTATTGCACTCCATAGCTTCCAATGATCCTTCCAGTTCTAAATTCTGTGATCTGATAATATAAAAGTGTATATATTCAAAATAAATGCAAGATAATTTTTTGTGTGAGGCAGTAGAATCTCGGGGATTAAGAAAAATGCTTTCTATAAGGTGCCTTTTTAACTTGATTTTTTTTTTTCAGATTAACTGTAGTCTAGCAGGCCTCCCACATCTTATACGTGAGGTTAGCTTTAACAGGCAACCCTGCATTGACATGGAAATAACATTTTACAGAGTTTTCATATGCATTTAATCTTTCCAGTGCCTAGTGAGTTAAGTCAAGTCAACAAGTATTTATTAAGTGCTTGCTATATGTATCAGGCATTGGGTTAAGTACTGAAAATACAAACATAAAAATGAAAACAATCTCTGCCCTCAAAGAGATTATATTGTAATGAGGGAATACAACACATACAAGAGAGCTGAAAATGAGAATGGCGTGATATATCCACATTGGGGCATAGTAGAGAAGTCAGGGAACTTCTTCAAAATGGAAGTTCTGAGGGGGATTCTTCATTCAGAAGCAGGGATCAGAGGGTGGAGCGATCTTTCCGTGTGAGAAGGCTATAGAAATGAATGAAGGAGCAGAATAATAAGGTAGATAAGCTAGATGTCTTTTAGCTTTCTGTCTTCTTTTCCTTCCTTTTTCTTTCATTCCTTCCTTCTTATCATTCAACCTTCTTTCTTCCCTTTCTTCCTTCCTTCTTTCTTCCTTCATCTTTTCTATCTTCCTTCTTTCCTTTATTTATTCTTTCCTCAGTGCCTTTTTCTCTTCATTTCTTCCTTCTTTCTTTCATCTTTTTCTTTGTCTTCCTTCTTTCCTTCCTTCCTCTTTTCCTCCCTTTTCTTCCTTATTTATCTTTTTTCTTTGTTTTCCTTCTTTCCTTCCTTCCTTCTTTGCTTCTTTTTCCATTTATTAATCTATTTGCTTATTTAATTTTACAGAGCTAGGTGGCACAGTGAATAGAGCACCAGCCGCGGAGTTAGGAGGACCTGAGTTCAAATTTGACCTCAGGCCCTTAACACTTACTAGCCATGTCACCTTGGGCAAGTCACTTAACCCCAATCACCCTGCCTTTCCCCCTCAAAAAAAAAAAAACCCCAAACCAAAAAAAAAAACTAAATTCAAATCCTGCCCCTGACACTAACTAGCTGTGAAACCCTGAGTAAGTCACTGAACTTCTCTTGGCCTTACTTTCTTCATCTGTTAAATGAATGTTATGATAGTACTTACCTCCTAGGACTGTTGTAAGAATCTAATGAGATTCTACACACATACACACACACACACACACACACACACACACACACACACATGCAGTGTTTTTATAAACCTTGGAGTGATAATAAATGCTAGTTACTGATATCTGCATCATTATTAATCACCTCACCCAAAATGATACGGATAGCAAGTAATAAAATCAGGATCCAAAGGCTCAAGTTTGTGATTTGAAGCCCATTGCTATTTCTATTCCATAACACTATTTTCCCAATATCGGAGCTATGCCACACTGGCAGCCTTCATTTTTACTCACAAGTATGGTTCTCTGGAATGAACACAAATCATTTCAAAGCACGTGTTAGAAGTTAAGCTCATATGTTCAAACCTCCAGGATTTGTGGTGATAGTATAGTCCTCTAGACTAAAATGAGTCAAAGATTTTCTATTTTAGATCAGCCCAACAGGATCATAAAATAAGTTGAGATTTGGAACGTACCTCAGCTTTCTAATCCTTATACAACAAAAAGTAGGCCACACTACTCCCCAAATTTCTTGAAACAAAGGAAGTATGTCGGTTCTATTAAACCTTACCCATTCAGAGGCTCAATGCAAAGTGTGTATTTTTTTCTTAAATGTTTTACAGTTACTACCCAACATAATGGAATGGGATCACTTATAGAAATGGACAGATCAAAACTGATTTCTTATAATTTTAAGGAGTTATTTGAGTTTCAGAGTGGTTAAATGGTTTACCTATGGTAATATAACTAGTAAGGATCAGAGGTGAAATTTGAACACAGGACTCTGACTCCAGTATTCTATCCTCTCCACTACAGAGGAATAGTAGAGTAAAAAAAGTCCTGGACAAGGGACCTGGATACCTGGGTTCAAATCTAACATCCCTCACGGTCTATATTACTGAGGGACAAGTTATTTAACTTCTTTGAACCTCAACAATATGTAAGATGATCAGGTCAGATTTATTGACCTACAAAGTTTTTTTTGGGGGGGGGGTATGGGTGGGGGACACTTAGGGGCTACAGTGGACAGAGTACCAGGCCTGGAATCAAGAAGACTTATCTTTGTGATTTCAAATCTGATCTCAACACTTAACTAGCTATGCGACCCTAGGCAAGTCACTTAACCCTGTTTGCCTCAGTACCTCATCTGTAAAATGAGCTGAAGAAGGAAATGGCAAATCACTCTAGTATCTTTGCCAAGAAAAACCCAAAAGGAGTAACAGAGAGTCAGACATGACTGAAAAATAACTGAACAACAATCACAACAAAGTCTTTTCTAGCTCTAAAATCACGTGATTAAATTAGAAAATAAATGCTTCAGGTAAGAAGTGCAGTCTGTGCTCAGCAGGTGCCAACAAGTTTTCTTTGCAGTTCTTCTCAGTGTGCCACACAAAACAGTCCGATTGCATATTTCACAAACCAACCCACACAGCCACACTATGGAAGAAAGAAGGAACAGAAGTGAGATGAGAAATAAGACATGGATTTTCACTGTGCCATGAACTTTCAGCCTCCCCTGGATTGTTTCCCAGTTCCCACTAAATCAATCAGCTGGCATGCAGTGCAGGGTTGAGACAGATCAGCACAGCGTCACATACAGCTGTGTACATCTGGTTTGTAGCTTCCAGGACTGCTATTACTGGCCTCTGTGCTGCTGCTATGGTTGGGGGCGTCACTGAAGTTGAAAGAATACACTTTATCTCTTCTGCAAATTGAGAGGTTCCAAGAACATATTCTGTTTCAAAAGCTGTACTTGACCTTGATATCTGAGCTGGGAAGAAAGAGGAGAAGGTGCATGGAGTGACCTGTAGGGCTCCATTTGTGAGATCCTCCCCACTCACACATGTAAGGGATGTCTTAGGTCTGGCTCTGATCTTGCCTATCCAAAAGGAAAAGACAAAAAAAAATTTATCCTCTATGATGTAGAATGAATTCTTTGTCATTTCTCTGAAGAAACACAGTGATGTTTCTAAAGCATCTGTGTGCTCTTGCTAAAATGTATATTTTATTTGGAAAAAAAACCTTTCCTTTAGAATAGAATATATAATTTTCTTTATTTCTGCAGAATTGTTGCGTTACAGCTACTCAGAAAATATTATATATCAACTCTAATTTTCATTTCCCTCCCTTTGTATATAACTCAATTTTCTTTTTAACTCTACTTAGTTTCATCTAAAACTGACTGTGAATTAACTTCCTGAAGACATCCTAGCACAAGTAGTTTCAATATATTAGCAAGATATAGGTAATTGTCGTGCTGTCTGTTTTCTTCACTCTTGTCCTCAGTGTAAGTTCTTCAAAAGCAGACTCTCTGCTACCATATTTTCTTCTAATCTCTTACAGACAGAAATATTCTTTCTTCAGACAGACCAGACCCGCAAAGGGAACAAAACATCAGATGCAATGACAGGTATTTGGCATGGGACAAAGTGAATCTAATCAGAGCCAGGCTTTATATATTTTCCTGAAGACAGGCAAGTCTAATCAAGAGGATTTGAAATAAAAATGGAGAAGGGGAAAAAATAGTCACATACATGACTTGATTTGACATGTAACTGCTAAATCAGATAACATAGAAATGTATAATATAAGGAAGATATTGAAAAGTTTAGTAGTATGTAAGAAAAAAATTCCAAAAAGAGTTGATAGTAATTTTCATAAACTCAGATGTTTACAAAGAGATGCATGGAGCATGAGTATTCAGCAAATTAAATTAGAAAACTTAATACAAGTAGCCAGATTTGACCTCATAGTTATCACTGAGACAGCTGGATCAAACCCATTGCTGAAATACAGCAAAAGGAACATGATATTTTATTCCAGAGAAGACCTGGCACTCTAGCTCCCTCACTAGTGGAATTGTTATTGGCCATATCTAGTCCCAACGTAGACCCATCATGCTACTGCTCCCCAGTCATGTTCATGCTGCCATATTCTTGTCTTGTGTACAACTGGGCAATCCAGCAGCTGCCTTGGGTCAATGGGCTTTTGATTAGTGAGTGTTCTTAATATCTAACCATGACTAAGACTTACCATGCCATTGTCCTTCAGTCATCTTTAATCCATTATGCTATGCTCTACCTAGCACACTGCTCGACACATTGTATTTACTAAATGCTTTTCATATATTCATTCATTCTTCTTTATGAATATTGTCATTTTCCTATTAGAATGTTGGCTCCTAGAGGGAAGGGGCTGCCATAATGTTTTGTATTTGTATCCTTAGGACTTAGCACAGTACCTGATAAATTGCATTTAACAAATATTTTTCATATATTCATTAATCTTGTGAAGTTATATCAAGTAATTTTAGAGAAGAGATATTCATGGGTATCATAAGAGAATAGAATGGTAGGAGTGAATTTCCAGAACTGAGAAGGCAACAATTTCATACGAGGATTGGTCTAGATGACCACTGAGGTCAGTCAGTCAATAAATTTTTATGCCTACTACGTTCCAGGAAGTATCCTCAGTGCTGGGGATACAAATGGAAACACAGTCTTTTCCCTCAAGATGCTTATAATCTAATGGGGAAAAACACACAAAAAGAAACCAAAAAAGTAGGTTCAGGGAAGGTACCCAGAACAGGGGCATGATGGGAAAGTCCAAAAAAGTGTGGCCATATGAGAAATGAAGAGGTGGTTGCCCTTGGCTCTCTGCTTAGTTAGAGGTTTTAGAAGAGCTCTTTACTGGACCTTCCAATCTGAGAAACTCCAGATCAGAGAGTACAAATAAGTGGTAAGTACTAGGGCTCGTGGGATAGATCTGGCAGAAAAAAGAGGTTTGTGGGGCATTATGGAGAAGTCTAAAGAAGTAGAGCAAAGTGGGAAATAAAGGATCCTTCCAACCATCAGATACTTTGATTCTGA
Organism: Pseudochirops cupreus; assembly: GCA_028627135.1. Taxonomy (NCBI): domain Eukaryota; kingdom Metazoa; phylum Chordata; class Mammalia; order Diprotodontia; family Pseudocheiridae; genus Pseudochirops; species Pseudochirops cupreus. The sequence continues at coordinate 365,599,724 of CM053580.1, forward strand.
GATTCCCTCTTGATTAGAGATAACTTGCCAATGATTTTTCTTACAGCTCATACACTATAAATATTTCTACTTTTGTTTTTATTATTTGGTACACTATTACTAAATTGTGTAACTAATAGCTTAGATGTTTATTTAATCCCAAAATATTAGGAAGATTGTGAAATAGACAAAATAGATAGATTAAATAAGAGGATGGATCTAGACATAGATATAGAGATATATGATATAGATATATTCTCATATCTCTCTAGATTTCTATGTGTCTGTCTATTTATCGATCTATCTCATAGGTTAGAGCAAACTGCAACTATTCTAATACTAAACCTTCCTGACTGGCCCAAATAGCCTCACTCTAGAGGTCTGAACCAATTCCTTGTGATGGCTGACCTTGCCTGTACTTTTTGGCTTGAAATCAGGAAGAAGACCTGGGTTCAAATCCAGCCTCAGATATTTACTAGCTATGTCTTCCTGGGCAAGTCGCTTAACCATCATTTGCCTCAATTTCCTCTTCTATAAAATGAAGATAGTAGCACCCATCTCCCAGAGTTTTTGTGAGGATCAAGTGGGATATTTGAAAAGTACTTAGCACACTGCCTAGCACGCAGCAGAAGCAATGCAGGTGTTAGCAATTGTAATTAGCTATAATTATTTTGCTCTCCTAGCTTCATTTAATTTCTCCTAAACCCTCCTTTTTCCAGCTCCAAGCATCATCTACACATCTCACCAGAAACTGAGTTTCTCTTTAAAGATATCTTTTGTGAATCTGCTGATTTTGTAAGAAGTGATGAAGAGAAAGGTTTCAGAGAAATCTAGAAAGATTGATACGAACTAAGGCAGAGTGAACTAAGCACAACCAGAAGAACAATTTACATAATAATAACAATATTGTAAAGACAATCAACATTGGAAGATCTGAGAACTCAGTGAACCAACTTTTAAAAAGGATACTGACATTCTTCATAGAATGCACACCTTCCTTTCAAATTCACTCAAAGACCTTGTCTGTAGCTCATAAAGGGATCAGTTTATATAGTCTCAATTTTAGTTAGTTTAAAACCTTATTATTGGCCTCATTTTATTTATTTGATACTGAGTTTTGACTAATTTCCTTTCCTAGGATTCTGAATGGGGAAGCTATTTTAGGCGTTGCATAGAATGTTGGGTTAGAATCAAGTACACTCATCTTTTGGAGTTTAAATCTCGGCTAACGCACATACCAGCTGTGTGACCCTGGTCAAGTCACTTAACCGTTTCCCTAAATTTCCTCATTTGTAAAATGAGCTAGAAAAGAAAATGGCAAACCTTTCCAGTATCTTTTCCAAGAAAACCCAAAATGGAGACACAAAGAGTCAATTAGGTGACAAAAGACTGAACAACAACATGATTCTAAATTAATGGATATTGAAATGTCTGAAGACTTTGGATCTTAGGAGAAAATCCCTATTGTGAAATAAAGACATGATCTGATTGAGCTCTTTGAGAGCCATGACTCCTTCTGTCTTTCTTTATATCCCCAGTTTCGTAGTGCAGTGCCTGGAACATAATAGGTACTTAATAAATACTAGTTGTCATTGTTATTAATGATGATGGATTGATTTAAAAGAGTTAGAGAAATGTGACAATTACTAGAACACCAGGAGGCTTAATATGGTCAGTATTTCAAATCCCTCAAATTTCAAAATTCCTTTTAAAAAAGTGATAGAAGACAATGTTATGTGAAAAAAGGTTAAAAGATTTCATGGAACAAGGAGTTATATCAATACCAAAAATCCCTAGGTATGCTTAAATCAAATCAAAGCACCTTATATAGATGTTGTACAAGAATCAATTTCCTATACCACAAAAATGTTATAGACCCATGTTAGAAATCTTCATAAGACAAGAACCTTGTACTAATAGAGAATAATCAAAAGAGTTTGGGTACTAGGCATCCTTTGGATTTAGTGAGAGTCTAGGCAAAATGTATTTTTAGCAGAAAGTTTCAAATGAACTGCTCTTGAATTTGTGAAGGTTCTTAGAGTAGAAATACCTGAAATCAAATATTGAGTGCTTGCAAAAGCCATTGTCACTATCGACCTCACTTGAATGCTGAGATACCATTTGCCATGTTCAGCAATACCAGCACAAATAGCTCTCTAAAAAGGATGATGCTTTGAGTAGTAATGTATGGTGTATGTAGAAATCCAGTAAGTTTTTCTAGAACTGAGGAGCACTCCTGTTTAGACTAACAGAGAGGTCTTACCCCAGAGGCAGTTTGTTTACTGCCTAGAACCTTAGCTGTAAAGTCCCCTGAGATAAAGAGACACTCTAGACTATTATAGAAAACTTAAAAGCATCAGAAATCCTAAGAGCAAAAGTAGAAGGATCAATACATCACAAAAGAAATTGAGCCTCCCAACCTAAAATTGAACTAAACCATGAAACTAAAACAAATGAGGTTGTTTGTGCAACTAGGTATAGTCCATGCTGGATTATATATAGTGCTGCTTTGTACTTTTTAATGAGAATATGCAGTATTATGCTTGTATTGCTGTTACATTTCACTATTATTACTGTTGATTTTACTATTATCATTACTACTAATGCTAATGTTATGCTGTTTTTTCTCTCCTTCCTGGAAGCAGCCTATCAAGTGGTGCATTATATTGTGATACGTGTAATGTATATGATATTAATGTGGTTTTTTTATGTTCAGCAAATGACTGTCTTATACTACCCTCCTTGCTACTTCTTGAACAGAACATTTCCTCTCCCTTCTCTGTACTTTTGAACTGACTTCTCCAGCCTTAGAAGGCTCTGCTTCCTCACTCTGCTTCTTATTTTCCATTCTTCCTTTAAGATTTAATTCAAATTTGTCTTCTTCTGGAGATTTTTTGCACATCCTATCCCTCTGAATCTTAGCTTCTACTGTCTTCCCTTCAGCATTGTTTTCTATCTGCTTTCTAGGTATCATATATGTGCCTCATCATTTATACTCTGTCCTTACTATTGGAATATAAGTTCCATGGGGATAGGGACTGTTTTTGCATACTTTTGTTCCTTTAGCATTTAATACAGTGCCTGGCACATAGTAAGCAATTAATAAAGACTTGTTTATTGACTTGCTGACTGAAAGTTTGACTGCAGTGAGAAATGTTACAGAATAAGGAAAATACTAAAGATGGATAGACATTCTTGCATCTTTAAGAAGCAGTAGAAAATTAAAAACAAGTAATTTAAATTCTTATTCTGGAGAGTTACCTGTGATGGCTCAAGAAAGATCTATTGAGATACAGTAAAGACAAAAACAATTTCTGTGATAAGTGGACTGTTTTAAATGTTATATTGTGAAGAAACACAAAGTGAATTTGTGCAAAAAAAAAATTCAATTCCTATTCTAAGGGAGCCAAATCATGGGATCATCTTTCTAGAAATGAGAAGTCAGCTGTTGTAGTGGTGGTTAGTGGCAACTCTGGCTCTGATCTTCTACATAAGTCATGTATTGTAAAGTTATGCCTAGTTATGCCTCTGTTTTATATATTGTTACAATGTTAATGAATTATGTGATCAGTAATTCTGATGTTTGTTTAAGCCTAGGATATTAAGAAATCTACTATAGCCTATTTTTGTAACATGGACCCATTTGGTAGTCTAGTGAAACCTCTGGTTCCTTCTCAGAATAATGTTTCTTATAAAATAAAAATGATTACAATAAAATAATTCAATTATGTTGAAATACAGTCTCTAGATAGGAAGATCATGCTACAAATCTTTTTTATCAATTAGCAATTTTGTTATAGAAAAAAGTCCAATTTCACATTATATATATGTATATATACACATATATATGAAACTGATTCAAAAATTGCAATACTAAGAATATCTAATTGTTAAATGGTCAAAAGATGTGAACAAGCATTTCTCAAGGGAAGAAAACCAGCCTTATATAGCTGTGTGAAAAATGTTTCAAATCACTAATAATTGGAAAGGTGCAAATTACAGAAACTCTGATATTCTATCTCATGTACATGAAATTACAAAAGTTAACCAAGAAAGAAAATAAAAATTACAGGGGCTATGAGAAAACAGGGAAAGGAATTTGGAACTATGTTCTGCAAGTTATTATACTGTAAAGTTATACCCTTTGACCCAGCCATTCTACTAGTGTACTCTATAACAATAACATGGCAAAAGTAGAGAATTTTGCAATACCTAAGAATTCTAATCAACATAGTGACTAAACATGATTCCAAAGTATAGATGATGAAGAATGCAAGATACCTTCTGAAAAAGAGGTGATGAACTAAATATACAGAATGAAACACATTTTTTTTTGACATGTTCAATATAGGAATTTGTTTTTCTTGACTCTGGATGCTTACTAAAGATGTTTTCCTTTTTTTTTTTTTTGCTTTGTGTGGGGGTGGGCAGAGAAAAATGCTAGATAACTGAATAAAATTAAAAGTTCACGGAGAAAAACAAGATTACTAGACTGATGGTTTACAGAAATGCCATATATGATCTTTACCTAGATTTCAGCAAAACATTTGGCAAAGTTTTTCTTATTGTCCTTGTGGGCAAGATGGGAAAATGGGGACTATAAAATAGTATAGTTAGGTTGATTTGGAATTAATTAAATGAATAAAATATAAGAATTTATGGATTGATATAAGTAGGAGAGAGGTTTCTAGTGACAGACCCAAATGACCTGCTCTTAAGCACATGCTGTATAACATGCTTATCAGGAACTCGGGAAAAGGCATAGATGACTTATTTATAAAATATGAGGATAAGTTTAGAATGATAATTAATACTTAGAATGCCAGTGAGTGTCCAAAAAAAACCCTCAATGAAATAGAATGATGGGACAAACAAATGTAAAAGTCTTACTCTTGGGTTCAAAAATTCAATTCTATGATTATAAGATAAAGTAGTTTTGGACAGAGTAAAGAAAGAAAGAATAGCTAATAGCAATGGCTAGTATTTATACAGCATTTTAAGGTTTATAAAGTAATTTACAAATATTATCTGATTATATCCTCACAACAACCCTGGCAAATGTTATTATTATTCACCATTATACGTGAGGAAATTATAGCTGATAGTTTAAGTGACTTACCTAGGATCACATAGCTAGGAAATTTATGAATTTGCTTTATTCTCAGGTCTTACTGACTCCAAGTATAGCATTATATCTACTGTACCACCTATTTGCTTCTAAAGAAAGAAAGAAAAAGAAATTTGATCTTGACACAAAGAACAGAACTCTAAGCTCAAAATGAGAATTTGTTTGCAAAGCGCGGTGAGAAGGAACCTAATATTCCTCAAGGTACTGTTTTTTTCATTTTTTTTAATTGCTCTATTTATTGGGAGAGTCTCCATTACTACAAATAATACATATAAACACACACACACACACACACACACACACACACACACAAGCACATGTATATACAAAAATACATACACATACAGAGAGAGCCTAAATCTGCCTCTGCAAATTTCTCTCATTGCTCCCTATAGCTTCCTTCCTATTTCTTTCTTTTTTTTTTTCAGTTACAAGTATGTATAGGCGATCAAAACAAATTCCCATACTAGTCAAGTCCCTCCCTCCCCCCGCCAAAGGCTTCAATCTGTGCTCTGAGTCATTCACTTTGACATCAAAGGTTTTAACATGATTCCTCTGGAATCATGGTTGGCCCCTGAGTTGGTCCCCCAGTCTTTTCAAAATTGTTTATCATTACAATGTTGCTTTTATTGTCTAAACTGTCCTCCTAGTTCTGTTCACCTCACTCTGCATCAGTTCAGATAAGTCTTTGCAAGTTTTCCTATAAATATTTTTGTATGGATAGATTCTTTTCCTTTTTCTCTGATCTTTTTGAGATCTAGGCAGAGTAATAGCAGGGTTAAAGGGTATGTTTAATAGCTTTGAATAACTTTTGGGGCATCGTTCCAAGTTGTTTTCCAGAATGGCTGAGCCAGTTTACAGTTCTCCCAAGATCAGTGTGACTATTTTCCCACATGAGCTGTTCACCCTCAATCTGGCCCCTGAGTAATATAATGGTAATGGGAATTTGAAGATATTCCCTGCCCTTTAATAAGCCTAAGGGAATTTGAAGACCTTCTCTGATTTTAAGATTTTTCCTGCCCCCTAATAAGCTGAATGTAATCACATGGAGCCTGTGGTGGGAGGAGCTTGCTGAAGGGTGGAACAGAGCCCAGAGGATGCACCCATGGAGACAGGCTTGTGAGTAAATGTTTGTTTGTGGGAAAGTAAAAGGATGATGGGGCTCTCTGTTGCATTGTGGTGTATTAACTTCTAAGTTGCTATGATGAATTTGGTTTCCTGGTGCTGGGATTTGGTTTTCTGGTGCCTGAATAAATGTTTTGCTTCTGTCTTCTATATGGAGAGTCTGTTATATTTGGTGATTGAGAACTATGCCAGCATATTTACAGTCGAAATTGGTGCTGTGAATATTGTGTTGGTGCTACAAGTAATCAGGAGGCTGATGCCACTGGAACCTCTAAAGGTGGGATGGAGGATGTGCATTTCTTCATCTTATAGAAGGCCACTCCTTTCTCACGGTAGGCAGTCTCATTTATGAAAGCTGGGTAGATGGTTGCATCACCCTCGTAGAAAATCTCTTCTCCACTGAAGAACTGAAAAATGGCATCTCCTGGCTTCAGAGGAAGGAAATCTTTGTCCTGAACCTGAGAATGGACAAATCCCAGCAACTCTCTGCCCCCCCTACCCCCCGGGAGACCAAGGAAAATCCATGGGCTCTATGACCTTATAAGCCACAATGTCAAAAGCTGAGAATGAGGTACCCTGGTTGAAGAGGTCAATGAAGTCCAGACCATAAGCCATCAAAGCTCTCATAGGAGAGGAGACATCAGCTTGAAGTGCCCCATGCAGCTGGGGGCCCAGCTCCAGGCCCAGACCTTTCTTGGAAATGGAAAGGAAGGAAAAGTTTTCCTATCCAGGACAACCATGTATAGATTAGACATGGTCCCTGAGTGAGTTTCTGGATATAGAGACACATATAGTGAAGACATTCTGCTCAGTCTGAGATCAGGCAGGCCACCATTTTGCAGGTTGTATTGTGAAGGCTGAAGATGAAGTTGAAGGCATCAGCCACACCTCTTGGACAAAAATGCTGATTGATCTCCTGGGCCCATCTCACTTCATAAATGTCATCCTGTATGCCCTTGGAGGTGAAGGCCCTTGCAGAGCTTGTATTAAGGTCCTGGCTCACACAGCACATGCAGTACTTTGTGGCTTTGGGTTTGGTCAGGCGGGGGGTGGCTGTGAAGATCCCCCTCTGCAGCTCGGAAGGATCTTGTAGTCAATCCTTCACCAGGTAGACCCCCAAGAGCTCATTCCCATGGGTGCCCCTCATCACAGCCACATAGTCCAGCTCATGCCTGCTGGAGAGTGTCAAGTACATCCTGGCATCTGTACCTGTGTAGCAGCAAACACCCTTGTATACCCAAGATGGCTGCTAGCACAGGTTATTTCATCTGCTTTTCTAAAGGAAAGCAACTCAAAAAAGGGTTAAAAATTTTACTTTAATCAAACATATATCATTACCTAGTTCAGGGGAAAAGTCAGCACCCTGAACTTCAGAGGAAACAAACAGAAGTTACAAGCAGACAAAGAATACAGACAGAGAAAAAGACCAGCAGACAGGACCTCCAGCTGTCTGACCAATACATCCATACCTAGTTAGTTACCAGAGAGAGAAGCACCAACATCTGGGTTTTAAAAGCTGAGGGGAGGGGGATATTAAACTGTTGGTCAGAGTCTCATCTGGCCAAATCACACAACTCTTCCCAAAGTGAGCCCCAAAGCAAAACCTCACATCAGCGGTATATGTAGCCTTCTCCAGGGCCAGAGAACATCCTAACCTTCGTGACCCACTGTCCAATTACAAAGTAAAAAGATATGGGCATTCCTGAAAAATGAGCCTCCCACCACAGGCTCCATGTGACCACATTCAGCCTATTAGAGGACAGAGTATATTTTCAAATCAGGGGAGGTCCTCAAATTCACTTAAGCCTATCAAGGGGCAGGGAAGACCTTCAAATTCCCATTCCCATTACAACCTGCAAGCCCCTTGTTTTTGTTTTTCAGTTTGCTCCCTTCTGCTCTCTTGTTGAGGTTGAGGGATGCTGGGAAACCCAAAATTCAAGGGCAAAAAGCCTCAAAAGAATTAGACTTAAGCATTCTTTCAATCAGAAACAAGGATTATTAAAGCAGAGATTGAAGTGGGTGAGATTTTAAGAATCCACACTATTGGCCATATTTTAAGAATCAGAGCCTCTTTCTTTTACTGTCAAACTTGTGGAAAAAGCATTCTGTGCTTAATTGTCTTCTTTTATCTAAAATATTGAACTAAAGATGCTGAGAAAATGGAGAAGGAAATGTGAAATTTACACTGTTTTTGCCATCTGATCTATAATGATAGAGAGAAAAGAAGTGTAATGCTGATGGCAACTGCATTTCTATATAGTATTCCACGGGCAATTGCTAGAGATAACTAGGGATTTTGAAATAATATACTGACTGGAGATCAAATGCACCTGAGCAAATAAATGTGTTATCCCGAAAAAATTAATAAATGTACAAGAAAATGATTAGAATGTTTATAGTAGATAATCTTTTTCTAGAGCCTGTTTATATAGAATCTGTAGTTAATTTTTGGCACAATCTTTCTGTGAAAGTTTTAAGTATAACAATGTATTATATTTCTCAACATCACTCATTTTGCTAAGTACCACATAATAAGCTTTCTACTCCAAAAAATGCTACTTTAAAAAATTGTAATGAGATGATTATTAGATAATTATTAGAATTTTTCAATCATTTAACTTAAATTGAATGGTTTTAAATTTGCTATTTTTGCTTTTACTTTTAATTGTACATAATGAAATAATGTACCTTCATAAAAGTTTCAAAAAGAAAAAAGTTTCATTATAGCAGCTCAAACTAGAAAAAGCAACGGCAGTAGGGAAAGACTAAGCAGCAAAAACAAAAATAAATAAAGTAAAAAGCCCAGGGGTGGCTAGGTGGTGCAGTGAATAGAACACCGGCCCTTGAGTCAGGAGGACCTGAGTTCAAATCCATCCTCAGACACTTAACGATTACTAGCCTTATAACCTTGGGCAAGTCACTTAACCCCAATTGCCTGCCTTCTCCCCTCCAAAAAATAAACAAAAACAAGCCCAAATTCAGAAAGTGCTACCCATAATAATTGCCATTGAAATTCACAAGTGCAACAATCTGTGGAGTAAAAAAAATTGCTATGTTTGTTTGTATGGAAACTTTACCTTCAAACAGCATGAAACCTAAAAATCTCAAAAGTACATAGGCAGAATACGTTTGTAAGACATGAGATTAGTGAGACAAGAGAATTTGTCTCAATAACATTAAATTCCTTTATTAAGCAAAATTTGTTTTTTTTTTTTCAAAAACCATGCCTGGGACACTAAACGGATTGCTTGTATTGTTTAAGTTTGCTTACAGATTCCTAAATACAAAGATTCTGTATGAAAAGAAACATAAGTGCTTCCTGTAGTTATTGACATAGTTGAAATGAAATTTGGTGAATCTCATAGAAATCAGTTTCAAATGGTTTCACTAGCAAACAATTGAAAACATTTGTGATCAATTAAATGAAAAACTAAAATCTTCCTATTTTTAATTGCATGTGGATGCAACGACAAATTAAAATTTTAACTTGATCACAAATATATGATGTGTTATCAAAACAAACTTTAAGGGAGATTTTTTTTACTCTTACTATATATTAATATGTTGCCTATTGATTGGCATATGAGAAAATTTCGATTAAATTGACCTGTGTTTTAATGAAAATAACATAATTTAGGAAAACTTTGTTGAATTGTGTCCTGGCAGAGGTCAGTAGAGGTCAGGGTGAAATATAGACCCCCCAAAACGAATTTCAAATATATCCCCTTGTGAAATTTAGCAACATTTATTACTCCACCTACAATCAATGATTAGCTATATATTTTTTTCAAGTTATCAAAGAATAATCACTTTTGTGATTATTCTTTGATAGAAATGGTCTATTGAAAGAAAGGAAGTTATGGGATAATATGTAACACAGATTATCAGATACTTCTATTATTTTGAAACACATTGTCTTTTGTGTTTAAGTCAATGAAGGTATTTGAGCTGAAAAAATAAATTGCCATATTTTTAATAATAATAAAAACATGTGAATTAATTTTATAGCAAAAATTTTTGCCCAAAACTTGCATATTTGGAAGGTAAGTTGCACAGCAAAGGGCCGGGCCAGAAATGAGGAAGGCATGAGTTCAAACTTGGACTCAGAAACTTACTAGCTAGGAAACCCTAGGCAAGTCACTTAACCTGCCTATCTCAGTTTTTTCAGCTGAAAAATGAGAATGGTGATAGCATGTACCTCCCCAGGGAGTTACAGTAATAAAATGAGTAAATACCTTGAAAACTTCAAAATATCATATGAATAGTAATTATTATTGTTATATTTTTAAAAAACCCAGTACACCAAATAATTCCATGCAAAGTCTTCAAATTCATACTCTGCTTCAGAATGATAAAGGAACTGTATTAATGAAAAGTTAGAGCTATGGTCAAAAACTTTATAAAATAATATTTTGATGTTTTCTAATTTTAAAAATATATGCCTAGCAAATGAAATGAAAAGTAAAGACCAGACCGCATAAACTGGAATGGTCAACAGTAGCAAGCTGTTATTTTAAAGACCTAGACATTTTGAAATATCAGAGGGTAAGAAATTCATTTGACTTGGACCACTATCATGCATTTAAACTTGAAATCTTACAATATTTGACTATGGGTATTAGTAAAGAGTTATCTAGCTTATAAAAGAAAGCTATGCAAGTTTTACTACAATTTGCAGTATGTTTTGTGTGAAAGCATTTTCTTTTCTTCTGTAGCTGTTAAATAGACAAAATACTGTTTTTGAAATGTGGTTGAAAAAGAATTACCAAGCAATATCAACAGTGATATCACATTTTGAGGAATTATACCAGAATGTATAGCCATTCATAACATTAGTATTATGAGTAAAGTTAAATGTTATAAATAAGAACATTAAAAAATATTTTACCAGTGAATGCCTATTTGTGCTACATTATTTATTATATATTTAAAATTAGTATATTTCTATGAAGTTATAATGAATTTATAGTATTCTTTGAGTAAAATAAAAGCTAAAATTTATTTGAGGAGATTGTTTTATGAAAAGTGCGGGAGTCACTACTTTGGAAACTACTTAGTCACAAGAGGAATGTGAATCACTGCTTGACTGCTGTAAATAATCTAGCCCAGAACTGAGAGATAAACTGGAGCCTGCAGATAGGAGCGAATTAAAAGGGAAGACCATGGAACATTGGGAGAAATGAATTATCATTGGCCAGAATGCACATGACTGCCAGAAGCTTTGTGTCTCTAGCCTATGTCTGTGATGAAGCCCTAAGTCAGTATTGCCCAGGGACAGACAAAAGTTGGAAGGCATTACAGGAAGTTTGATAACTGGAGAGCATCAAAAGGGAGGAATAGGGAAAGTCTTTATTGAATTTCATCCTCTTAGCTTTGGCCCTTTGTCAAAGCCTATTGAGATCTTTCATCTACTGATGAGAACTGACAGTTCCTATGATGGATTAAATTTAATAAAATGGAATTTAATATTAATAAATGAAAATTCCAACAAGGGTTAAAAAAATTCAGTTTCAGAAATTCAGGCTGGAATAGACTCCAGTAGATAATAATTCACGTGAAAAGATCTTGTGGCTCTAGCATATTACAAACTTTATATGAGACAGTAAAGCACTTATTAAAGTCGAGAAAGCCAAAGTCAATGTAGGCCGGATCAACAGAATAACAGTGCCTACGATGAGAGAGATTGTTGTTTTGCCCTGCGATTGCTGATTAAAATGCATTTGGGGTATTACACTCAGTTTCAGGCCATGCAATCAAAGAAAGCATTAAGCACCTACCATAGGCAAGGTGCTATGCTATGCATTTCATATATAAGAAAAGTAAAACAGTAACTTCCCTCAAGGAGGTTATGCTGTTTCTGAAAAGACAAGGTGGTGTGTGATACAAGGCATCCAAAACACTAAAGGTACTACAAATCATTCTATGATAGGAAATGAACATGTTTAGCCCAAAGAAGATAATACATAGAAATATAGTTTATGAGCTGTTATGTGGAAAAGGGATTAAATTAATTCGGCTAGGCACTAAAGGGCAACATTAGAAACCATTAGTAGAAGCTGAAAACTTCAGGATCATTATGAGGGGAAAATATCCTAATGATTAAAGTTGTCCCAAAGTAGGAGTTACCTTAGGAGGCAGTGGGTTTCTCATCAGGTAGAGGCTGGATGGCCATATGTCAGAGAGGCCACAAAAGTGTGGCTCAAACTAGTTGATCTCCTCTGGTTCTTTGATGCTGTAAAATAATATGATTTTATTGTAACGATTTATATACATATACTAAACTGTTGGCCTTCATAGTCAAACTGGACACTACACAATGTGAAATCAATCAGTGTGTACACAACTGACTTTTGATATGCTGGGACATGTCATTGCTAGTGGCTTATC
>CM053580.1:365612842-365631458 GCA_028627135.1 Pseudochirops cupreus
TTATAAATTTGACTCAGTTCTTTGTATATTTTAGAAATGAGGCCTTTATCAGAGACACTGGCTGTGCTGTAAAAATTGTTTCCCAGCTTTTTGCTTTCCTTCTAATCTTGGTTGCATTGGCTTTGTTTATGGAAAAATTTGTAATTTGTTGTAATCACAATTATCCATTTTAATACCGATAATTTATGTGGGTTTATTTTATATCCTGCAACTTTGCCAATATCATTATTTCAATTAATTTTTTAGTTGATTCTCTAGCATTCTCTAAGTATGCAAAGAAGGACAGCTTTGTTTCCTCTTTGCCTATTCTAATTGCTTCAAATTTCTTTTTCTTCTCTTATTGATAAAGCTAATATTTGTAGTACAATTGTATTTGTCCTTTGTTTTTGAAGAGGTCCATGGCATCAGGGAATTGATGACATGACTTGCAGTTTACTTTGATTTGAGTGAGGGAGGACTGTGCAAGGTCACCAGCTTCACTTTCTCCTCCAGAGCCATCTGGATTCAGTGACTAGATAATCGTCAGGATGACTGGAGATGACCCAGGATGCAATGGGAGACTTTGGTCCTTTTAAGATAAGGCCTTTTCACATACTCACTTGGAGTGAGGTAACCCCCATTCAGTGAATAGGGTTCTTTAAGAAGTGAGTCAAGGGATGGACCCTTAATTAGAAAAAAAGGGAAAAAATCAAGAAAGAGAAACAGTTACCATTGACATTCACTCTAAGTCAAGAAGGCCCAAAATACAGACATTAAGTGAAGTTTGAACAAGGACATATTGTGAAGAAAGAAAGAAAAAAAAGACGAAAGATAGAAAGAAAGCTAGTAAATCCCAAGTGGACAGCTTCTGGTCATCAAAATGCATCTTGCTTTGGAGAGAAGAAGAGGGAGAAGACAAGCTGAGTTACCCAAGTAGCTGTGTCCCCATTCAGGCAACTCAGTCTACTCACGGGGGTTGTTTGTCCTTTGTCTTTTGTCCAAAGAGGACCATGGTCTAGTACAATATTGAATAATTCTAATGATCACGTACATCCTTGTTTCAGCCCTGATCTTATTGGGAAAACATCTAGCTTATCCCCATTACATGTAATGCTTGCTGATGGTTTAGATAGATCCTACTTACCATTTTAAGGAATACTACATGTATTCCTATGTTCACTAGTGTTTTAAAAAGAAATAGGTACTATATCTTGTCAAAATCTTTTTCTGCATTGATTGAGATAATCAAATGACTTCTGTTAATTTTGCTACTGATATGGTTGATTTTGCTGATAGTTTTCCTAAAATTGAACCAGCCCTGAATTCCTGGTATAAATCCTATCTGGTCATAATGTATTATCTGGTGATAAGTTGCTGTGATCTCTTTGCTAAAATATTATTTAAATTTTCTTTTTTGTTTGCTTTTTGGACGGGGGAAGGCAGGGCATTTGGGGTTAAGTGAATTGCCCAAGGTCATATGACTAGTAAGTGTTAAGCACCTGAGGCCAGATTTGAAATCAGGTCCTCCAGACTCCTGGGCTAGTGCTCTATTCATTGCATAGCTGCCCCTATTTAAATTTTTGCATCTAAATTCATTAGGGAAATTGGTCTACAATTTTCTTTCTATATTTTGTCTCTTCCTGATTTAGGTGTCAGCACCAAATTTGTATTACAGAAAAAAATTTGGTAGGGATCGTTCTTTTCCTTCTTTCCCAAATAGCTTATATAGTATTGGAAGTAATTGTTCTTTAAATGTTTGGTAGAATTCATTTGTGAATCCATCTGGCCCTAGAGATTTTTTTTCTTAGAGAGTTGATTGATGGCTTGTTCAATTTCTTTTTCTGAAATGGGGTTAGTTAAGCATTTCATTTCTTCTTTTGTTAACCTGGTCAATTTATATTTTTCTGAATATTCACCTATTTCACTTGGATTATCAGATTAATTGGCATACAGTTGGGCAAAATAGTCCCTAATTATAGCTTTAATTCCCTCTTTATTGGTGTTGAATTCACCTTTTCATTTTTGGTAATGGTAGTTTGGTTTTCTTCTTTTAAAAACAATCTAAATAACCAAATGTTTATCTATTTTATTAGTTTGTTCATAAAACCAACTCATAGTTTTATTTATTAGTTTAATAGTTTTCTTAATTTCACTTTTATTAATCTCTCCTTTTATTTTCAGAACTTCTACTTTGACATTTAAATGGGGATTTAAAATTTCTTCTTTTTCTAGCATTTTTAATTGTATGCCCAATTCATTGATCTCCTCTTTCTCTATTTTATTGATGTAAGCTTTTAGAGCAGTGGTTCTCAACCTTCCTAATGCCGCAACCCTTTTATACAGTTCCTCATGTTGTGGTGACCCCCAACTATAAAATTATTTTCGTTGCTACTTCATAACTGTAATTTTGCTACTGTTATGAATTGTAATATAAATATCTGATATGCAGGATATATTTTCATTGTTACAAATTGAACATAACCCACAGATTGAGAACCGCTGTTTTAGAAACATAAATTTTCCCCCAAGAACAGAAAGATATCCTTATTAAGCATCCATAATTGATTCCCTGTTCCACTCAATACAGCAACTGTTTCATATTTTTTTTCTCTCCTTAAATTTCTCATACTTCCTTCTCCCTCTAAGCTCTCTGCTAATGACTTTGCTTCATACTTCTCATAATACCTCATGTAAAAAGTGGAGGCCATTAATCAAGAACTTCCTCTTCTTCCCTTCTCCATATCTCAAATTCTTTCCTCCTCAAACTCTATTATGTCCTCTTGCACTCCAGTTTTTGATCATGAGATAATCCTTCCACTTGAAAACACCACTCCTTCTATTTGTTCCTTTGATTCAATTCCCTCCCAAATTCCCTAGAAGATTACCCCTACATTATGCTCATTCTTTCTCTGATCTTCAATCTGAATGAACTCTTTGGTTTACTGCCCACCAACACACTTAAGTTTCCTCAATTCTTTAAAAAGAAATTCACTAACTCCTACCATGCCCTCTAGCTAGAAACCTATATCTTTCCTCCCTTTCTCAGATATACTCCTGGAAAAGGGATCAGTGTCTCTTCTATCTCCTTACTGTTTTATAAACCCTTAAAATTTGTTGGTCATCCTCATATTCATCTGAAACTTTTTTCCCAAGTTATCAATAATCTCTTAGTTGACAGATTTGAATGATTTTTCTTGATCCTTATCCCTCCTAAACTATCTGCATCATTTGAGACAGTTAACCACTCACTCCTGGATAATCATCCTTCTCTCATTTTTCATGATTATGGTCTGTCTTGGTTCTCTTCCTATTTGTCTGGTCACTCCTAAGTTTCTTTTTTGCTGGATCATCATCCATATCATTATGTCCAGGGGCTGCTACTCCTTTCACTTTGATAATATGATGAACTCATGAGCTCCCAGGAGTTCAGTCATCATTTCTATGCAGATATTTCTCAGATCTATTTATACAGCCCTAGTTTCTCTTATCAACTCCAGTTTCACACACTAAATGTCTTTTAAACATTTTGAACTGTATATCCCATGAGCATCTCTGACTCAACAGGTGTGAAACAAAACTCATTATATTTCCAACAAAAACTTCCTATTTCTTGAACTTCTCTATTAGAATCAAGGGGACTAACATCCTTTTTAATCACCCAAGTCTTCAACTTTACTTTCATCTTAAATTGTTCTTTCTCACTTAGCACACTATCCAATCAATTTCTAAGACTTATGATTTCTACCTTCATGACATCTCTCATATATGTTCCCTTCTCTACACTCAGACAGTCACCAACCTGATGCCAATCTTTATTACCTTATACCTAGACTGTTGTAATAGCCTTCTGGTTGGTCCACATGATTCCAATTTCTTTCCATTCCAATTTATCCTCTACAGTTTCTAAAGTGACTTCTCTAAAGTATATGTCCGAACAATACACACACCTCCTCAAAAAACTCTATTGACTCTTTTATTTCTTTGTTTGGCATTTTAAGCTATTCTTAACATTTTCAATCTCCTTAAATTTTATTTCCCTCCATTTACTTTATGGTCTAGTGACTAGTTTGGCTTATTTCCCATTCCTTGTATGTAACTGTCTACCATTCATCATCATGCTTTTCCAATAGATATTCTCCATTACTGGAATGCTCTCTCCCTCAACCTCTGAATCCTAGGCCTGCTCACTTCCTTTAAGACTCAACTCAGGTGGTACCTACTCAAGGTAGTCTTTCCTTCTTGCTTCAGGTCCCCCACATACCATTTTCTCTAATGTTATGTTCTGTGTACTCTGTATGTGTATTGTGTGCTCTGATTATTTTTTTCTCCCTCATTTAAATGTAAGCTCCTTGAAGACAGAAATTGTTTTACTTTTCTTTTGCTCTTTCTTTATATTCCATGAACTTATAGCCTGGCACATGAGTACTTAATAATTCTTTATTGATTGATTGACTGATGCTTGAGACAAGCCTTGAAGGGAACTAGAGATTCCAGGAGGCAGAGATAATGATGGATATCATTCCAAGAATAGGAGTAAAGCCCGTACAAAGACACAGCAGTGGGAGATTGAAAATGTCATGTATAGGGAAAAGCAAGTGAACCAATTTGACTGAAATAGTGAGAAGATGGAATCAGTCTAGAAAAATAAAATAGAGGAAGAGATTTAAGAGCTTTAAATATCAAAAGAGAAGTTTGGTATTTTCAAGCAGTAGGGAGCCATGGAAAATTCTTGAGTTAAAGGAGTAACATGGTCAGATTTTGTATTTTAGGAATATCAATTTAGTAACCATGTGAAAGTTGGATTGGGGAAGGAAAGTAAGGCTAGAGGGAGGAAGACATATTAGGAAACTATTATAAAGACCAAGCAAGAAGTGGCAAGGGCGTATACTATGGTGGTGACTGTGTGAGTAGAGAAAATGGGATATATGCAAGAATAAAGCAGGTAAAATTGTTGAGGCTTATAAATGATTGATATGAGGAGTTAGTGAATTTGTGGAGTCAAAGATGACACCAACGTTATGAACACTGGTTGCTGAAAGGATACTGATTCTCTCAGAGGAAATAAGAAAATTCATAAAGGTGATGAGTTTCAGAGAAATGATAATTAGTAAAGTTTTTGATATGTTGAGATGCCTAAAGAACACAAAACTCAAAACATCTAATAGGCAATTATTGATATGAGACTGGAGCTCAGTTAAGGAGAGACTACGGCTAAATATATGTGAAGTCATTTGCCTGGGATAGTGATTTATCCAGTGGGGCTGATATAGTATGTAACAGGATGAATAGCAGATCAAGAGAAGGGGTCCCAAGACAGATCCCTGTGGTATACTCACATTAGGGGCATGCAACATGGAAACTGAGGAGCAGTTAGATATATAAGAGAAGAACCAAGTGACAGAAATACTGCAAATCAATCAATCAAGGAATCCACGAACATTTCTTAAAATACCTGTTATTTGCCAGGCACTATGCTAAGTTCTGGAATAATAGGTAACATTTAAATAGTGCCTTAATTTTGCAAAGGACTTCAAGTATATTATTTCATTTGATCCTCATGTCAACCCTGTGAAGGTATTGTTATTATTTCCATTTTATATATTTTTACACATGAGTAAACTGCGATTGTAGGAAACGAAGTTCTGTGACAGAGTCTTAGTGTCTTATAGCTAGTGTCTTAGATATGATTTGAGCTATCTTCATGACACCAAGTCCAGCACTATGAAGGATAGGGTGGTCAATTGTGTCAAAAAAGGATGAGATCAAGAAGACAAAATGAGGAGTTGACCTTGGCAAGCAGAAGGGACATGTTGGTCACAAATCAGATCAAGAATGAAATTAGGTTCCTGACGATATTTGAGGTATACAATTATAGAAGAGGGAGCTCATGAAAGTGGGTCTATATTTTCTCAGTAAATCATGCAGCTGCTGTTGCTGATGGTGATTGAAATGATTTCATGTACATTATCTCATTTGAAATATCATCTGCTCATCCAGGGTTTTGAAGAAAGGTAAAAGTAAGAAGGTTGATAAGCATGAGTAAAGACTAAATCAAAATAGATAACATGGATTTATAATGGGACCAAACATCATGGTTGTATGACTTCATCCCATGTAATAATATATGACAGTTTTCTGTGCTTATATCTTAAGCCCTGTTAAATACATGTTCATTTCTCTTGTAATAAACCTAGTTTTCACACAAGTTTTACGAAGTTGGGTTTGCTTGTTGACAGACCCTACTAGACTAAATTCCATTAGTTCAAGTATATAGAAATTGTATCTTTTCCCCAGGCCTAGAACAGGGATCTGCATATAGTAGACAATAAATGTTTTAAATTAATTGGCTAATTATATAGAAACTGGCAAGCCCATTTTAAGATGAACTTTTAAAAATGTCTTTTCATTTCATTCCAACATGCATCATAATGAAGATAGGAATGATTGACTGAACTTTCAACTTTGCATGTAGATGATGTTTTAGCATTCTATAGACACAACCTCAATCAGACAGTTCTATGTTTCTGCAACTTCACTCTTGAAATGTTATTCTTGTTAATAAATCTGAACATTTTTTAAGCCTTTAAATAATGTGGAAGTTCAACTTCACAGTCTGCTCACAGGGTTCAATTTTAAGAATCAAAAACAATTCAGGATTCTGTTTCCATCTACCAGTTTGTTCAAGTGGAGTTGGCTATTGTGGTTTCTTTGTGAAGTTGTTAAATAGTTCCCTGAAATGTGTGAACAATTACTGTGATGTGATTGTTGGATCTAATTTCTGAGTGTGCAATTTGGGAGGATATTACTAGAGTAATAATAATATTGTTCTCTTTAGTACTTAGAATCTTTTATCCCAAAGAATCCTTAAGCATTTTACAGACTCTAAACATAAGAAATACATCTGCCACTAATGAAATAAATTAACCTCCAGGGAAAACTTTATGGCCATATACAGCAACGAAACAAAACATAGTACAGCAAAAACAGTGTGTCTAAGGAAACATAGAAAGGACAATTGAGAAAGACAGTATGGTTTTTTTTTTAATTGGCTCGACCAACACACCATTCAGAATTATCTCTGTAGAATTCTGGGTCTCAAATGATAATGGGTCTCCAAAAAAATCTCAAATTTTTTTTAATTTTTTGACAAATGGTTTATATAAGAAATGTGTTCTATTTTGAAAAATGATTTTATGTCTCTTAGAAAACTATAATTGACCTGATTCATTAAGTTTTTCAGCATCCATTATGTAAAGACCCACAAAACAAATCTCTCTCTGAATAAAACCTCAATTAGAAATTATTTCTCTCCAGAAGATAACCCTGTATTTTTTATCAGACAAAACTATACCACCCAACATTTTTTTTCTATTTTTGTCTTACATGCCAAGAAACTTGGAGCTAGATTTGGATAATTAAATAGTTTACATTTTGTACCTGATAACATCTACTTTTCTGCTCTATTTAGTTTATTTTGCTCTGTTTTTATTATTCTGCTTTACATTGACCTTAATTTTGTATTGTATTTTACTTATTTTTAAAAACTACCTCAAATGTTTTAGTGCAAGTTGGTAAGATACAAAATCTAAATAACATCTTAATTTTGAAACCCTTCACTAAAGTCCTATACTAGTGTTTCATCACCGTATAGAGGTGACCTTGGGTTCTCCTGTACTGGGGCAGTGGATCACAGTCCCTGGTGGGACACCACAAACTGAAAAGACAAAGCCAAGCAGTGGACAATGGCTATCAATACAGGACCTTCCCAGCTGAGTTATGATGGTTCATCCCCAAAAGTATGACCACATGGTAGAGCTGTAACTAGTAATTTTATTCTGAGGCAAACAATACAAAACATGCTTTCTAATACACTCATGATGCTGTCAGAGAAACAATAGGGAAAAGGGGGAGGTAGTTAATATTTCAACTAATTATTCACCAGATATTAGAATCAAGTATATCTATGTTGCAAGTGCCATTTGTGACCTGGGGGAAAACAAAGTCCCATTTGCTACAGCCCAGTTATGGCTCTAACATTAGGTGATTCGTCATTTTGTGTGTCAGATCCACTAAGATATCAAAGGGTTGCAATATGCTTCAATGGAGGGAATACCCATATAAATAACACTATAGATCCATGAAAAAATTACTCTAAATTATAGGGTTTCTTTAATGACTACAAATGCCTAGATTTTTGGATCTTCCTTTTACATAGAAACAAGAATTCACAGGTCTATAGGATTTCCTGCATCCACTGAAACCATATCTAAATTACAAATTGTTTTTGACTAACTTGACCAAACATAGTCCCACACAAGCACATGACCTATATTCCTATATAACAAGCATTCTTAATTCAGAGTCCATGGACATATATATACATACATACATACATACATACACACACATGCATGCATGCATATAAGTGTGTTCATGTACACACATATGTGCATGTGCGCATGTATGTGCATGTCTATATACACATATGCATGTTTTATGAGATTTCAATATAATTGGTTTCCTTTGTAATCCTATGTATTTTATTCTATGTATTTAGAATAGGAGACCAAAGTCTTTATCAGATGTCAAAGAAATCTATGACACAAAAAAGGTTAAGAACCCCTACTATATAGGTACATGCAACCTCATGATTTTGATTTCCACACCAATCAATTGCTTTCTACTTGGGGGTCCTCATGAAAGTTTCATCTTCCAAATACTGACTTGATTCAATCTGTGATTAGTCTTCTATTAAGGTTTGAGGCAGGACATGTGATTTCATTGATACAGGAAATTCCCATATAAGAAAGTTCCTTCCTTGGGGGCAGCTAGGTGGCACAGTGAATGGAGTACCAGCCCTGGAGTCAGGAGGACCAGAGTTCAAATTTGACCTCTGACACTTAACACTTAGGACCTGTGTGACCTTGGGCAAGTCACTTAATCCCAATTGTCTCACCTTACCCCCTCCAAAAAGACAAAAAAAGAAAAAGTTCCTTCCATCAGTGTAGGTCAGCACCTTTTCTGTAACTTACTGTCTTAGAGAAGGATGAGATTTAAATTATTTCCCCAGGATCACACATGCAGTATGTGTCAGATACAGGACTTGATCATAACTCTTCTTTGTTCCAAGTTAAGTTCCCTATTCATATACCATGCTATTCTCCCTCTGTCCTTCTGCCTTGCACTAGATGTCTATCTGTCTTTCTCTGCCTGTCTCTATCCATCTCTGGGCCTCTGTCTGTCTGTTTCTATCTCTATCTCTCTGTCTCCCTGTCTCTGTCTTTCTGTTTCTCTCTCTCTCTCTCTCTCTCTCCCTCTCTCTCTCTTTCTCTCTCTCTCTGTCTCTCTTTTTCTCTGTCTCCATTTTAAAGTCTGCAAAAATGATCACAGATGTAAACTTAATAAAGAAAATGGTACTCCAGATGCCCAGTCAGGTGTTCCTGTATGAACCCAAACCACTACAAGCACATGACCTCTTTTCTGTACTTATGACTCTTCTTAGCAGCTCAACCCAGAAAGGGCCTCACATGCGTGTATCAGAATGCTCCTGAACAATCACAATAACAACATGTGGGGATGGGTAATCTAAGTGCAAGAGAAGAATCACAGTCATTTGGTTATCACTTGACACATGTGGAACTTGTGGGACTAAATTTCTCCTAGGTTCCCAGTGCTCTCCCCATCCAGCCCAGGCACAATGCCAGAAGCTACAGTGTCATATATGATAGTCAACGTCCCTGATGAAACTACAGAGAGAAGCCAGGAAACTTCACCACACCCAAGAATCATGACAATAAAATAATCCAAACACAACACAGAGCACTTTAATTTATTGTTTTGTTTTTAGTCTTTTCCCTTGTTTCTCCTAATTTCAAGTATTCTTTATTTCAAGCAGTTAGTCATTCCAAACTTAGTCAACTATCTTTCCTGCATATGGTAGCTTCCTAATCTAGCCAGAGCAAAAGAGTATACAAGTATGTTCTCTGATCTCCTATATAGCAAGCATTTTTATTTGATTGCCATCAAACCACATTTGCAGAATTGTTCAGTTTGTGGCAAAATAAAGTATGATAATCACAAAATATGTGACCTGAAATCTGAAGCAGTCCTACATGAAGAAGAGTTATCCTACACTACTAATAATGGCTGCTTCTTTTTAAGGTTTTTGTTTTTCTGGTTTGAATGAGTAGCTATTTTTCATTGTGGCAATGAGGCACATAGAAAATTAATTGACATGAAGTTCATGAAGACAAGTAGCAGAAGGACAGAAAAGAGGAGCCAAAACATTATGACTCTATCCCTATCTCACACTTTCTGCAAAATGCTACCTCAATCAGTATACTTGAATAGTTCCATAGAACTGTAAGCTAATCAATGTTCATATAACATAATGTAGATTGCAAATCATCCATGCCTGTCAGTCCTTTTTAATTTGTCCATGTCCACCCATCAATCCTCCAAAAGGAGATCCCCCAAAATATTCTGGGGACCTTTACCTAATTTTTTGACATTATGTAGATACCAATGGAGCATATAGGATATCTATCACCTTCCCTCTGTGACTTGCTTATCTTTTTTCCCCAACCACTATCCTGATCTCTAATTTACATCTAATTTATTATTTAATTATCACAAAATGACTGAATATTATCCAACACTATGCCAACATATATTTAACAAGATCCTTTATCTTTTGAATGCATTCTGTACAAATGGTCTTTTTTTTTCCCCACATGGTCTTTTTTTTTAAAAAGGAGAGAATAACAAAAGCAAAATGAGTAAAAACTAAAATTATTATATTCATTTCTGAACAGACATTATCTGTCTCTTCCCTTGGCTTTCCACGTGAATTTGTCCATACAGACTGGACTTTTCTCAAGGGCCTGGAAACAGCTGATGTAATGCTCACTTTCAACTCAAACTTGGCATTGGAGAGAGAGCAAACTGAAAGCCAATTTTTCCAAAAACTAATAAAAACAGAAAATGTGCCAAATACCCCCCAAATATACTGGGCAGCCAATGAGCAGTATCATTTAATGATGTGCTCTACAAGCATCGAGCACATATTTGTATCTGCACTTCAACAATCTCTCTCTCTTTCTCTCCCTTCCTTCCTCCATCTCTACCTCCCTCCTCTCTCCTCCCTCCTTTCATCCCCCCCACCAACAAAAAGACAAAGGGACAGAAAGCCAGAAAGTCCCCATATGCAGCATACCACATTATAAACCACACACCCTAATGCTTGTTTTTCCTATCACTTGTCAATTACTGAAGAGAGGGGAGGGATAGTTGGACAGTTGGAGTTTGATGAAGTGTTTATAAATTACGTTAGTGCTGGCATAGCTCATCCACCAGGTTGCCAGCTCTTACTTTGGGTGCTTTGCCCCCCTTTTTTTCTGTGGGGAGCAAAAATAATATTCAATTTAATTGTGCAAGGTGGACAACTTTGAACTAACACATTAATGGATTTGTCATGGAGCCAAATACATTACAGAAACCTGGAGAAATCAAATGCTTTCACCACCCTTTCCAAATTCCTAGAACTCTATGCAAAGCCTGAGAGCCCCAGATAATTGGCAATCTCACCTTTGAATCTATTTTTAGGGAAAGTTTAACTACAATTTTAAAAGTTCAGAAAGGAAGGTAGACTTTCTTAGCACAAAGAATTGATGGTAAGATGAGCAAATGGTTATAATTTACTATATGTAGATATGTACCATCAAGGTAAGACACCATTCTTGACTACTTATTACCTATCAAGGGTAAACCTATGAATAGACAGAGTAGGCAGCTGCCAACCTGGTATGATTTGAAAGATACTAAAATAATAAGCTTCCCCAAAATTTTCCTTCCCAATAAACTATCTTGGTAGCACTATATCCTCCTACTTGGATTGAAATTTATAGAGGAGTAACTAATGAGTTAGATATCAAAAGTGAGGTGTTAGCAGAAAAAAATACAGTGAAAATGCACTCTACTGGAGAAGGGGGAAGGGAACAAAAAAAATTAAAATTTTTCTAGGTTAATTTATTAGAAAAGCTAGCTAAAATCTCACAACATTAAAGGGAGAGTATATATTCCATAAAAGTGTAAGCTCTTTCTGGATAGGACTAAGTTTCTGTATTCCCATAAACCAGTATAGTACCTAATTAAACATTTGGTGAATTAATGTGTGCAGAAATGAATAAATGAAAGTATGTCTAAGCAGGCTTTGGAATATGCCCATATCATCTAACACTGAAGCACCTTGCTTCTGGGAGAAGAAATCCTGAAATCCCCTACTATATGGATGCCAATCCTATTTTCCATTAACTGTGTAACTGGAGCAAGCCATTTTTTTAAAAACTGCCTGATTTGGACATTCGCTTTCTTTCTAGTGGATGTGCTGAGAGGGTGAAGGTCAGGTTTATCCAAACAATGAGTGCCATGAACTGTCTAGGTATGTAGAAAGGTTACCTTCCCCTCCTCCTCCCTTTTAAGTATCTCCCCAAATTATGCTGTAGTGTTGCTCCTCCAAGATTGGACCTATGTTCAAACCCTTTGTATAGTGGCAGGATCTGCCAGAGTTTGCACTTTGAAAGCCCTATATAACCTCTTTACCATAATGAGCACCAAAATAAGACATGAGGTAATATTCATTTTTAAAATTTTAATATTTTATTTTTCTCAAACCATATGTAAAAACAATTTTGACATTCTTTTTTTTTTTCAGATTTCAAGTTTGAGTTCCATATTCCCTTCCTTACTCTCCTCCTCCCAATTGAGAAGACAATTTGACATAGGTTATACATGTGCCATCATGCAAAACACATTTCCTTGCAAGTCATGCTGTGAAAGAAAACACAGACCAAAAAAAAAAAAAAGGTACCTTCAATCTGCATTCAGGCTCCACCAGTGCTTTCTCTGAAGATGGACAAGGCCTTTCATCCTAAGGCTTTCAGAATTGTCTTGAAGCATTGTATTGCTGAGAATAGCTAAGTTATTCGTAGCAGATGATCATACATGATTGCTGTTACTGTACACAATGTTTACCTGGTGTAATGGTAATGGAAATTTGAAGATCTTCCCTGTCCCTTAATAGGCTGAATGCAATCACATGAAGCCTGTAATGGGTATATTCATAGTTGCTATTGGTGCCTTGGCAAAACACCTGGTTCATTTCACTTTGCATCATTTCATATAAGTCTTTCCAGGTTTTTCTGAGAGTAGCCTGCTTGTCATTTCTTATATCAGAATAGTATTCTATTACAATCCTATATAACTTGTTCAGACATTCCCCAATTTACAGACATGCCTTCAATTTCCAACTTTTTGCTACCTCAAAAAGAACTGCTATAAATATTTTTGTACCAACAGTGCATTAGTGTTTTAATTTTCCATATCCCCTCCAAAGTTTGTCATTTTCTTTTTCTGTCACATTAGACAATCTTATATGTGTACGGTGGCAGCTCAGAGTTGTTCTAATTTGCATTTCTCTAATCAGTAGTGATTATCTGTCATATATTTAGAGCTCAGAGGATCTTAAAAGTTAATTCCCTCATTTTATGGAGGAGGAAGAAATTGAGGCCCAAAAAGGAAAGAAAAAGGTTACTATATGCCAAGCACTATGCTAAGTGCTATACAAATATTGTCTCATTTTATATTTACAACAACCCTAGGAAATAGTTGCTATTATTATCCGCATTTTACAGTTAAGGAAACTGAGTCAGGTAGCAGGGTTACACATCTAGTAAATGCCTGAAGTGGGATATGAACTCAGATCTTCCTGATTACAAGCCCAACATTCTCTTCACTTTGCCACCTTGCTGCCACTGGTTACATGACTTGTAATAGCCCAAGTAGGAATTGAATCCACACATTTCATCTTCGGCACTATTTCCACTGTGCCATGCTGCTTGCCTCCTCTCGTTCAGCTAACGGAGATAATCAACTTTTAACATTATTAGCCTATTTGTTAATATTTCAATATTAGAAGCGTAGCACCATGTCTGAGCTGAAGTGAGCACTTAACATGTATTAATTTAATAATTGCTTCTGAAGAGATAACCAACCATACTGCTCAAAAGTCACTGCCATTGCCTTCTCTCCATTTCTTTGACCCTTGGTTTCTCTTTCCCTTCTGCCCCTCCTCCAATCAGAAATCAGAGGCTCCAGGAGAGAGCTGAAGTAAAGCACCACTGAGGAGTTGGCATTCCTACCAGTCCCTCCCACTAGTTTATTGCCTTTGCCATGAGGAGCCACCAGTTATATTTTACATGACAACTTGATCCATGACTCTCCTTTCCACTGCTATGGTAGAAAGCAGATGTTATCATGATGAACACTTTATTAGACCATATTTTACAGTGGACAGATTCCTCTTAAAACTAAAGAAGAAGTCAATTATTTTTATGAATGATGAACACATTAGAATAAAAATGCATTAATTGAGTGGAAGAAGAAGAACAGATGTAAGGAACTCAAACTCATAAAATTTTAACTGTTGAAGGATAAACCACACGATGAGAAAGTAAATGTTGAGGAGTCTCATGAGCAACAGATTCAATCCTGTGTGAAGAAAAGTTAACATATCACTCTTCCAAGCAGAAAACCTCTCCTAACTTTTGACCATTGACTAGACAATGACGATCTTACTATAGTCTTAAAAATCACTGTCTCCTCAAATATTACAATAAAGTTAGACCAAAGTTAATTACTTCCCCTCCTCCCAAGTCTTACTGGAGTAAAGAACTGTAAGCATACTACAGTTAGACAGCCAACCCTGCCCTAAGTAGCATTATCATGAAAGCATTGGTCTTACAGCTGCTTCTGCTTGTTTTTTCTGTATTTCATAAATATGTGCAAAATTTCTAGTACCATTAAGAGACATTATGGGCATCTAAAAGCATAAACACCCATACTGTTGCTTCTATTTATGCCTTTAATCAAGAGAAAGTACCAGTATGGTGATGCTGGGAGAAAACCAGCAGAAAAAATAATTAGGTTCTTGTATTGTTTCTCTCCATAGAAGGCAAGCCCCTTGAGGGTAAGGATTACTATTTTTTTGTTTTGGTATCACTAGAAAGTACCATAGTGTCTGGTACATAGAAGATGCTTAATAAATACTTTTTGTTTGGTTGGATGATCAACTCAAAAACCAAAAGAAAAAAAGAAGTTATTAAATGTGGGATTTTTACGAGAATAAAAATCACAAGGTGAAGTACAGGAAAGTGAACTTTGCATGTAGATTAGGATCTTAAAAGCAACTTAGTTTTCTGTTTTATGAATTTTCTGTTTCACTCTTAGAGTAAAAGCAGTTTTATTTCATTTACATTTCAGAACCAGCCCATCCATTTGCTACAGTGGCTTATTATTTAAGTAATATTGATCAGTTTAAATGAGTTATGATGATTTTTGCAACCTGGTCTATTCCAGTTTTTTTTAAGGCTCCTTACTACGATCTACACAGTACCATTCAGTCATACAAGCCTACTTCCTATTCCTCATATATAATCCTCCTATTCCTTTGCATGGTTTATCTATGTTCATGGAATGATCTTCCTCCTCACCTGTGCCTCTTAGACTCCCCAGTGTACTACCAGACTCATTTTAAATGTACCTTGTGGAGGAGACATTTTCCAATCTTCCCATTTTCTTGTACCTTCTCTTCTGTGAGTACTTTGTATCTACTGTGTATCTTAAATATAACTATGTATATATTATCTCTCCATATTAGAATACAAGTTTCTTGAGGGCAAGCCCTGGCTTTTTTTTTTAATTTCCCTTTGTATCCTAGTGCTTAGAACAGTTCCTGCTACATAGCAAGGGCTTGATAGATGCTCATTTATTTTCTGGTTAATTGAGTCTTTAATATCAAGTTCCATTTTAGCAGGAACTATTGAAATTTGTCGAAAGGTCCTCTCAGATTTATTTCCTGGCATATTTCTTAAGTTGAATATGTTAGTGTATCCCCCATTAAGACACTTTAAAATGCTCTAACATTTAAAAAAATCAATGAATAGGTTAAAGAACTTAGAAATCCTATGTATGAATTACCTGAAAGAATTTGCTTTTTCACTTGATATGTCAGATAACTGAAACATAAAACTATTAAGAAAATTCTGTCTTGAGCTATTTATACTCTTGTAATGATAAATAAGTTATATCAACAACCCAGATACTAGGTCTAAATGACCATGTTAAGTGAAAACCTTTCTTTTCAATAAACTTGCGGCAAGCAGTTTAAATTTTTTGTTTGTTTGCAGTGCTACATGGTTTATAATGACACAATATGTGACCGAAGAGCTTTAAAAATGCCCTCTCATAATACTTTTTCATTACCATGACAATTCTAATGGCCATTGCAAATGTCAATGAATCATAATCTCATCATGATGAATGCTCTTTCCATCAAAGCAACTCAATAACTCTTTCAGGACTTCTCATTTACGTGAGCAGAAATAGAATATAACCACACATGAAACACCACACACCATGTGGAAAAAGGAAAAAAATGAAGGAGGGAGGGTGGAAGGAAGGCAAGGAAGAGAGGGAGGGAGGGAGGGAAATAAGAACAAAAGGGAGGGAAGGAAGGAAGAGAGGGAAGGAGAGAGGAGGGTGGGAAGGAAGGGGAAAAGGAAGGACGTATTAAATACTTGCTAGGTATCAGGCACTGTACTAAGCATTTTAAAAATATCTCATTTGGTACTCACAACAACCCTGTTAGGTAGATGCTATTAATATCTCCATTTCATAGCTGAAGAAACTGAGGGAAAAGGAAGCTAAATGACTTCCCCAGGGTCACACAGCTAGGACTTTCTGAGGTTTCATTTAAACCCCATGTTTCTGACTCCAGGCCCAGTTCTCTGTCCACTAGCACCACCTCACTGACTCTCTCCTGTCAGCACTAGAGTTCAGGGCCAGAGAATTTTTACATCCATGAAAAGTCAATATTAAGCCAGACAGACAGGCTTTAGCCTCACAGATCCATAAATTCAGCTGATGTGGAATAAAAAACAGGGCTATGACAAAAAAGAATGAAGACATCTTCCAGAGTCACAAACATTTGCTTGGGGAATTTGAAAAAAGCACAATGGCATCCCTTCAAACAAAGGGGATCCCAAATAATAATGAATAACTGGTCTGGGAAGAAGAGTGAAAAGATACAGAAACCCTGAATGCCCCATCAAAGAATTATCAGTTTATTGTTTCTCCTATTCCTCCATTAAGATTCTACTCAACAGGTTAAAGATTGTTTCATGGGCTGGATCATGTCAAGCAATGTCAATTTGTCTTGGTCTTAGTTCATAACAATGGAAAGAGAGGGTTAGGACAGAAATGGTGAATAGGGTGAAATAAGATTTAAAACAAGAAAGAAATTGTTTTGCAATTGCTTAATGTGCAAGAGGGTCAATTGAGATATTTTAATAAGAGTCAGAGAACCACAGAATTAGACATTTAGTCTGACTCCCTCATTTTACAGATTAGGAAACTATAGGCTCAAAGTAGAGATATGACTTGCCCAAGATCCTACAACTAGAAAATGGTAAGTTTGGGTCTTGAATTCAGATCAATCAACAAGCATTAAATGTTTACTA
The DNA here is from genome assembly GCA_028627135.1 of Pseudochirops cupreus. Taxonomy (NCBI): domain Eukaryota; kingdom Metazoa; phylum Chordata; class Mammalia; order Diprotodontia; family Pseudocheiridae; genus Pseudochirops; species Pseudochirops cupreus. The sequence goes on from CM053580.1 coordinate 365,630,398, forward strand.
TCTGGCATTTGAGCTGATTCTTGAAGGAAAATAGAGATGCAAAAGAGGTGGAGGTATAACAGGATAGAATTCCCAGTATCCAGAACAGCCAGGACAAAAGTAGAGAAGAAAGAGAGCTGGAAAGCAGGATGTGAGAAACAAGCAGGCTGTCCTGTAGCGTACATAGAAGTGAGTAATGTATAAGAAGGGCTGGAAAGGTAGAAGAGGATGAGGTTGGGAAAATCCCATTTCCTCATAATTCTAGTACCTTTCTTCTATTGATTATTTCCAATTTGTCCTGCATATACTTTGTACACATTTTTGGTATGTTCCCGTTCCACGTGAGCTCCTTAAGAACAGGGAATGTCTTTTACCTTTCTTTATATCCCCAGTGCTTGACACATAATAGGCACTTGATAAGGGTTTGTTACTTGAATGAAGAGTTTAAATGCCAAACTGAGGACTATATAATGAATCCTAGAAGGAACAGTGAGCCACTGGATTTTATTGATGAGGGGTGAGAAGGAGGTCCCAAAATCAAACTTGCTCTTTAGGAAATTAACTTTTGGCAACTGGGTGATAGATCAGAGTAGGGAGAAATTTCAAACAGTCTATTGGGATAGTCCATGTGGGAGATGCTGAAGGCCCGAACTAAGGTGGCAGCTTCCTGAATAGAGAGAAGAGAACATAAGTGAGAGATATTCTAGAAACTGCAAGGTTTCACAAATAATAATGTAAGGTGACTAAGAGTGAGGAACCAAAGCTAACATCAAGCTTGCAAATCAGAGATCAGAGAAGGCAAGAGTACAATGTGATAACTTTCCTAGGCCAAGCAGCAGTCATTATCATTAGTTTCAATTGAGTGATGGGGTTCAAGTATAAACTACAGGCAATTTAGAAGAATGGAGTCATTAACTGCACACATATTTGAAGTTTATTTGACAAGGACTTCAATCCTACTTCTTCCACATCAAGTTGGTTGTTGTTCATGTAACTTGTACTCAAGCCTTGAATGTTCTCAATGTGTGTTTTTCTCCTCTTTTATGATAAGGTAAAACTCAAGGACCCACATTACGACTCTC
>CM053580.1:365631958-365657086 GCA_028627135.1 Pseudochirops cupreus
TCTCTCTGTCTCTGTCTCTGTCTCTGTCTCTCTATCTCTGTGTGTGTGTGTCTCCCTCTTTGTCTCTCTGTATCTCTATTTCTCAGAGTTGATATTCTACTGTGGACTTGGCACTAATGAAAATATCATATTTACAAAGATGTTGTTGCACTTCCTTCATTTTTGAAGATGACCAGTGACATCACAGGTGGTTTCTTGCACATGATGTGAATTTAAGTGAGGCAGAGTTGTAAAAAGTCATTAGCCTCATTCTCTCTTCTAGAGACACTGAAATCCAGTGACATGAAAAAGTCAAGAGAATGGATGATGCCCCGGGATACAGTGGATAACCTTGACGTCTTTGATATCTGACTAAGCTCAAAGCTCTAAAAAGGGCTCAGCAAGGCCTCATACCAGAGGAGCTAGTCCTTCATGACTGCCCCATACACAAAAGATAAGTATAAGTCAAGGTAGGAAAGGAGGAGCACTCCAAACAAAGTGATCTAGGAAGTTATGAGGAAAACAACAGCAGTTTTGTGTGGGAGTGAAAGGCGTGAGGGAGGATTGGTATATGAGGCAGAAATTTGGACCTTTGTAGTTTCACCAAAGTTTTGGGACTTTACAGGACTCTTAATTACATCAAATGTGTCAGAGTCTGTCCCTGGAATGTGATGAAAAGTCCAGTAGATTTAAGAGTCAGAAGATCTGGCTCCTACTCCCAACTCTCCTTCTTACCTGCAATGAAAGCTTATTATAAGTCATTTAACTTCCCTTAGTCTAAGCTTTTGCATCTACAAAAGAGAGAGAATTATGTCTGTCCAGGTAACTTCAAAAGGTGACCATCACCATAGAACACAAAGGAAAATCTTTTTAAAACTAGTGCTCTAGAAATACAAGGTCTATTATTTCATGTAAATAGCTGAGAAGTTCAAGTTGACCTGTGCCCCAGTCCTTGCACTTTAAATATATCCTTCTAGGATGAAAACTATTTAGAAAACAAGTTTCCCTGTTGTATGAGGTCAGCATTGCCTAAAAAGAGCAGCTTTTAGTATCATTAAATGTGAGTACCCCATTTTCCATTTTTGTAAGAAGTAAAACATAAAGAACAACTAACATGGCAGCTATGTGGCTGGCATGTTGCATGAGAAGGCATGGAATGACCGACCTATCAGAAAGGTCTCAGCAAATCCACCCCAGATTTTTTTCCAGTCAGCTGATATTCAGCTCCTTTTTCATGAGGCAACCACAGGAAATAAGCCAACTTGGAGCACATTGTTGCTCCACACCCAAACAGGCTTGTATCTGTGGTCATCATTTTCCACTTTAGTTTAACCAAAGATTTTCCACATTCTGAGGATCAAAAACTGTTTTTCAGAAACTGTTTATTTCACATCAAGTCCATCCATTCTTCCTTCAGGTTGTATCAGTCCATAGACCCGAGGGGGAAATGGCATGTCTAAAAAAAGGCAAACCTATTCAGATCTCTTTCAATGAATACCAGATTTAGGAGGAAATTCCAGACCTCTGTGATTCTGACCAGTTTTATGCAAAGGTCCTGAAGGCAGTTACCTTCATGCTCTGATTTGAGAAGCATATACACACACAAAAAAAAAACCAATCACCTAGTCAGACACAATTCATGACTAAACAGGGCCCATAAGCTACTAAGAAAATAAGCTACATAGAAAGATTACCAAACTAACATAATTGTAGATTATAATATACATACAATTAATTGAAATACAAAACAAAGTGCTTTGTAATCTTCTAATACAGGGGTAAGGATTACTTCCCAAGGGCCAAATTCTGCCCTCCACCTGTTTTAAGAATCATTTTTACATTTTATATAAAATTTTATTTTATTTTAAAAATACAAAAATGATTGTTAGCTCATAGGTTAAAAAAAGAAACAGGTGACAGTTGAATTTGGCTCAAGGGCCATCGTTTTTGATGCCTGTTCCAGGAAAAGGGTTTTGTTGACCGGGGGAAGTAGGGTCAGTCAGGAGTAGATCAAAGAAGGTTTCAAAAGATGGGTAGCAATTTGACAGGTGGATATCATGTAAGGACACTTAAGGTACAGGGCAGGTGGTACAGCTTGTTCATTTTGGTAAGGTTAAGGTATTTTTTGTTTTTGTTTTTTTCGTTCTTTTTTTTTTTTTTGCTTTTTGAAGGACAATTTGGGCTAAGTGACCTGCCCAAAGTCACATGGCTAGTAAGTGTGTCAAGTGTCTGAGGCAGGATTTGAACTCAGGTCCTCCTGACTCCAGGCCCACTGCTCTACTCACTGTGCCATCTAGCTGCCCCCACAGTTAAGATATTATTGCATAGAAGGGATAGCACATGAGCTAGCTAGCATAGTAACAGGCATTTTTTTTTTGAGCCATTTACCATCATCGTCACCTAATAAGTAGCTAGGGAGACCTTGAAAAAAATTAGACATAAGATAGCTAAGTTATGAGGAGAATGAGAAGCTGTCATCAGCACTACTGATTTTGTTTCAGTCGATGTTTAGCATCATAATGACAAGCTTGGAGCACCTTGGGTAACATGAGGTCACTGTTAATGTAGGATGGACAGAAGAAAAGAGAAAAATATAATAAAAAATAGATAAGATCATCCACTAAGGCAGCAGTTCTCAACCTGTGGGTTATGTTCAATTTGTAATAATGAAAATACATCCTGCATATCAGATAGATTCATAAGAGTAGCAAAATTACAGTTATGAAGAAGCAATGAAAATAATTTTACAGTTGGGGATCACCACACCATGAGGAACTGTATTAAAGGGTCGTGTCATTAGGAAGGTTGAGAACCACTGCACTAAAGCAAAGAAGCTTCCCGATCTGCCAAGGCTCTGTTTTCAAGTCTTCATGTTTGGTTAGGCTCTTTAGCTACACCTGGGATCAATAGTATTCTAAACAATGAGTGGGACCCAGAGTTATATAGGAGAAAAAAAGGTTGGATTGCTTTTTGGAAATTTCATATCTCTTTCACTGACCCCAATCTTCCCACAAAAGCAAAAAAACTCATCTTTTAAATGTTGAAATTTTTTTTATTATTGCTATATCACAATGAGACACAGAATTCATCTCCAAAGAAGCAAATATTGTGTGTGTCATGGGGTGGTACAGCAAGATGTTGCAGCAAACATATAACCAACAAGAAGTACCAAAGAGGGGGGTGGCTAGGTGGCACAGTGAATAGAGCACTAGCCCTGCAGTCAGGAGGAACTGAGTTCAAATCCAGTCTCAGATACTTAACACTTACTAGCCATGTGACTTTGGTCAAGTCACTTAACCCCAATCGCCCTGCTTTCTGCCCTCAAAAAAAAAACAAAACAAAACAAAACAAAAGGTAAACTTCAAAAACAAAATTTTTTAAAGAAATGCTAAAGAGAAAGTAAAAGATACCAAAGAATTATATGTTAGGAAGAGATTGTGAACTAGTCATTTAGGAATAATAGAGAATGGCTTGATAGACAATCAGAGTGGTACCTTCACAATATCATCAGGAAGGAAGGGAGTTATCTGGCACTTTGAGTGGACACATTTGGTGAACCTATGGGAAAGCATGAACAAAAAAAAATTCCACAGGATAGACAGGTATGGATGGGTTACCTTCAACCATTGGAGATAGCTCTCAAATCAATGAGATACCAGGTCTATTGAATGTGTTGAGAATGGTCCTACGACTTTGAGATTATTCCTAACTATCTACTCATTAACAATTTTAGGCCATTCAGATTGCAGGCCCAGAAAACTTTTAATAATTACTTAGCTCTGACAGAAAAATAAAGAGATTCACCATCATTGCAAAATCAAAATGAAGTAATCACTTCTAAAATCCTCTTTCATAACTAGCTAAGAAACATTTAGAGAATTGAAATGTATCAGAGTTGAACAAAAACTTAGAGGTTATCTAACCCAACCCATTGATTTGTCAGGTAAGGAAATTAGAGGAGTACTTTCATAATGTCAGTAGGAAAGAAGGAAAGTCTCTGGCACTTTGGGAGGACACATTTTGTGAACATATGGGAAAGTATGGACAAAAAAAATCCTGGAGGATAGCCAGACATGAATGGGTTACAATCCAATCACTGGAAATTGTTCCCAAATCAATGAGATCCTGAGTCCATTTATCTGAGTATTGAGTATGTTCCTAAATGTTAATGTGTAACTTTGTTATTCCTACCTATCTGTTCATTATCAATTTTAGGCAATTGAGATTGCAGGTCCAGAAAATGTTTTTACTAATTGCTTAGCTCTAACAAGAAAATAAGTCCCACAAAGGTTCAGTCACTTACCAAAGTTTAAATACACAGTAAATAGCAGGTCTGGGTTTCTTGCCCAGGTTCTCTAACTTCCATTCTAGTACTCTTTTCACTATTACCATTCAGTATATCTATATACTTCTGGTGGTGTGCATTAAGTACCATGTTGTTTTGAAATGCATTATTTAGATCTCTGAGAATATTAACAACAAATCTAATGTGAGGTTCAGAAATCTTCTTGGATGGATGATTGAGACAAGATCATTCCTAGTATGATACAGGGTCATTGTACTCATAATAGTGATATAACTTTTCTTCATATCCACTAAGTCCCCCATATATTGGTACAGTTGTTCTCAAGCATCCATTAAAGGTGCAGTGAAAAAAAAAAGGGTGTATTTGGTGTCTGTCAAATTTTCCTTCTGCCATTTATGACCAGGCAAACCTATTCTCTCCAGTTCCTAGTTTCTTCAACTACAAAATTGGTGTATTAGGCTAGATGAAATTTAAGGCCCCTCTTCCAGTTCTAAATCTATGCTACTCTGTTACTATGCTGATTTCACTGGTACAAGGACTTCCTCCATCAATACAACTCAAAACCCTTCCAAGCTTTCTAAATCTGCATGACTCTTAGTTATGTTTTCCCATAATCCACTGAAGGGCTATCCAGTGAATTGGAAAACTATTTCTTTTTTTTTCCTTTAGCATCATGGGGGTACAGTGGAATAGCATATGTACTACCCAGATGGATCATCTATTTTCTCTCACTCTTATTACATGACCTACCCAACTCTTTTTTTGGTCATGGATGTTCTCAATACATCTTATACTCCTCCATATAAGTAATCATTGATATCTCAACACCACTTCAGGTCTCCTATGTTCATTATAGACAATAAATCTATGTAGATACGGTTCATTTTTTCCCAGAGACAGTATGACATAATAAGTAGAGACCTCACCTTATAACAAGGAAGACCTGACTTCAAGTCTTGTCTCTGACACACATTGGCTAAGTGCAAGTCACTTACCCCTCTCAGGACTCTAGGCAACTTTCTCAGCTTCTAAGTTGCAGAGGTGTCAATTTACATTGGTAAAGAAGCTCATAAGTGGGAGGAAACTCTACACCAATAAAATTATAGCTCCAGTCCTTGTTGTTTTTTTCCCTAGTGATGATAAATTAACAAGTATTTATTAAGAACCTACCATGTTGGGGCATCTAGATGGCACAGTGAATAGAGCACTAGCCCTGGAGTCAGGAGGATCTGATACTTTTTTGGTCATGGATGTTCTCAATACATCTTATACTCCTGCGTATAAGTAATTATTGGCATCTTAACACCACTTCAGGTCTCGTATGTTCAAATCCGGCCTCAGACACTTGACACACTTACTAGCTGTGTGGCCTTGGGCAAGTCACTTAACACCAATTGCCTTGCCTTCTCCCCTCAAAAAAAAAACTTATAATGTTGCTAGGCATTGTACTAGGCTGAAACAGTCCCTGCCCCCAAGGATCTTATATTCCTGGGTGAGAGAAACACACAGTGTTGGGTCAATTCATTGGTTATTGGATAAATGTCATAGCATAGGATGATCATAGTGTAGGAATGCTTATTAAAGACTTGAAAACTACTGTATTTAGATTTACTCTCCTTCTTTTTTTACCTCAGCACTTCAAATCCTGTGAAACCAGGGCATAACTTAAAAAGTCTCCAAGTGGACTATATTCTGGTGATGGATGAGCCTATCCAAAATTCTCAGTTGGTCCTCACACAATGGATACACAGCTCATTGTAGAATTTCTGGTTTAAATCACTACAACTTGGTGGGCTCTGACAAAGGTTGCACTCCCCTAGAATGAATTTTGAGAAGCTAAGGTTATTTCTGCAACACCAGGAAACATTACAACTTTATATAGAGAAAAATCAAGTTAAAATAAATACCAAGAGCTAACTAGAAGAAAGGAACAAATCCAATATGGAACCATTTTTCCTTGACTGATTATGTGCACCTAATCCCCAGATCTTTTGATAGAAGCAGTTCATGGAATTCTCTCATGGAACCTACCATCTGCCCAACTTCAGTTACTGCTCATACAACTGCTCCCCTGTAACACCATACACAAGCAACTTCCCAAAAGAATGCTACTATGAACAGCTTTTAAGGTTAGGATTACACGGTACAGTGAACACTCCATTTATTCCATTACAAATCAAGGCAAACATTCACAACAAATCACAATATAATATTCACAACATCACATCTTATCATAGGAAATCACAATATAGTGTTCATAACAGCTTAACATTAGAATGGCCACATAGTTTTCACTACAGTGGCCACAATATTTAGAACAAAGAACAAAAGAATAATCATCTGGCTTCGCTAAGTGGGGGAAATCATCCTTACATAATCATTCAGTCATTTCACAATACAATAATAAGTCTTCCACTCATGGGGCAATCATAGATTAGCTTAATCAGTCACTTATCGAGATTCACAATTACTATGAATATCATTAATCACTAAATACAATCATTAGAAAATTACACAAACCCTCCACTTCTCGGTGTCTAGTACACTTCAATTTCATCATGCATTCAAGGGGAGGCCTTTTTCTTCATCTTTACTCGGGGTGGTCTCTCAGATTCCCTGGATCCCCTTCCACGGTCTCAGCTCCTACCTGAATCCACCAAACAGTCACCTGGATTCAGGGGCAGACAGCTCCCAGGTTCTCGTCCAGTCCTCCTGGCAGTTCTTGGTACACACTGAAGTTCACAGGGTCCAGCAAATCTCAAAACCTTCACCACTTCTGTTACCAGAAACTCAAGGATGATCCAAGCCACAAACAAACAAAATCTTATCCTAGTCATGCTTCTTCAGTCCTCCAGCAGTTCAGTGGGCCCTAGGATCCATAAGAAATCTCGGCCTTCCAGGAGGCCCTCCAGGCAGCCCTCTCAGTCTTCCAGGCAACTTCAACATTCACCAGATTCTGGTCTCATGGAAAACTCCAACTCAATTCTCAGTCCAGTAAGCCCAGCTCCCAGATGCTGGGACAATCCTGTTTCCTCCACCAGGAGCCACCAGAAGGAAAATTATTGACTCTGATTCTCTGTCTGCGGAATTCTTCTTTTATATACACACTGGCCTCCTGTCTCAGCCAAACCTCTCCTGCCATGTCAGCAACAGGAGACAGAGTTCACGCCCTCTGTCTCTCTCAAACAGGAGACAGAGTTCATACCTTCTGTTTCTTTCACACAGGAGACAGAGTTCACACCCTCTGCCTCTTTCACAGAAGTACTTAGCCCTTAGTTACTAAGGACCAAGTACCCGCTAAATTAATTACCCTTACATCCCCTGAACAGCATAGAATCCTCCAAGACAGAGAGCTCAGGAAGTGACTTCCCAGACTTTTCATACCCTAGAAATGTTTCTTTTTTTAAAAAATAAGATGAGGGACTCCATTAAGCAATCATCCAGAACGTGACTTATTATTTGTCCTGACACCATGGGTCTATTCTCAAAGATTCTTCAACATTCAGAAAAGTAGATATAACAAAATAACCTAAGGCCAATGTATCCCAATGGCTTGTATCTATTAGAGATAAAGATCTATGATCAATAGAGCATTTATTAAACACTGAAGGCTAAAAGTTAGATACATATGAATACAAGGGGAAAAAGTTTTTATTCTCAAAGACTTTACATTCTAATGTGGGAAGATAATGCTTAAAGGGGCCCTAGAAAAGCACGGTACCCATGTAGAGACAAAGCAAATAGTGAGGAGGTAGAAAAATAATTCCAGAGAGTGAGACTAAGAGGTAGAGGCAGTAAGAAGTAAGCATGGTCTGGGGACCTCATGAAATAGTGACCCAGACTAAGGACTGATCAATCAGGACTGTCAGCCTCAGGGAGAGACATCACTAGGGTAAGAAGGGGGTAGAAGTCCAGAGAGTAAGGAACTCAGAGTCAAGGTTTCACTAGAAAACCTTCCATTTTATAGTTGCCAAGAAACTGGCACCAGTGTTAAAGAACTAATTTAGAAAAGTCACTCAGAATTCATAACAATCTGACCCAGTAAAATTTAGTTAACCAACATTCTTGAAGGTATGATGATTCTCTGTGAAGAACAAATTAGGGTTATGATAAGAAGAAGATATTGGAGTTAATGTACTGAACTATAGGAAACATTAAATCCATAATCAGACAGAACAACTCACATTTCTATATCATTTTACAAAATGTTCTCTGAAAAATAAGTCTATGAGGCAGGGAGTTCTGTTATAACCATTTTATAGATGCACAAACTGAGCCTCAGAGAGGTTAAGGGATTTTTCCTGGGTCATATAGTAAGTGCCAGAGCTAGGAGTTAAATCTAAGTCTATTGTATCAAGTGAAATAATCTGTAGATAAAGCACTTTGCTAACCTTAATGTGCTACATAAACATTAGCTATTATTATTATTATTACTGATTATAAGACTATTCAAATTATGTTATCACAGTATCAATTAGTGAGGAGAATAGTAGCAGATAAAACAAAATATTAGATACTGACGTTTTCCTAAAATAACATTTTTGACATGTTACTATTTCATCAAAAGGTCCAAAATCCTTAGAGTGCCATTTAAGGACATCCACAGTCTGACCCCAAACTTCCATTTTAGATATGCTTATCCATTCATTGTAGTCCTCAAATAGTTCTTTCACTTTCATCTCTTTTCATATAACTTCACAACACATCCTCTTTCTCTCCAGTCATACATCCTATCCATCCTATTTCCTCTGTCAAACTTTCTCTTACCACCCAATTGGACATGTGTATATCCTTCTGAACTCCACTTAGCACTTAGAATTTGGACCATTCATTTGGCATTCTTTACATACTATATTGTATTGTTTTCTTTCACATGTGTCACTTATATTTCCAACTAGAGCGTAACCCTTTTAAGAGCAACAGCTATTGGGTTATACAGGTCTTTGGTTTACTTTCCTTGACCAAAACAAAGCTGATGCTCAATAAATATTTGTCAATTGAGATAAAAATCAGATTTCTTATTTTGTTTCCTTTGTAGATTTTTCTTCCCATTTATGCTTCCCTTAAGCCAAAGTAAAAAAAAGAAACACACTTGTTCAGCAGGTGCCTATTAGCAAGTTTTGGGGAGCCAAAGATCACCGAGTGTCAGGCAACTTTGAGATTACAATATCCAATTAAATGGATAATCTACGCATCCAAAGTTGCAAGTTGACTATGTTTTAGAGAAGTCATTGGTCAGCTCAGTTTCTTCCAGCTCTTCTTGAAAGGAGGCAGTTTGGGTTCATTGACAAATTGCCCAGAGCACTCATTTTTGGTCCTTGTGAGGAAGGTTTTCATCTGTTGGACCGGAATACCCCAACATTTCTAGGAACTGTTTTTGGAACAAAAATCTTTCTTATGATACATCTAAAATTAGTCATCCTTTTTAGATGAAGGGAAAATTTTGCAATGGCTTTTCCCATTCTGATGATGACTCCACTGGCAGAGAAGATTAATGAGCCTGCAAGTGGGTACAATTCTGAGCCAGCAAATGAGGCCAGATCTTAAGGCCTTTTAGCCAGATTTATCATCTGTACTTTAGCTGGCTCTATCCTCCCAATGAAAATGGTTCCCCAGTTGAGTGCCAAGGCCTTCTTGTTGAAGGTCTTTCCTACACTTCCCTCTTGCTCAGGTTGTTGGGGCTTAGGGGAAGGTTTATTGTTCAAATATAATTAAAAACTATTTTACCTTTCTGGGTTTCAGGGCTTTGGGAAAAAATATCAAAGAACAAGTTCTAATCGACAACTTCTCTACACTATTTGTATCCTGAATACTTCTTTTCAAGAAGGCCCATATGCCAGCCCGTTGGATTTCTTAATTCTTTATGAGGCAATAAGAAACTATTTATCTACTTCATAAAGTTCAAAACCTCCTATTAGACTGTAAGCTCCAAGAGGCCAGGAAGAGTACCTTAAATAAACTTTGTAGCAACCAAAGAACCTAGCCTAACATGGTGTTCTGCACATAATAGGCACTGAAAAACAGTTTTTATATCAAATTGGATTCTATTGCCATTGCCGTAGCCATTGTATCGTAATGTATTGTACTATATACTATCATATAGGATTGTGTATCCTATGGAATTGTATTATACTGTTTTTGTTGGTGAACCGTGAAGAACTAAATACAACTTTCCCTCACCTCACTTCATAGCACTTTGTGACAACCTCTTCAATGTCCTTTGCTTCCTTGGTTAGTGTGGTGGTATCAATGGTGTATAGAAATCTCCTCCACAGATGCAGATCAATAACTCATTTGTAGTTTATGGTCTTAGATCAGTGGTTCTCAATCTGTGGGTCACGACCCCTTTGAAGGTTGAATGATCTTTTCACAGGGGTCACCTAAGACCATTGGAAAACACATATCTCCCATGGTCTTAGAAACCAAGACACCGCTCCTCTATCCATCTCCAGGCAGGTCTGCTCACATGCAGATATGCCCACATACGAGTATTAAACAGTCACGGCATTAGGAAGGTTGAGAACCACTGTCTTAGAGGATTTGCTGATGGTAAATGGAGAACTTTAGTGATTTATATTGGCTACAGAGCTTATATGGGCAATGGCCAGTCTTCTTCATGCTGCTTCTATTTGCCTTTATCATATAATATTTTATAATATAGGTAATATTTGTGTTATATTCCTACTAGACTTGAAGATATTTAATCTTTCTGTCTGTTAGTATATAGCACATTGTTTTCTAGCCAGTAAGTGCCTGATAAATCTTTTTTGAAATTATTGTAACTAAAGTTGTTAAATTTCATTCAGAACATTCAATAGCTGGCCTCTTAAATACCACCTGTCTGGGTAGAGAATCACTTTATCCCCTAAAAAAACTTTGCCCCTGACACTGCTGATAACAACTTTACAAATCTAGTTTTCTCTCTCTTTCAGGTGAGAACTTCCACAGAATGGTATGATCTACCCTCATGGTTATGTGGTGGCACTCAAAAGGGGATCAGTGACTCCTTCTTAGGGTTCCTTTAGTTATCCCAAGCTAGGCAATTACAAACAGTAATATGATGGGGCCAGATAAGCCAAATCTACAATTAAGAAACAAAACCATATGTTATTTGTCAGTCTATGTGATGCAGGCCATTAAAACGCAAAACAAAAGTTTTTTTAAGAAGCCACAGTCACAGACAGAGTACAACCATTTTGTAAGACATTGTGTAAAATGGAAAACCAATTCAGTTACTCACTCTGAGTATATACTTTCTATAATTCTAGTCTCAACCACATCAAAAAAAAAACACTTTCTTGATTATTTTTACATACTTAATTATTATTTTTTGGAGGGTGAGGGGGGAAGGCAAGGAAATTGGAATTAAGTTCCTTCCCCAACATCACACAGCTAGTGTGTCAAGTGTCTGAGGCCAAATTTGAACTCAGGTCCTCCTGACTCCTGGGCTAGTATTCTATTCACTATACTACCTGGCTGCCTGATACTACATTATTCTATTGGATATTTTAATTATTCATTATAAGTAGAGCATTGTTGATATCAGGTTTGGGGTTTTTTTTCTTACACAAAAGCATTTAGAAAGAAAGGGGAAAGAAAGAAAATAAAATTTATGCAGCATCTACTATGTGCCAGGCACCATGCTAAGCACTTTTTACAAATATTATTTCATTTGATCCTCACAACAACTCTGAGAGGTAGGTGCTATTATTATCTCTGTTTTGTAGTTGAGGAAACTGAGGCAGACAGAGGTCAAATGACCTGCTTAGGATCACACAGCTCATAAATGTCTGAGGGTGGATTTGAACTCAGCTATTCTTTTTTCCAAGCCTGGCATTCTATTCACTTTGCCACCAGCTGCCTAGAGGGTAAGGCTAGTATGTAATTAACTTGACTTGTAAAATACCCAACCTATTGTCATTCATGCATAGGCACAAGATGCTTATTTTAAAAAAAAAGATAACTACTTTTTAAAATGTTATTCTGGATATCTCAAGTTATAAGATCTCAAAGTCAGAAGGAACCTCAGAAGTCATCTGGTCCAACCCCATCTGGAGAATGAATCCTCAATAAGTTTGTATCTAGCTGCTTCTTATGGATTTCCAGTGAAAAGAAAACCCATCACTCACTTCTTAAACCAATCCATTCCATTTCTGAATGTAAAAAATAGAGAGCTGTTGTTGTTGGTTTTTTCTTAGAGCAAGCCAAAATTTTCCTCACTTTAATATCCACACATCAGTCCCAGTTCTACCCCTCAGTGCCAAGCTGAATAACTCAAATATATCTTCCAAATGAAATCCCATTAAATATATAAAAACAACCATATTGTGCCCTCTAAGTTAAACCTTGTGACTAAGTCATCTCCAAGGTAAATAGCCTCAGTTTTCATCAAACTATCTTCGCAGAGGCACCTATGTGTCATAGCAGTAGACTTAAGAGAGTCAGGAAGACTTAAGTTTGAATCTAGTGCACCCCTGAAAAAAGTCACTCAATCTCTCTCAGGCTCAGTTTCCCCTTCAGTAAAGTAGGGATAGTGTTGTAAAGATCAAATGAGATGATATATGTAAAGTTCATTCAAACCTTAAAATACTACATAAAAGCTAGCTCTATAGCTAGATATTTTTAGTTCCCTCACCAAAACCAATGGAAATTTCTCACCCATAAAATATTATAAATTAAATTATCTGAACAAAATTGTTCATAGGATATAGGACAAATAGCCTCCCTGTTCTCCATGTATTATAATGAAATAGGTTCTGGTAAATTGCCAAATGCAACAGAATGCAGTGGCTTTAATCATCTGTGATTATATTAATGATTTTTCTCGTATTAGATGACTGGAAAAGCCTGACACCTGTAAAGCCATGCACAAGCAGCTTTCCAGAGGACTGCTGCTGTCAACAGTTTTCAGGATTCTGATTACATAGTATAATGAACGCTCTATTTATTCAATAACAAATCAGAAGAAACCATTCACAGAAAATCAAGGTACAGCATTCACAATGTTACAACTTATCACAGAAAATCAAAATACAGCATTTATCATGTCACAACTCAGCAACTTATCATTAAAATGGCCACATAGTTTTCACATAGTTTTGAACAAAATACATTCATTCAGTCAATCAATCACTTAGTAACTCAATCATTCAATCATCCTTAAGGAGGCTTGCCTCCTTAAGGGACACTAAATGCAAAAGTCAAAGTACTCCACCCCTGAGGTAGTCTCAGTTGCAGATTAGGTTCCAGTCATAAACAAAGTACATTCATTTAGTCAATCACAAAATCCTTAATTCAGTCACAAAGTACAAAAGTCAATGTTCTCCACCCCTATTTCACAGTAAATCATAATCTTCTCAGTCAGTACACAGTATCCCAGTAAAGTCTTCTTTCAGCTTGACTCAAGACTGGCTTGCAGCTTCCCTGGTTCCCCTTCCATGGTCCTTGCTCCTACTTGAATTCACCAAACCGTCACCTGGGTTCAAGGGCAGACAGCTCCCAGCCCCTTGTCCAGCTCTCCATGCAGTTTCTGTTCCACACTGAAGCTCACAGTGTCCAGTCCACCTTAAATCCTTCACAGTCTCTATTCTTGGGAAGTCAAGGCTTAACAAAGCCACAAAGTACCCACACAACAGTCATGCCTCCTCTGGCAGCCCTGGCTGGCCCTTGGAAGTCCTCAGCAGCTCAGTAGGCCCTCAGAAGAAGCTCTGCTACTCCCAGAAAATTCTGCCTTTCCCAGCTGGGGTTTTTCCTTATATACAGTATTGCTCCTCCCTCTTCAGCCCCTTCCTGTCACATCAGCAACAGGGGTTCATACCTTCTGTTTCTTTAACAGAGGCTTAATTTGAAACTAGGTGCTAAATACCTGTCAGCTTAGCAATACAAAGGGATCTTCAAATTTCATTACCATTGCAACATCTTAGAAACCTTTCTGGGCCTCAGTTGTCACACTTTTTGTATGAGAAGATTGGACCATGTGATAAAGTAAGTAAAGGAGCTCAACCTAATTCAATATATACTCTTCAAAGCCTCTTTCCCATCAGAATTCTTTTTTTATTACAAATTTATTGCATTTTAAATTCATGGAACAAAACAAGCATTTCCATAACACAGTATGATAAAAAGATGATTGCATATGAAACTGAAAATCTACCATGTACAACTTGTTATTCCCTCCAAATATACCACAAAGTTATCATGTAGATTTCTTCTTTTTTTAATCCCCCCACCCTAAAGATGTCTACCATTAGACACAAATAAGGGTGGGTGGGGGTGGGTGTGTGGGTGTGTAAAATTATTTTATATATACTTCTATTTACCAGTTCTTTCTCTGGATGAATATAGGGTCTCTCTTCATATGTCCTTTATTTTTAATTTGTGAATTTTTAATAGTCGAAATGACTTAATTGCTCAAAGTCATCCTTAAAGCAATATTGCTGTTACTATATACAGTGTTCTCTTGGTTCTGCTCACTTTGCCCTAATTAGAACCTCATGACTAATAACACTTCTCCTGCCCTGTGATGCTTACATTTCTACTTTCTTGTCTTTTATATTTACTATGATGCAGAGCTTTGCGGAAATTAGATTTCCTTTGTTACCTCACCATGTATGTTTATAAAATGCAGCCTACCCCTTCCTAGTCCCTATCTTCTTCTGGCTACCTGTTGCACTGTACCCTCTATAACCCTTACTCTATTGCTAACCATCTTTCTTCCAACTTTGATCATCTGACTCCTACCATCTGACTTCTTTCCTTTTTTTTATTTTTGGTTTGTTGTTGTTGTCATTGATGATGATGATGATGATGATGAAAACTGGAAACTGGGCATTTAAACTTATACTTTTTTAGCCTCTTCTTGGAATGATATCTCTATGCCCGTGCTCCTCATTCCTCACTCCCTATTAGACAACTTAGAAAATACACTCAAAATTAAGTGAGGTTCTATAATTAACAGAGAGGCCTCCTATTTGCATCATGCTGGCTCTTTGTCTAAGACTCCATATAAAATTTGAGCCCTGAGGCTGGGCCTTTGGCCAGAGTGTTCACACTGCCCCATTTCCCCATCCCACACACATACAGTGTGCTACCCACCTTGGGTACAAAGGCTACACACCAAGAATATCCTATTCTCTGCTTATGAATAGCAATGAAGTTTGTTTAAAAAAAAACTATATCTGTATAGACTCTTACTTCTCAAATTTCACTGCACTACTATTTTACATTTAATAAAATTAAAAATATTTCATTTTGAATTTTTAAAACACCAAAAAAGAACATTTCCATGTAAAAAAGTAGAACAGAGAGGATTTTATATGAAAATGTGAATTAGTGAGATTCCATACCAATACATTTTAAGTACACACTATATTCAATCCTTAACTTTCAAACTATTGTTTCTTTGTAAACTTTCTTTCGTATTCTTCTGTAAACCATTAAAATGTTTCAATGCCCTCCTTTTTGTTTCTTTTCTAATATTACCAGTTACTGATCCACCCCTCAACTAAAAAATAAGAAAAAAAGACCTTGTAACAAATAAACCTAGTTAAGTAAAAATATATGTCTTTTTCCACGCTTGTGTCCATCGCTTACCACTAGGGAGTTCGGTGACACACTTCACTCTAGGACCAGTCGCGCCTTTGATCAAAGTTAACTGTTTCAAAGTTGTTCTTTACAATGTGGTTAACACTATGTAGGCTGTTCTCCTCACCCTTCTCGCTTCACTTTGTATCAGTTATTACCATCCAGGATTTTCTGAAGTCACCTTTTTCATAATTCCTTAGGGACTAATAATGCATTTACATCAACCTTTCTTTAATTGATGGCATCCCTGAAATTTCCAGTTCTTTTCTTTTTTTCCCCTTTTAATCTTTCTTCTACCTTTCAGCAATAATTTAAAATTGATTCACTCCTGGAGATATTATCTACTTTACTAGGCCTCTTTCTAGTGTCAGCTACTTCCTATTCCATACCTCCAATGACCTTCTAATTGCTGTATCTGGTGGCTTTTTTGGGGACCGTATATTCCATGATCTTTCTACAATATAATAACATTGACCATTTGCTCCTTCCTTTGCTCCCAAGGCACTGCTATTTCCAGATTCTCTTGTCTTTTGAAACATTACCTCTCTATCTCTTTCACTCGCTAAATGTTTTTCTGCCTCCAAAAGGCTTTGTTCTAAGTGATTCTTATTTTCTCTCTATACAGTCTTCCCTTGGTGATTTCATCTGATTCCATGGTTTCAATGATCATATCTTTTCAGACAATTCTCAAATACGGCCTCAAATATCTCTACTGAGCATGACATTTCCACCCAGACGTCAGCTAAGTGGTACAGTGGATAGACTGCTAGACCTGTAGTCAGGAAGACCTGAATTCAAAAGTAACCTCAGACACCTACAAGCTACGTGACCTTCGGCAAGTTATTTAACCTACGTTTGCTTCAGTTTCCTAAACCATAAGATGGGGATAATAAAAGTGCCTATCTCTCCTGATTCAAATGACACAATATTTTCAAAGTACTTAGCACAGTTCCTGGCACCCTTCTCTTCCCTTTCTCTCCCTAATACCTCAAACTTAGTATATTTTAAACTTCTCTTTTTCTCTTAATATTACCATCTTCCTCCACTGAACTACATAAGAATCCCAAGTCAGTCATCTTTAATTCTTCACTACTCTCAGTACTTTATCACAGTCATCCACATAGCCAATTATTTGTCAGTTTCATTCTACCTACATAACATGTCATGAATCCAATTTCTTCATTCTACTCACTATGTACCCTACTTCAGGACCACTTCCCTAGATTGTTGTAATAGATAACTAACTCACTTCTCTGCCTTCACTTTTTCAGTTCAATACATTCTTCGTATGCTTACTAAAAATAATTTTCTGAAGATTTGGATCTGACCATATTATGACCTTGAAAAAAACATAAAAGAAAATAAAACTAAAACTAAAAACCTCCAATAGCTCCATATTACTAAAGGATAAATATGAATTGCTTGGATCGGAATAATAACTTCCATAAATAATCTGTATTTACCCTATTCTTTTATTTCACATTGTTCCTCTTCAAACACTCTAAATCTCAACTAAGTTAGCTTATTAGTTGTTTTCCAATGTTTTTTTGGAGGGTATAAGGCAGGGCAATTGGGGTTAAGTGACTTGTCCAAGGTCACCCAGCTAGTAAGTGTATCAAGTGTCTGAGGTCACATTTGAACTCAGGTCCTCCTGACTTTAGGACCAGTGCTCTATTCATTGTGCCACCTAGCTGCCCCTGTTTTCCAAATCTGATATGCCATCTCCCACTTGCACTCATGTATGTGGGTTTCCCATATGATTGATTATATCCTGCCCTCTTTTCCTTCTTTCTCTACTTTTTTTTTCAAGATTCAGTTCAAGTGTCTCCTCCATGAAACTTTTCCAAATGCCCCACAGCCAAAAATATCTTCTCCTTCCTCAAATTATTCTAGATAATTTTTTTTTGTGTGTAGCCATCTTCTTTGTTCTATCTTGTACTAGGTCATTTTTACCTTAGTAGAATGTAAGCCCCTTGAGGGTAGGGATTATTATTTTTTAAAAACCCTTCATATTCCCAGTATAAGCATTTTTAAAATGCTGAATTTGAAGAAAATTTGTTGAATGCCTAATCTCTTTTTCAGGGCTAAAGTTAAATAACTCAAACAAGATCCCATGAAGCAATTTAGGAAAAAGAATATACAATCACAGGGCCATTTCCATTCCCTCATCTTCCGTGTCCCCTTCCTGCATTTGAAATTACCCTTTCTCCATGCTTTCCAGCTTTCATTTTTTTACTAAAACCAGTTTTGCTCAATTCTCTGACAAGCATCTGATGAAGTGAATTATCTACACAATTGTCCATTGTATTGAGTACTTACTGGCATATGGTAACAAATTATTTTACATATTTACAAAGAGAATACTAAGGTTTCAATAATTTTTTTTTAACAAACACATGGAATTTGTCATTTGCCCACTTTTAAAGCATTCTTTATTAGATTATATATAACATATATGTATGTATGTATTTATATATGTATAGATTTCTTTCCTGCTTTAGCTGCCAGAAAATATCACTCAGTTAAGTACTTACTAAGTGCTTACTATGTAATATGATATAAGAGAACAGGAAATATACAGAGAGAGGAGGCAGTGACCACCCTGATTTAATCAACAATAAAGTCTTCCTTTATTACTGCCAGGTGTTTCACAAAAGCTACAGCAAAAAAAAAAGTAAATAAATAATGAAGTAACTTAAGTTCTTTTGTTAATTTAAAAAGTCAGAGTTGAGCCAATAAGACATTCTGGGTCCATAGGCCCACCCACATTGTAATCTGATTTCATATTTTCTTGAAAAAAGGACTTGGAGGTTCTAGTTGGAGCTTAAGCCAAACAATTATTCTTCCTTCCCAAATATCGTAGGAAGATAAGTTTTAAAGGGTCAAGTGACTTTAGAGGACTTTCACTCCAACCCTGTTTCTTCACAGATGAAGATACTAGTGGTTAGAGAGGTTATGATACAAGTAAATAAGGATTCGAACCACGATTTTCTGACTCTAGAGGAAGCAAAGTTTCCATTGAACCATACTGTCAATTTACAAAGTAAAGAATTCAAAAGCTTTGCTAATCCTTTAATAAATATGAGGGAAGGAGAGGACCATTCTTTACTTTGTTATGAGGGATGATTGATTTCCAACACCTTCCTCCTTTCATTCATGCATTGTCTTCTAACATTTCATTTCTTCTGAGGACAGGTTAGAGATTCACTCTCACAAAACTTTTGGCATCACAAGGGTGTGAACAGTCCACAGTGGATATTTATTTCTTTTCCCTTCACACTAAAGAAGCTTTGTTTGACGCTGGCTTCTGCTTGCACATTATGTGCTTTGTTTTCTCTGTAAATGTATTTTTATGATTTGGGCTGTTTGGACTCTGTTACACTAGGATCTGCTTTTCTGTGATGGAAAGGAGTTAGTCTGCTGTGGAGAGCAACTTGTTTTGTTAGCTGGTAACTTTGAACTGAAAGGACACTGCTGTTATCAAAACAGTAACTAGCTTTTCTTGGAACAGAACACGACATGGCCTTTTTCCCCTTTGTGCCTCAGGCTGTATCCCTTGACTACATGCCACAGCCTGTGCACGTTATAGAAGCCTTCCTGCCTTTCATAGCAAGGTCAGGCAGCTTTGGAAAGGGCTAGGCCTTAGGTAGTGTTGTCAAGTAGAACAATGAACATCAAGAGAACTGGGCATTTGAAAAACATCACTGAGGACTAATACAAAGAAATATATCACTCAATTACAGACCAATTACTTAAATCCATTTGCTTTCTTCAGGTGTCAGCACAGTAATAGGGACTAGCAAATGCATTCTTTACTCAAATGATAAGGAAGAAATTCAGTTCTTTAAATTCTACCTTGACACACATCAATTAATTTATTTTATTCAAGCGTATTGGGAGTATTCCATTAAATTTTTTTAAATATTGTTTTCTGTATGGGCAAGACATCATTCAAGGCACTGGACATCCAAAATGCAAAACAAGACAGTCTTTGCCCTCAAACTGGCTGCTGTCTAATGGGGAAAGTAGAGGAATAAAAAAAGAACACAAATAAGTATGTTAGAAAATAAGATGGGATTAATGTAAGCAAAGGAGGGTTTTAAATAACCTGCATCAGCCTCACTTTAAAGCTTTGTTTGAGGTGAATTCTATTCTTTGCCTATCTCAGCATCCTAATCTGACCCCATAAAATGAAATGGAGAGCAGCACACTCTCCTAGCCACACTGAAGAAGATTAAAAAATCTGTGTGTGGGGAGAAGATGCAGAAGTATTGAGCCAAGCCTTGTGGACAGAAGACATAGGCCTTCATAACTAGTTGCAGCTAGCTCCTGGGGAATCTCAAAATGACCAGAAATGATATAGATTCCTCCATACACACTTAAACAGGACTCTGAAATCCCCCAGGTCTAGTGACCTAATTCAAGAGAAAAGACTGTGAAGACTGTGGTTGAGGAAGGAGCCAGACAGGAAGGCATAAATGTCTGATATAATATTACCTTGGAAGGACAACAGAAAAAGGCTGGGGATGTCAAGTTCTTAGGTGTGGCCAGATTAGTGGCCACAGAATACATATTAAATAGTAAGAGATGGGAAACAAAAAGGCAAACAGAGAAAGCTTGCAGATAAGTTAAACTGCATAGTAGTAAAACTACCAAGAAGTCATAAAGAAAGAAAAGGACAAATTAATGAGTGAATGAAAAAGTATTTGTTAGGTGCTTACTTTAGGCAGCTAGGTGGTACAGTGGAAAGAATGCTGGACCTGGAGTCAAGAACATCTGAGTTCAAGTCTGGCCACAGATAATTTGCTAGCAGTGGGAACCTGGGTAAATCTTGACCTCAGTTCTCCCACCTGTAAAATGGGATTCACCTTTTTCCCAGTGTTGTTGCATGGATCGAATGAAATAATATTTGTGAAGTGCTTAGCACAGTGCCTTAGCAGATAGTAGGTGTCACATAAATTCTAGTTATTATTATTAATTACAAGCCCCTCAAGTTAGCACTAATTGTTCTTTAATTGCTAGTAACTCCTTGTACCAAATAGTAGCATTTTGCTGTGTAGAGGTTAACTTGTCAGAGTAGTATACATAGGGTTGGAACTGAGTCAGGTCCCTTCTAGGAAAGTTAATAGTCTTTCCCCTTCCATAACTTTACAAGCATCCACTTGTTCTATGAAAGTTTATTGTCATTAGAGACAAACTAGGCAGTGATCCAAAGGAACCATTTTTAAAAAAATATTTCAAAGCCCAGCATGACCCAGGCAGCCAACAGAATAGGTGATTTTTTGACAACAGGCTAAGGACGGATTAATGAGTCCTAAAAGTAGGTTATATATCACCAACAATAGCCTGAACACTCTAGAAAACGCTGACGGTCTTAACTGTTCTGGAGGCTTGATAGTTCAGGATGGCATCAAGTTTCTGAGGTCTGTTCAGGTCACCTTTGGTAAATTATGTGACCTAAAAGTGTGGCCTTTATGTAAGTAAAAGCACATTTTATCTACAGAACAACTGATCTAAATAGACTCTAGGGTTCTTTTCAATCAAGCCTGTATTAAAGCATAACATATCTTATGTCGTGCCAAGCACTGTGCTAAATACTAGATCACCAATCTATTACCCTGTAGCCTTCAAGGTCCTTTCAAACATAAGATACATATATGATTTGGTGTCCTCAGCATGTGAAGAACTTTGTTCTGGATGTAGGACATTTCCAACGGCATTTGTAGCATCATGATAGTATCATGGGTGAAGGGTATCTGTATAACACAGTTGTACTCTAAATAGTAGCAAGACAGATGGTTCCAAAAATGCTTAACAACCCCAAATACACTATATGCAAACCAGTTCATTTTTATGGTCACTATAAAGAAGATATATCCAGTAGGTCTGCAACTTAAAACCCTTGTGGGAATTAACTATTAAAATCTTCTGTCTCCCCTTCTTTATTATGCAGGGACAAACAAAATGGTCTTCTACTTATAAAAAGTAAAAAGCTCTTCTTTGGGACACATAGAATCTCAGAAGTTTCTGTTTTGGAAGGATCCTCAAATGGCACTTAGTCTTATTCATACATGAAAGGGATCCCTGTTACATCATATCTTACAGTGTTGCCTGTACTAAAAGACCCTCAATGGAGGGGAAGCCACCATTTCTTGAAGCACCGCATTCTACTTTTGGACAATTCAAATTATTCAGAAATTTTAACTTGTTTGGTTTTCCCAACAACAATCTTAAATTGTCTCCTTTAAACTTTCACATATCTCTCCTGAGTCTTCAGGCCCAAACAAAAGAAAGATCTAAATCACTTTCTATATGATAGCCCTTTAAATATTTGAATTTGACTATCATAATACTTCTCTTCTTCAGTCTAAACATTCCCACTTTCTTCAAGCATTCTTTGTTTGGCATCAACTTGAGGCCTTTCATCATCAAGGTTGTTTTCTTGAACACATCCCACTTACTAATGCTCCTGCTTTGGAATTTTCACATGAAACCAAGCTTGTGCACAGTTTAAGGAAGGATATTTTCTTTGTAGCCAATAGCTTCTCAGACACTGGAAATAAAGCCTCTCTATCACTTGACTGGCATATGAATAAAGCTAACTTAAAGGAATGTGTCTGAAGATACTGGAAAAGGAGGTAACAAACACTTCCACAGGTAGACAGTATCACACTCCCCCCATCATCTTTTTTCAGAGCTAGGAATAGAGCTTTGTTCCAGGAGCAAATATGACCTTATAGGGCAGAGAGGTTAGGAGTTAAAAGTGTTACCTAAAATGCTAGGGATTGTTACTGGGGAACAATTCAACAAACATTTATTAAACCATAACTATATGCCAGAAACCATGCTAGGCACCAGAGATGCAAATACAAAAAAAGAAAAGAGTAGTGTTAGATTTCAAGAAGTTTACATTCTACTAACAGAATACAACATGTACTAAAATAAGGAAAATCGAAGTATATACAAGTTATTCAAAGTGTAAGAGACAAATAGGAAGAGAGCACCTAAGCTTGTGCTTTGAAGTATTCTAGGTATTTGAAGAGGTAGAGATGGGGAGGGAGAGCATCCTCAAAATGGAAAATTACCTGTAAAAAAGGTTCTTCACAGGACAGAGCCAAGATGATGGCATAGAAACAGGAAAATTCCATGTGCTTCCCCCACAACCAACTCAAATACCTATAAAAAATGACTCTAAACAAATTTTAGAGCTATAGAACCCACAAAGTGACAGAGAGAAACAAACCTCCCACTGAAGGCAGCCTAGCAGGGAGACAGGAGGAAGGGTCCTTTGCAGCACACTAGGAGCTGAGCCCAGCCTCTTGTGAGCCACAGTTTTAGCCCCAGAGTGGCCCTGACCAGCAGTGGCCAGAGCAGACTTCAGGAGACTGAAGCACTAGCAGCTATGGTGATTTCCAGACTTATCAATCCATAAACACTGAAGCCAAAGTAAAAAGTCAGTGTGGAACTCTGTTGGAACTGGGGGGGGGAGGGGGGAGGGGGAGGAGGTGAGAGGAGAGACACAAGAGCTTGGTCCAGCCATGTGGCTGCTTCCAGACCTCCTGGACTGCAGATTGTAAGGGGACCAAGCAACCATTCACAGGGTAATTGCTCTTGCTTTAACCTGCTTGGATCTGGATCACTGTCTTGGGTGGAGGTCCTGGGGTGTGTGCCCAGTGGGCCAGAGCTTGTGGGGGCTTCAGAGGGGACATTCAACTAATAACTCCAGCAGCTGTGAAAACTGCAGCAAGCTCTCCATCTCTGGAAGCAGAGTTTTACTGTGGCAAAGAGCTCAAAAGTCAAGTAATTGAGTGGCAACATGAGCAAACAGAAGAAACAAAGTAAGCACAGCCATCAAACCTTAGATTCCTTTTTTGGGACAAAAAGGATCAAAGAATGTATTGAGAGGAAGACAACAAAGTCAGAACTCCTGCATCAAAAGCTTCCAAGAAAAAATATGAACTGATTACAGGCCATGGAGGAGCTCAAGAAGGATTTTGAAAATCAGGTAAGAGAAGTGGAGGAAAGATTGGAAAGAGAAATGAGAATGACACAAGAAAATCATGAAAGGCAAGTCAACAACCTGATTGAAGAAAATAATACCTTAAAAAACAGACTAACTCAAAAGGCAAAAGAGGTCCAAAAAGCCAATGAGGAGAAGAATGCCTTAAAAAGTCAAATTTGCCAGATGGAAAAGGAATTTCAAAAGCTCACTGAAGAGAATAATTCCTTCAGAATTAGATTGGAGCAAATGGAAGCTTAATGACTTTATGAGAAATCAAGAAACTATAAAACAGATCCAAACAAATGAAAAAATAGAAGGCAATGTGAAATATTTCATTGGAAAAACCACAGACCTGGAAAATAGATCCAGGAGAAATAATTCAAAAATTATTGGACTACCTGAAAGCCATGATCAAACAAAGAACCTAGAAATCATCCTTCAAGAAATTCTCAAGGAAAATGGTCCTGATATTTTAGAACCAGAGGAAAAAATAGAAATTGAAAGAATTCACCAATCGCCTCTTGAAAAAGATTCCAAAAAGAAAACTCCTAGGAATATTATAGCCAAATTCCAGAGTTCCCAGGTCAAGGAGAAAAGATTACAAGCAGCCAAGAAGAAGCAATTTTAATATTGTGGAAACACAATCAGGATAAACCAAGATCTAGCAGCTTCTACATTAAGGGATCGAAGGGCTTAGAATATGGTATTCCAATGGTCAAAGGAGCTAGGATTAAAACCAAGAATCACGTACCCAGCAGAACTGAGCATAATGCTTCAGGGGAAAATATGACCATTCAATGAAATAGAGAACTTTCAAGCATTCTTGATGAAAAAAACTTAGTTGAATAGAAAATTTGACATTCAAAAACAAGAAGCAAGAGAAGCATGAGAAGATAAACAGAGAAAAAAATCATAAGGAAATTATTAAAGTTGAACTATTTACATTCCTACATGGAAAAACGATAATTGTAATTTATGCAACTTTTCTCAGTATGAGGATAGTTGAAGGGAATATAAATGTATATATGTATGTGTGTATGTGTGTGTGTATATGTGTATACATTCATATATATGTTTATATAGGAGGGTATATGTGCATATAAATACATATGTGAGTGTGTGTATATGTGTACATGTATAGATAGAGGGCACAGGATCAGTTGAAGGGATGATATCTAAAAAATAAAATTAAGAGGTGAGAGAGGAATATAATGAGGGGAGATAAGGAGAGGCAGAATAGGGTAAATTATCTCATATA
>CM053580.1:365657586-365673654 GCA_028627135.1 Pseudochirops cupreus
TAACATACACACTAAATTGGGTATCTTACCCTACAGGAAAGTAGGGGAAAAGGGGATAAAAGGGGAGATGATCGATGGGAGGGTAGATTGGGGGGGAGGGTAGTTAGAAGCACACACTTTGGAAAAGGGACAGGGTCAAAGTAGAAAATAGAACAAGTGGGGGCAGTTAGGATGGAGTGAAATATAGTCAGTCTTTCACAGTATATCCACTATGGAAATGTTTTGTATAACCACACATATACAACCTGTATTGAATTCACTATCTTCCCATTAAGAGTGGGTGACAAGGGAAGAAGGGAAAGAACCTGGAATTCGAAGTTTTAAAATCAAATGCTTATTATTATTATTATTGTTATCATTATTATTATTTTACATGCAACTAGGAAATAAGATATATAGGCACTAGGTTATGGAGATCCATCTTGCCCTCCTGGAAAGCTGGAAGAGGGATGGGGGAGGATATAGGAGAGAGCAGATTGGGGGAGGGGGTATTCAGTGGGATCATTGTTTCGGGGTCATAGCTAAGGGCAAGACAGGGAGATAATTTGTCACTGAAAAATCTTGTGGAAATGAATGTTGTAAACTAAAAATGAAAAAAATTTTTTTTTCATTTTTAAAAATAAAAAAAAACACACACCAAGAATAACATTGTCAGTAGACAGGAAAAACAAAAAAACAAAAACAAAGTTTCTTCAGTGACCTAAGGATCTTGGTCAGGTCTCAGGAATTTGCTTAGGGACAAAAGACACTTTGTTGAGGTCTTTAAGATCATCTTATGTAGAACTTAAATGAAAGAGCCCCCATATGATGCCATTCTCTTTGTTTGACCATTACTCACCATCACCAGTGAATTGCTCACTGTACTTTAGTATCCCTAGAGGATAAAAGAGCAATATATTACCTTGCTATTTAAATCTACAGTTCTAGTGAGTCTAGTTGTTCCAAAACTGAAGCAAACTTTATTAAGAAATCCCTTCTTGGGGAATAAATATAGTCACACATATAATTTAATCCATTTCAGGGTAAGAAAATGTTGCCCAGATGTAGCAATAACTATCTTACAACCTAAGATGGACTGGATTTTATGTGCCATATCTAGTTTTGTCCAGACCACCTCTCAATCCATGAAGGCACATGTTCCCACTTATTACCACCTGGAAGTCATGACTACTTTCTGGGAGCATTTTGGTCCATGGTGGAGAGTGGAAGGGGAGTAAGGGATTGCATTCATTTGTGACACATGCATCTAAAGACTTCTTTCAGACCTGGAGTCTCTTGTTTTTCCTTTGCAGACACCTGTGTGGGTTCTAAGACAGAACTCTCACCTGAACTGTATAAACATATTAGAAATGTCAGTTTAAAGAGCAAAGGGAACATCTTTCCACATATGGTTCCCCTTTGATGTGTAACTAGAAAAATAAACTCAGCAGGAGCCATTGTAAAAAATAAAAAAATAAATAAAAGAGGGTATACAGATAACTGGCCTAGACTGCCACAGTAAATAAATAGAACAAATCATTCCAGAAATACTGAGTTCCGCTGTGTGAACCATGCATGCGCTACGTATGCAATGAAAATCATGCAGGAATTTCTGAAGCAATCATTCTAATCATTGTCTATGAAACCAACCCAAGGTAAAATTATGACATAGGCCAAATTGTCTTTGGCGTCCTAAATTCAACAGTCTGCTCCAATATGCATTTAATAATGTCTCAGCCTTCCCCATGGAAATCTCTCCTCTTTACGTAGTCCCTGTATGACCTTGAGTAAGTAATTTTACCTCTCATCCTCAGTTTTTCCATTTATAGCCTGGATTAGGCTAGGTGATGACCCTAAATGACCCTTTCCAAACCTAGATCCTATTAAATCCTTCCCTCAGATGACCAGTGACCTCTCCTTCCTCAAATCTCCATCCAAACATTGTCAGGGAAGAATCCATTTGCATTAAGGTGTGAATAATTGATTAGGTCTCTTATGCTCCCCCTCCCCCATTTTCAGGGATTAATGAGCAAGTGACAAAGAGTTTGGTTGGTGGGGCAAGAAGATGTCTCAGACCCCTTACAATCATATCCCAGGCAGTTATACTTTATTTAATAATTATTATCCACCTGTCCAACAACCAAAATGCATCTATAATTGTCCATATCCTACATATGATCTCAGAGTCATGCAGGTTACAAAGCACATTAAGATGACTAATCACAGAAAAGAGATTTGGGCTTTAAAAGAGAGGGGAACATTTATCAAGTAAGCATGCCTCTGGGAAAAACTAATGGTTGGGCCTTTTTTTTTCCCATTTTGGTGACTAATTATGGGAGAAAAATCTCTGAATTTATATAGCCCAGATTAGAAGGGATGATTTTTGCCATTCCAGAAATAGCGCCATGTTTCCTCCTCCAGCTGTAATTTTTCCTCTTCCAGTTAGACATTCTAATCATCTACTCTCCCCACTTTGTATTGGTATGTAAATCATGCCTATCTATAGCAATATCTAAGCAGTTCCAAAGCAAACAACCAATCCCATCAATAAATCAGTTAATTCAGTGAAAAGTAATGCTATGTTTGACAATATGTAAATAAATTCATGTTTAAGTTTTCATATTTCACCTAGTTGAATTCAATAAGCATTTAATAGCTACCTACTATGTACAAAGCATTATACTACAAACTACTAGGGGTAAAAAAAATCAGCCTCTGCCTTGAAGATAATATGTTGTGGGGGTTGGGAGAGGGAGGAGTTCCAACATGCATGCCAAAGACTATAGTACTATTACAATGTGATAAAAACAAAGAGATCTAGACAAAGTGGCCCCAAGAAAGTTAATTGTATTGAAATAATCCATACTGCATATCTATGGCTATAGTTAGCACACAGAAGGCTAAAAGTTCTTAATAGGATGCATCCTCAGATATATTCTTTTTAGTCAGTAAGCATCAGCATAAATCTTGGTCACCTGCAGAAGTAACCCACCTGGACAGATTCATAATTCAACAAATTATTTATTATGTACCTACTACATGCTAGTTATGTTGGATGATGGGTTACAAAGAGTCAAAGTAGAAACAGTCTCTCCAAGGAATGCATGTTATACTGAGGAAAAACAACAAAGAGCCCAATGTTGTTTTGTTCAGTTGTTCAGTCATGTCTGACTCTTCATGACCCCATGAACCATAGCATGCCAGTATGGTCCATGGGGTTTTCTTGGCAAAGATACAAGAGTCATTTTCCATTTTCCTTCTCCAAGGTGAAGCTCAATAGGTAAATTCAAAATCTGTACAAAGTGATTTCAGGGGAAAGCACTAAGAAATGGGGAAAAGTTGACACAAGTTAAATTGCAAATGGAATTGGACAGGAACTTCAGGAAATATCTCTCAAGCATATCTCTCAAGTAAGAGGATCATTGATTTAATCAGGAAGGAACATTAAAGCCCACTGAGCCCAAACTCCATTATTTCATGGATGAAGAAACTAAGGGCTGGAGAGCCAAAGTGACTTGCCTAAACTCATCGAAGTACTAAGTGGAAGAGCTGGGATGTGAACGCAAGTCTCAACTCCAAATCCATTTGTCTCTATTCCACCACATAGCCCCTTAACTACGACAGGGAACATCAAATGTACTTCAAAAATTGGAAACCCAGGGAACAGAATGTGTATAGTTTACAACATAACATCCTTAATTCCTTTAGGGTCAGGTCAGTTACATGTTTGAATGAACATGCTATCCCTTCCTTCTTCTTCATTCTTAACACTTTTCTCCTGAGGAAGTGTAGAGTCTCCTGGAGTCCAGCCTCAGAGAAAAATTTGTGTGTACCTGATGAGACTAAGAATCTTGCTTTCTATATCTCACCAATAAACTAAATTCTGCAAAATGAGATCAATTACACTAAAATATGATTACTTTGACAGCTTTGAGATAAATAATTATTTTTATATGTCCCAGGTAATATTTTCAGTAAACACGGGATGGTAATGGTCTGCATGGGATCTGGAAACAAAGTCCATGACCAAGCACTAGTCAGTGTATCTATTATGGCCAGTGGAAACTCATGGTACTAAGGGACCTCCCACCTCACAAACTAGCATCTGGATATTCATTCACCTAACATCAAGGAAGAGCAAACACATGAAACTGAGGTGTCGTGCTCAGGGACAAATGGAATCCAGATAGGCAATGCAGCTGGCTGATGCTTCTAGGCCCAACAGTTCATAGTTCTTTCCTCACTCAGGATCAGAAATGAAAAGAGACTGAGAAATCTTCAGGTCATCCCTTTGATATGGAAATAGTTTTATTTACTACTCAATGCAGGACTCAGTACTCAAAAGCTCAATTGTTACTTATTCTAGTTCCTCAGCCAAAATTCTCTGTCATCACACAGAGCCGGCCCCTAGGTCATGCACGGCTGGAAACAGGCATCTAAAGTTTCATACATTGGATTGAAACCAGATGGAGGAAATACCTATGTATATTCTGTTTAACCTATCAGAAGGGTATATCTGAGCATGCTCTAAAGAATGAGCACTCATTGGCCATTTCTCCCATTACATGTACAATTTTGCAAACCTTTCAACCATATATAAATTTCAATTATTAGTAAAGAGTTGCAATGCACTGTCGGCCATGGCTGGTGGAGACTAGACTTCTTCCTCAGCCTTCTGCTTCGGAGTACCTCCATCCGTCACTGCCATGGCTCAGTACAAGGTTGCTGCCAGTGAGGCAGGCCATGCCATGCATCTCATGAAGAAGCAAGAAAAGCAGCTGGAGCAGATGGAGCACTGAGGAGAACATCATGAAGTCAAACATCGACAAGAAATTCTCAGCTCATTATGATGCTGTAGAGGCTGAGCTCAAGTCCAGCACTGGGAGTCTTGTAACCCTGAATGACATGAAGGCCAAGCAGGAGGAGCTGGTGAAGGAATGGGAAAAACAGCTGGCTAAAAAGGAGCAGTGTAAAGAACTTCAGCTAAAGCTAGAGAAACTTCGAGAAAAGGAATGCAAGAAGGAAGAGAAGCGGAAGATTTCTAGCCTGTCCTTCACCTTGTATGAGGATGAAGAACCTGAAAAGAAAGAAGAGGAAGCTATGGATGAGGAAGATCTGGAACGGGAAGGCATGAACAAGGACAGACATGGGTCCTACCTTCAGAGAGTTAACAGTCTAACTGGAGAAGAGAGCCTTTCAAAAAAGAGAAAATTAGGGAAGAACCCACATATGGACACAAGCTTTCTTCCTGACCGTGACCACAAGGAAGAGGAAAATCGGCTCCCAGAGGAACTTCGGCAGGAATGGGAGACTGAGCAGGAGAAGATCAAGTGTGAAGAAATTGAAATCACTTTTAGTTAGTTGGATGGCTCTGGGCACCGAAGGACTGTGAAGATGAAGAGGAACACAATGCAACAGTTCCTGTAGAAGGCCCTGGAGATTCTGCGGAAAGACTTCAGTGAGCTGAGGTCAGCAGGGGTGGAGCAGCTCATGTACAACAAGGAGGATCTGATTATACCTCATCTTCACAGTTTCTATGATGTCGTCATCTCCAAAGCCAGAGGGAAGAGTGGCCCTCTCTTTAACTTTGATGTCCATGATGATGTTCAGCTGATCAGTCATGCCACAGTAGAGAAGGATGAGTCACATGCAGGAACGGTGGTCATAAGGAGCTGGTATAAGAAGAACAAGCATATTTTCCCAGCAAGCCGCTGGGAGCCCTATGACCCAGAGAAAAAGTGAGACAAGTACACGATCCGATGAGCACTTATAAAAGGTGGCATGTGATCTTTGTCACCTCACCTCTCCTCCAAATCCCCACCTTCCCACTCATCCACTCTTTCTCATTGTTAAGCCTGACTGAGAAAGTTAGCAGCTGCCTCTAGACAGCCTTCCTTCTCCCTCACTCCTCCTAAGCCTCCTTCCCTCCCATATTTTGGGGCTTCATCCTTCCCACTGATTTTCTAGGTGTATCTGAGTTCCTTAGGTTGACATGTCCAACTGGGAAGCAGACCTTGGGACCGGCACAGACTGGGTAGGGCTGTGGCAGAACTGGTCTCTGGATCTCTACTCTCTAATTTTTACTGTTATTTACGTGTTTCTTATTTTAGAATAAATAAACTTTGGTATGAGAAGAAAAAAAAGTTGCAATGCAACAGTCAGGCAAAGATTGGAAGAAGCAGAAGGAATCCCAAGAGGTCAAGCTGTGCCAATAGAATCTCTCTATGAAGCTTTTAATGGTCATCTCAGGGAATTTTTGGTAGATGGAGAAGTCTGTCCTAGCTTTTAAATGATCCCAGTTAAAAGCTATATAGATCCATCAATTGGTAGGCATGGCTATTATCAGGAGGTGAGGAAGAATGATAGGCGAAAAAGCATTTTTTTGTCTCTCATCTTCAGCAAATTCCCTTAGCTTTAAACTGAAAAGCAAGTGACCCATTAACTCAACCTTCATCTTCCCACCTTGACTATCACATCCCTTTTAGTCCCCATGAACAGACAATTCTGGCATTTGGATTTCATTTTTCTCTTCTTGTCCCTAGTCTCCCTTCCTAGTGTCTCCAAAGTCTTCCCCTTCTTGCTATATGGGAACTTCCATTATTGAGTTTCTTGCCAGCCCTGCCTTTTGTGGTATATGACAACCATGGGTTTTGCTAGAGCAGTGGCTACACTCCAGAAATCCCAATTCAAACTCAGAGGGCAGTGCTATGTCCTCAGAGCAGGCAGAGAACTAAATTGGCCTCAAAATGAATGACAGCTCCCAAGATTTCTCAGGTCAGGTTTGTTTCCAGAGCCAGTAATCAGGGGTTGACTTTGGGTACAGATACCTGATACAGAGTCAATTACTATTGGATTCAGAGGCTCCTTATATAGGGTTTCCCAAAAGTCTTAGTGTAGTTTTAAGTTACTAAAGCACTAGGACCTCTGAGACACTATATAAAATCATTGCCAAAATTATTTTTGAAGCCAAAATTGGTATCAAATAACAGGCAGGTCTGGGCTCACAGGTGAAGGTCAGTGATAGTAACAACTCATTTGTGTACCGCTGTAAGATTTACAAAGTGCTTTCTTGACAACAGCCCTGTTGGTGATGATGAAGGTAGTGTAATATCATCCCCATTTCTACAAATTAAGAAACTGAGGCTCAGAAAAATGAAATGAAATGTCCAAAATTATGAAACTAGTAAGAATAAGAGGTAGGATTCAAACTCAGATCTCTTCTAGAGGCAGCATTCAGGTGCTGCTGCCCCATGTTAGCATTCTAAATTTTCTAAATAGGATTTAGAAGCATTTCTAAATAGGAAGGGACTTCAGTGACAATCTAATTCAATGTCCAACTGAAAAAAGAATTTCCTCCACAGCATATTCAACAAGTGGTCATCCAACCTTTGTTTGAAACTCCTTTGAGTATAAGGAATTTACTCCAAGTAAAAGACTGTAAGTAAAAACCAAAATGATATGTGACTCAAACTGAGCACTAGAGATTTGTATAAATTTCCACAAAACAGGCAAAGGGAAACTGCCAGATTGCAACCACACATGGTTGTGAGAATTTTCAAAGGAAAATTCCAAGAAGCCAAAATTCTACTGTTGCCTTTGTAGTTACTTGAAAATAAAGAAACCAGCTGGGATCCCTTTATTTGAGCATCTGAAAGTTTAAAGCAATGTTGTAACCCATTGTTGTCTTTTAAATGGACAAATAAATAAATGTCTTTTTTTAAGAGTCACAAAGCAATGGATTTTCAAAGGTGCCAACATGGTGTATCTTATGGATTATCAGTGGCATCATATCTAAAACATCCTCATGAGATGACAACATATTTTAAGTTGCTATATAATAATAGAATATCAAAATTAAAAGGAACATTAGAGGACATGTAGTCCAAACCATAGAAGATCAAAAATCCCCTTTATAATATCTCTAACACATGGTTACCCAGCTTCAGTTTGAAGGCTTCCAATGAAAAGAAAGCCACCATCTCCCAAAGTAGGCCATTCCATTTTTGTACAACCCTAATGGCTAGGGTTTTTTCCTATCATTAATCCAAAACATGACTCTGCACCTTCTATGCATTACTACTAGTTGTGTCCTCTGGAACAAGCTTGTCTCTTCCATGTGACAACCCTTTAAAACCCTGGAAACAGCTATCATGCCCTCTCTAAGCCTTCTGGTTCTCCAAGATAAATGCTGCTCACTTATTTGACCAAACCCCTTACGAAATTATCTTCAAGCTCTTTCTAATCACATTCACCACGCTCAGGATGTTTTCTTCCTGGTGCCAGCTCAGGATTAAACATGATCTGCCGAATGTGGTCTTAAAAAGGCAGAATAAAACAGGACCTATATTCTCCTGCCTAGTCCTAGATACTATGACTATCACATACAACTGTTGATTTATATTGAAACCACTAACTGTCCCATTCAAATCGTTTTTTAGGCAAACTTACTAGCTATATCTACCTCAGTTCATACTTGTTAAGTTGAATTCTGAACCCAAGTGTATTCTATTTCTATTAAATGACCAAATTTAGTCCAATGTTCTATCTTATTGACATTTTCGTGACTCTTGGCTCTGCCATCCAGTGTATTGCTACTATGTCTTCTGCCTCTGGGTCATCTCTAAATTTAAGAAGGATGCTGTCTTTATCTGGGTCATTGATAGACAGCATAGACCCAAGCATAGATTCCTGAAACTGCCTACTAGAGATCCTACAAGTTTACATTTGTACATTAATGACTGCTCTTTGGGTCTAGTCAATTCAACCAATTCTAAATCTTCCTATATGGCCTTCTAACTCATATCCTTCTTGTCCACATGCATCGCATGAAAGACTTTACCAAATGTTTGGCTAAAATGTAGGTAAACTATATCTGTAGCTTTCCTCTGATCTGGCAATTAATAAAAGAGAAAGGAGGAGACAGGAAGAGGGAGAGTGGGGGAGAAGGAGAGGGAGGGAGAGAAAGAGAGAGAGAGAGAGAGAGAGAGAGAGAGAAAGAGAGAGAGAGAGAGAGAGATGGGAAAGAGGGAAGGAGGAAAGGAGGAAAGGAGGGAGGGAGACATTGTTTAGTATGATCTATTCTCATTGAAGCTGGACTGACTTTTTAGGATCATTACTTCCCTTCCTAAATGTTTTAGTAGCCATCCCTTGATTATGAAAAGGAAACTATAGTCTTTTTCAGTAACCTAGTCAACTGTTTAATATTGTTATTAAACGCTTCCTTATGAATAACAGAAATCCACTGTAATTGTTTTTATGCTTGTACCACCCTTAGCTACAATGGAAAATTGTTTACCACAATTTAGAATTCTAGTATACTAGAATCTATGAACACATACACACACACATACACACACGATATACACATAAATATAAAATGTGTACACATATATATTGTGCATGTATACACACATATGCAATAAACATGCTTTACAAATATATGTATATATATGTCATATAACTGAATTTCAGTTTAATTGGTTTCCTTTGTAATCATGTACTTTATTTTGTACATTACTAAATAGCATTCTGAGAAGGGCTCTAAGAGCTTAACTAGATTGCCAAAGGGTTCCATAACACAGAAAATTTAAGGACCCCTGGTTTAGACTCTTAAAGATTCTGGCAAGTGTTGTAATACATGGAAAGCAGTTTGGAGAATTATAGAAGCACAGAATCTCAGAACTGAAATTTAGAGATCGCCTAATCCAATCTTTGCCTAAAGAGTCCCTATAGGGGCAGTTAGGTGGTGCAATGAATAGAGTACCAACCCTGGAGTCAGGAGAACCTGAGTTCAAATCCAGTCTCAGACACTTGATCACACTTACTATTTGTGTGACCTTGGGCAAGTCACTTAATCCCAATTGCCTTGCCTTCCCCCCTCAAAAAAGAAAGAATACCCTATATATACTCTGTAATTA
The DNA here is from genome assembly GCA_028627135.1 of Pseudochirops cupreus. Classification (NCBI taxonomy): domain Eukaryota; kingdom Metazoa; phylum Chordata; class Mammalia; order Diprotodontia; family Pseudocheiridae; genus Pseudochirops; species Pseudochirops cupreus. The sequence goes on from CM053580.1 coordinate 365,667,483, forward strand.
TAAGCTATATGTTTCCATGTAAGCCTGAGCTGCAGTGCCCTAGGGATCTGTCTGGTCCAATTCTGCTCAGACTTTTGATCAATGATTTGGATGTGGACAAAGGTATGGATGGCTTATTGCATTTGCAAATGATACATGGTTAAAAGAACTAACATGCTGGATAGCAATGACTACCCACAAAAGTCTTAACAATCTAGAACCATGGGTAGAAACTAATAAAGTAAAATTTAATAAGGAAAAATATAGTCTTACATTTGTGTTTTAAAATAAATTATATAATTACAGACTAGGAGCAGCAAACAACAATTTTTGCATAAAAAAATCCTAGGGGTTTTACTGAATTTCAAGCTCAATATGAGTCAACAATATGATTTGATAGACAAAAAAAAAGTAATGGGCTCTTAGGCTGAAGTAATAAAACTATAATTACTAGAACAAAGGAAGTGACAAATCAACACTTCAGATGAAATCTTAAGAATTACATTCAGTTCTATGTGCCATATTTTTGGAAGGACATTGAGAAACTGAAGCATGTCCAGAGGAAGGTGTCAATGATGAAGGGAGGATTAGAAACTACATCATATGAGGATTAGTTGATAAAATCAAGGATGTTTAGTCTGGAGAAGAGGAGGAAGGAAATGATAAGTCTTTTCAAGTATTTGAAGGGATGTCATGATAGCATAAGAAGGTTTTTTAGATGTTGTCTGAGTAGTCCCAGAGAGTAGACTTAAAAGAAAATGAGTGGAATATACAGAAAGACAAATTTTAATCCAATGTAACCATTATAGGGGTGGCATATCATGTACTAAGCACTGAGTTGACCTGGTCAATTCCTTTCTTCCAAGTTAATATGTGTCCAACTCTTATTCAGCAAACACTGTGTGGTCATTTGATCCACATTCGGGCTAAAGGTCTTGAGGGACCCTACATCAAAGCTATGTCAGATGGGATTGGTCTACTCAGTGGACCATGAGAAGTGAATGATTCCATCATCTCTTTTCTTCCTTTAACTTTCACACATTGAAAATAATTCTCCTGTGACAACATGAGGAGAAGGGAATATGCATCTATATAGCACCTAGTATGTGCAATAGTAATTTTTACCAATATTGCTTTGTTTAATCTTAAGTCTATGAGGCAAGTGCTATTATACCCATTTTATAGTTGAAGAAACTGAGGTAAAGAGAAGTTAAGTGACTTGCTCAAGGTCACATAGCTGCTGTCTGAGTCTGATTTCAAACTCAGGTCTTCCCAGTTCTAGACTCAGTGCTCTATCTACTGTACCACCAGCTGCCTCCCACCTTTTTTCTCACCCCAATAGCATGGTGTCCACTGGTAAATGGCAGCTAAACAAAAAATTCCAAAAGGTGAACTAAAATTAGGACTTGGACCCCTGACTCCCTTTTCTACTTTTTATTTTTTATTTTTTTTGCTTTTTTGGAGGTAATTAACAGTGATCTTGAGATAAATATGTCGAGGCTCTGAGTCAGGCTTTGAGTTCAATATTTTCAGAGATCCTAGGATGTTCATCAAGGCTAATTATGTAACAATAATGGACCTTTCTACCTGATTCTTGGTGGAGAAGATGGTCATGGAGAGGATGATGAGCCCAAATGGAACCTAGAAGGAATTGTTTGAACACTTCAAAGCTGAGGTGAAAAGTAAAATATCTATGTATCAAGTATGATCCCATCACTTGCATAGTTATAAACTCTTTATCTATAGACATAAAAAGTATATTTTTCCTTGCTCCTCTATTTTTATATGACCTTTCATATCTAGGATATATGTTCATTTAAACCTAACTTGGTACAGAGTGTGAGGTGCTGGTCTAAAGTTAATTCCTTCTAGATTGCTGTCCAGTTGTCCCAACAATTTTGTCAAATACTGATTAATTCCCTCTAGTAATGAGAGTCTTTGGGTTTATCAAATGCTAAGCTGCTGGGTTTGTAAGCTTTGGTATATTGCGTGCCAATATGCTCCACAAATCCATATCTTTTTTAACCAATACCAAATCATTTTAATGATTATTACCTTTTAGTACTGCTTTTTATTTTTGGATTTATTACTTATGGATCCCCTTCTTTCCCACTTTTTTCATAACCTTGAGATTATAGATTTTTTTTAATTTCTCCGTATGAATTTCATCATTTTTTTCCTAACTTTGTAAAATGTTCTTTTGAGAGTGTGACTGGTACAGCTCTGAATAAGTAAATTAATTTCCATAGTGGAATTTTTATCATATTGGCTTGATCTACCTATGAACAATTGGTATTTCTGCAATTATCTAGGTTTTCCTTTTATTTCTACAAAGAACCTTTTATAGAGAGATAAATGTCATCCTTTGAATAAACCCTGGCAGATACTCTTAAGTATTTTTATCATGGCTGTGGTTATTTTGCTTAGAATTTCACTTCCTATGTCTCTTGCTAGATTTTGCTGGTTATACATAGGAATGCTAATGATTTATGTGGTTTTATTTTATATCCTATGACTTCTATAAAGTAATTAATTGTTCCAAGTAAGTTTAATTAACTCTCTAGGGTTATATAAGAATACCATTATATTATTTGAAAAAATAATGACTTTGTTTTCCCTTCGTCTATCTCAATTCCTTCAATTTTTTTGTCTCATTGCTACAGCTAACATTTTTAGCACTATTTTAAAAGTACTAGTGGTAATAAGCATCTTTGCTTTACTCCTGATATCAATGGCAAGGCTATGAATGTTTCTCCATTATATGTGATTTTTACTTTTGGATTTAGATAAATATTATTTAACATATTAAGAAAAGGTCCATTTGTTCCTATGATTTGTGGAGATAGAAATGAATGTTGGATTTTGTAAAAATCCTTTTCAGAATCCATTAATATAATAACACATGTTTAATACTTATATTATTAACATGATTTATTATTTGTTGTCATTATTAGGTTGAATGAACATTGGATTCCTGGAAAAAACCCAACATGGTTATATTGTAAATTTTTCTAATATGTTACTATGGCCTACTTGCTAATATCTTATTTTAAAGGTTTGTATCAATATTCATAAGGAATATTTGTCTGTAGTATTTTTTCTTTGCTTTTTCTCTGCCTGTTCTTTTGACTGATATCATTTGGTCTCCATTTAGTTTTATTATTTCTCTCATCATTAAATATATGTATATTCCATTATGATCAGTAAATGATATTTCTCTAATATACGTGGTCAATTTTTGTAAAGATACTATAAAGAGTTGAAAGATATACAATTTCTTCTTATTATCAATCAATAATTGTTCGAGATTTATCATCTCTAATTCTTATAAAGTTCTGTTCAGGTCCTTAACTTTTTCATTATATGTTTAGGTAGATTTATTTATTTGTTTGTTTGTTTGTTTTGCTTTTTGGAGGGCAGTTGGAATTAAGTGACTTGCCCAAAGTCACATGGCTGTGTCAAGTGTCTGAGGCCACATTTGAACTCAGGTCCTCCTGATTCCAGGGCCAGGGCTCTATTCACTGCACCACCTAGCCGCCCCTTAGGTAGATTTATATAGGGTACTATAATAGTTCCACTATCATGTTTTTATCATGTCATTCTCCCTCCAATTTGGTTAACTTTTTCTTTGATTATTTAGATGATGTTATTAAGTATGTATGTATCAAATACTAAAATTAATTTGTTATATGTGGTAGCTTTGATAAGAATTTTCCTGCTTATTTCATTTTATCTAATATCATGACTGACATCCTTATTTTGTGTGATTCATCTGAAGCATAATCAATTTTGCTCCAACCTCTCATTTTAACTCTTTACGTGTGTATGTATTTTAAATCTGTATTTGATTTTTTTTTTTAATTGCTTGGGGAAAAACCCGGAAAGGAGTCTGACTGAAACTAGATTTGTGCCAATATCTTATGCCACATTTCACAATAAATTTCCAAAATATACATGACTTTAAAGATCATACTATTAAAAAATTAGAAGAGAAGCATATCATATAACTTACACAGCAAGTAATAAGAGCAATATTCTTAACCAAGCAATAAGCAGAGGAAATCACAAAAGATAAATTGGATAACTTTGCTTATATGAAACTGAAATGTTTATGCACAGATGTAAATCATGTAGAGTCAGAAGAGATCAAATAGGAAAAGAAAAATTGTATATCATATTTCTCAGATACAAGTTTGGTATTCTAGATTATCTTTCTTAAATACAGATATATACATATGTTTGTATGTGTGTGAATATATGTTTACATATATTATGTATCATATATAATATGTGTGAAATATGTACTATATGCATATTATATACATGTATGTATAGTATATTGCCTTGTGTTATTGTTATATGACATATAATACATGTTACATATTACCTATACATATGTATGTAAACAACGTAGTTTACATATTTTACATTTATGCACACATATATATGTAGCCATAATGGACATCTAGACAGTGGATAGGGTGCCAGAACCAGGGTCAGGAAGACTCACCTTCCTGAGTTTAAGTCTAGCCTCAAGTAATTCCTAACTGTATGAACCTGGGCAAATCACTTAACTCTGTTTGCTTCAGTTTCCTGGTTGACAAAATAAGCAAGAGATGGAAATGACAAACTACTCCAATACCTTTGCTAAGAAAATCTTAAAATCAAAAGTAATTCTCCAATAGACAAGTGACATAAGAGGCCAACAGATAAAAACAAATAGTTCTCAAAAAAAGACCTGCAAGTTATTTAATAATCTTATGGGAAAAATGCTTCAAATCACTAATAATGAGATAAATGGAAATCAAAACAGCCCTGAGGTATTTGCTAGTATCCTATCAATTGACAAGGATGACAAAAGATAGGAATAATCAATGTCAGGGGAAGATAAGCTCATTACTGGTGGATTGTGAATAAGTAAAATAATTTTGGAAATCAATTTATAATTGGACAAATAAAGTGACATTTCAGTTCTTACCTTTTGACTCAAAGATTCCACTATAGGCTTATAAACTGATATTAAGATAATATTAAGCAAATGATAATAAGATAATAAGTTCCACAACGCTTACAGCAGGAGTTTTTATGACAGCAAAGAATTGTAGATGCCCATCTATTGAGAAATGAATAAACAAATTATGGTACATTAGAGCAATGTCATTGTGCTATAGGAAAGACAAATGTGATGAATACAGAAAAGCATGGAAAGTTTTACACAATCAGAGGAAGATTAAAGAAAGGAGAGCCAGGGAAACAATATAGATAATGACTAAATTGATGTAAATGGTAATATCAATCATAAAATTAGCAAATGTGACTGTTGCAAAATTATAAACAACAATCATGTCTCTAAAAAAGAGATATGAGACCACCTCATCCTTGTAGTTCACTGTCCATACTTAGATTTACATGAGATATTGATTAGTTTTGCTGATTCCTTCATTTTATTTTTTATATTTCTTCAAGAAAATTGTTTGTTTTATTGGATGATTCTCAACAAGGAGAAAAATATTAAAGAAACTGTGACGATAAAAATGAAATATGTAATTCTTTTTTAAATTAGATCCAACAATATGTTGGACAGCATATGTGCCAACAACAAAAACAGTCTTGATTAAAAGACGTAAAACCAAGAAACTACATTTTGTGGAAAAGTATAATAAATACTGAATTAATTTCAATAATTCATATTTATGTACCCAATGGCATAGCATCTATATAAATAAAAAACTAAACCAGTTAAAGGAAAAATGAAGAGTATAATTATAGTAGTAGTGCACCTCAATGTGCCTCATTCAGGCCTAGATAAATTGAACCAAAAATAAACAAACAATAAATAAGTTAATGTCGAGGAATAGGGGCAGCTAGGTGGCACAGTGAATAGAGCACCGGCCCTGGAGCCTGGAGGACCTGAGTTCAAATCCGGCCTCAGATACTTAACACTTACTAGCTGTATGACCTTGGAAAAGTCACTTAACCACAATTGCCCTGCCTTCCCTCCTCCAAAAGGCAAAAAAAAAAAAAGAACCAGGAATAGAATTTTAGAAAAGTTAGGTATGATAGATATCTAGAAATTTTTGAATAAAAATTGGAAGCATAATATAATTTCTGAAGTATATGTAATGAATTTACAAAAATTAACCAGGGTCTAAGAAGAACAAACAAATGAAGAGAAGCAGATATGTATATAAAA
>CM053580.1:365674154-365704935 GCA_028627135.1 Pseudochirops cupreus
TTCTAAACATCAGATTACTTGACAGAGATAACAGTTGAAAAACTGTACTTTCTCTGACATCCTTTACCTTTTGTCTCATCTCACCCTCCTAACAGTTCTTATCACTCTCTATCATCTCCCTCCTCCAGTTCATCCTTCAAATGACTTCTAGTAATATCTTTTCTGGTTTCTTCTCAAAAGCCTTCTATGGCTCTTTGTTGATTAACTAAAAAATGTATCCCTTTGCCTAACATTTGAGACCCTCCAACAATCTGAGCTTAGCCTTCCTCTTCAGGTACATCTCATGTTCCTGCCATAGACTAGAGTCAAACTGAATTACTCTGTGAACTCTGAATACTGACTATATTTTCACCTGGAGTTACTTCCCTTTCACTTCTTTGCATGTCTAATTTCTACTTACCCTTAAAATCCAGCTCAAATGACACCTCATGCAGGAAACCTTCCCTAATCTCCTATTTCCCTGATTACTTTGTCCTTCAGACCTAGAAACTAGGATAACCATCAATCAAGTAAATGCTTCTTTGATTTTTTTTTATAACTCTTAAGTGTGTTTATCATATAATATTGTACTTTGTGGCTCTCTATGTTTGTGTTTTCTCCACATCTCAAAAGGCATTAAGCTCCATTATGGCATGAATCTTATCTAATATTTGTTTCCCAGATTCAGAGCACACATTGCTCCCTATGAACAGAGCAAGTGATAAATAAATATTTGTTTTTCACTATATATTGATGTAAAGATGACAGGTTCTATGACAATCATTACCATGTTTACTATTCACCTTCTTCTAGAAGCCAGCATAGAGTTCAACATGTTTCAGGATGCCCAGCTTAAAAGGTTACAAAGATCTAGAGAAGAGTGAGACATAGAATGAGACTGAAGTATAACACTCTCTAGTTTCTGTGCCAATGTCTTGCCATAAAAGCCTTTAATTTGCTGTGTAACAATCAAAAGATAAATTACCCTAATGTTGCTGCGTTGTGGAGATGGTAGAAAAACCAGAAATGACTAAGTGGGAGCCAAGACTACTAATCACTCCTTAGAAGAAATATGAGGGAAGATGGCAGCTATTTGAAATCAGTGCTGAGCTCACACTTATGTTACTTATTTATCTTGCATTCTACTTTAATTAAATGCCCTTTGCACTATTATGATGTCTTGCTTGTTTCATTTATTTTGGTTTAGTTGTAGAAAGTTAGGTGTGAATGAAGGCTCATGAAATATATATTGAAATAGCCAAGAAATCCGTGAGTACTTGTACCCTGAAACTACCAGGTTAAGAACCAAGGTAATATGTCATCATCAATATCATCATCATCATCACCATCATCATCATCATCAAAATCATAGTCACAAGTCATAGTTGTAGACATAGTCATAACAGTAGTAGTGGCTGTGGCAGTAGTAGTAGCAGTGGTAGTAGTAGTAGTAGTAGTAGTAGTAGTAGTAGTAGTAGTAGTAGTAGAGGGGCATATGGCACTTTGAGGTTTTCAAAATATTTTCCTGAAATAATATTTTATTTTAAATATCCTGCAAATTATCCCCACTTTATGGAGGAGAAAATTAAGGTAAAGATGGTGAATCACTTTGTCCAAAATCACACAGCTGAGGTTGTGAGCCAAAATTTGAACCAGCTTTGCAAGTGACAAATCCAGGACTCTTTCTACTATTTCTGGTCCCAGCTAACTAGTTGCCATAATAAATCTATCAAAAGGGTCCCTTGTCTCCCAGAATACTTTATGTATTCCACTGCAGTCTAAAATTCTGAATTTTTCCTTGAAGATTTTATCCTCTGATAAATCACAGAGAGGTAATTTTTTCATAGTTAGCCTGTCATTAATACCTTAAAATGACTGAGTTTATCAAATAAATTCTGAACCAGATGGAACAAAAGTATCTTACAGGCATTAATAAAATCAGTCCATGGCTTTCTACCCCTAAATTTGTGTTGTAACCAGAAGCAGGAAAAGTTTACCACTGGCAGCCATAATCAGCCAATGTTTCTTTTCTACCTTTTGATAGTTCCCCTTTTATCCTCCCATAAGATGCTTCATCAAAGAGGCTGAGTATAAAAAGTATTGGATTTGGAGCCACAGCACCAGAGTTCAAATCCTTGTATTGTTGCTAATTACCTGTTTGACCTTGAAAAAATCATCTCGCTTCTTTGGGCCTCATTTTCTTCATCTATAAAATAAGGGAGTGGGAGTAAGCAGTCTCTAAAATCCCTTCCAGCCCCATCTGGGATCCTATGATCTTCATACTTTCTCCACCTCATCTTCTATGAAAACCACCTCTATTTTTAGCTGATGTTCTATTTCCCTTGTCATTTCATCATTACAATCATCATTGCATACCATAAAATACATGAGTGCTTGGGACCATTATTCCAGGTTAATGATACAACTATTGCTGGGTTTTTAAAACTATCTTCCCTTTTGAGACACTGTTCAAACAGCTATAGTTTTTTTTTTTCCTTTGGAAAAGAGTAATAGTTGTCTCATCTCCCCAAGCCTACAGCTGTGTACATACTCTCTAGTCTTAGGGATGGCTGTGGCCCAGAAAGGAGGTTACACAGGAACATAGGTCAACCTATTTACTCAACTCATTTCATAATGTTTGAATTACCTAATATGCAAAGTTGGGAGAAAACCCAGTCCTTTGAAAATTGAACAAGTTTTAAATATGCAAATAATTCAAATTAGTTCTAACCCAAGGGGTGATTGGGACTCTAAAGCAAAGAAATTAGTTAAAGAAAGTTATTTAAAGGAAGAATCAGTTAGACAAAAATGAACCACCTTTATATTCAAGTTAATTCATATCCTGACCAAACTCTACATGAAATGTATTCATATATTTATGTTGGCCTCAACATTCTACCCGCCTAGTCAGAACTTTAGCCAGTTTCTCAAGATTACCCAAGCCTTGGGCACTTATAATTTAAACCCTGCTAAAATCTTCATGCAAACACCTTACATTGAATCCATCCAATGTCTTTGGAACCATCATCTTACTTGCTAAATTTCTGAGAGCCCAAATGTGTCTCCCCACTCCCCATGATCACCTGTCACCAAGACTTCCAAATAATTGCTCCCACCCATCCCTGTACCTTGCCAGCTTGACATCACCATTCTGTAAGCCCCAAGCTGTTTTCACATCAAAAGACTGAATTCCCACGCCCTAGACTGCCAAATGTAAATGTATTCCATGAAAGTGCATGAGTCATTTGCTCTTTCTGCATTCAACAGACAGCAAAATACAGATAAGAATATTCACCACCAAGGCAACATTTGGGAAGTTAGCCAACATGGCTGGAAAGTGATTAATCACTCACAAAGAGACAAAACAAGACATTCATATTAAGAAGAGAAATAAAAGGATAGTGCCCTTAGGTAACTATTTCAAAGCAACTGACTAAATGTATGTAGATGAGTACCTAATATTTACTATTTGTGTGACCTTAGAAAAATCAGTTAACCTCTCTGGGCTTCAGCCTTCTCAAAGGAAAATGTTGAATTGCATGGTCTCTAAGGTCCCTGTCAAATCCAAATGATCTTAAGATAGTCATTCTCTGGCTGCAATTCAACATTTACTATTCATATATAGTCACATACTATATTGTCAAATTCATTGCAGCCCAAACATAAGTCTCTTACCTTTCAATTCCCAAGAGTATTTCAAAGTCTAGCCTTTCACAATTACCTGCCCCAGACAGAGACCATCAAAGGACTGCTCCCATCAGTTGCCAGGTTACTTGTTCAGAGAAATAGAGGCCATCTAAAACATATTACCTTACATTCATTTATTTGTTTGTTTGATTATTTGTGTGTTTATTTTCATTTCTGTTTATGAAGATATATCAATATCCAAGGAGATCAATTTACTTCTCCTGAACTGACCTGTAAATATTTGGCTTGATGGGCTCCTGAAGCCAACCAGTTTCATCTTCTAAGTGAGGTTCTTTTAATGTGAAGGCGAAATCTGTGCATGGGCAAATGATAAAACTAAACCTGAGTGAACAGATCAGTAAATACTGAGGACTGTTATGAGGGGGAAAAATAGCAAAGCTTTGTTATTGTTGACAGTGAAACCCTGCTATTAAGTAAACCTCAACCACCATGAAGCACATTACATGAATATTTCTCTCATTTTCAGGTCACTTATTGTTACCAGAGAATTCCTCTTTGAATAGTCCTAACTACTAACTTCATGTTCTGAGACTATGGAGATGCTTAATAGCATTATACAAATATATACATATATATTATGTGTGTGTCTCATATGCATCTGCGTGATAGAGAAGCCATAAGTTCTATTGTTAGAACTTTAGCTTTAAAATGGTGGTAAAAGAGACTTAAGTGGTTGCTTTTACTGAAACCCAAATCTAACATTTGACTTGAACAGAAACCTACTATTAAGGCCATAATTGGACTTTCTTCATGTATTGATATAGTCAAAAAATAGAGGAAAAGGATAAAAAAGTAACTATAGTTAGAAAATGGGCAAAAAGTAAGTCAAGTAGCCAGAAAGAGCTCTGGTCATTAAACCAGTATGTTCCAGTTGAATGACCAGTATTCAATGAGCATGATATTCCATCTCTTGGCTCTATTACATAAGTGATCCTTCATGGAATTGTGAAAAGCAGAACCCTTCTTAGGCTCATCTTACTCTGCTGTGCTTCTCAAGAACTCAGCCTTATTGCAAAGGTCTAAAGCTAGAGTAGGTATGGTGAACCTAAAGGAACCAGTGGTGCACACCCTGATCCCTGCTTCCAGGGAAGCCATATTCAGTTTATCTGTTGAGCTAGGGAGCTCAGTACTTCCAAGTGTTAAGCATCATAGTTAGCTGGCTACACTAAGTTAGATATTAATGTAGGAAGGCCCTGTGAGTGAGGGGGTATGGAGCAGGGAAGGAGAGAAGGGCACTAGGCTGCCTGAGAGGCAAAACAGCTCAAGTTAGAAACAGAGAAGATCAAAACTCCAGCACCTGTCAGAGTGAGCTCACTGACCCATAAGTAGTCCTTGTAGTTGGAGCCTGGACTAGATAGGGAGATGGGAAAAAAGGAAAGGAAGGAAGGAGGGAAGAAAGGAGGGAAGGAAAGAAGGAAGGAAGGAAAGAAGGAAGGAAGGAAGGAACAAAGGAAGGAACGAAGGAAGGAAGGGAGGGAAGGAAGGAGGGAGGGAAGGAGGGAGGGAGGGAGGAGAAAACATGATGAAATGTGTTCCCATCATAAAGAATACTATATCTATAGACAGAACAATGAAAAGTACGTATTTATGTAAAGTCCTTGTTCCTATGATGTTCCAGTAACCGGTCAGTCACTGTGTCTCTATAACCAGGCCTTTGTCAGTCTCTTAATTTTATATCTCTCTTCTTTAGCTTGGTGGGACCCCCCATTCATCTTTCAAATCTGTTCTGCCTTCTGTTTTCATTGTTTCAATCCAAGTTTATGACTATTAATTAGTTGGCCATACTATACTCATATGGAAAACATGGTTCTGAAACCTACTTTCATGGCCATCATCTGTTTCTTCCCTTAACATCACAAGTAACAAAAATTTCCTTCTCTACGTGAGAGAAATGTAGAATAATGAGATGCTTTTTTACAGACCGTATTCCCTAATCACCTCCTCCACAGAGAATCCTTGTCTTTCAAATGTTGTTGTTGTTGTTCATCCTTTATTTTCAAAGAGGACCAAAGACATCATGAGGGTGATGTCCTGACATGCATGTGAACCTGAGGTACTTTTCCTAATTCCCTCAGACATTTGTGCTTTCTGTCTCTCAGAATTCCTCTGTGCTACTTTCTATTTACTTATCTGTATACATCTCTTATTCCCCAATAGAATGTGAGCTCCTTGAGGGCAGGGACACTTTAACTTCAGTACAGTAATTTACACATCTATAATAAACACTTAATACTCATTTCATAAGTTGAATCAAATTGAATAATAGAGGAAAGCAAAATAAAAATTACTTAAAGCAGGGGGGAAGGCCAATATAAGTGATGTTCCTGCTGAGGTACAATTTTCATCAGGACACAGCTAATGCAAAAAGGATTTCTTCTAGATGCATCACAAATGAATGGAAGGAAAGAGGCACTAATGCCACAAGCCTGAATTCAGTATCATTTCAATTGGCCCCATTCCTAAAATACAAATTCAAAACTCTTTAATCTAGAATTCAAGGTCAGGCAAACTCTGCCACCACTCAGCCTTGCTAAAATATTCTTCTATTAACCCCCTCATTGAACTCTATTCAAGCCAGAATGACCTAATTATCAACACTCTTTCCCCCAATTCCTCATGCACATTACTGTTTCTATGCCTTTCCTTACTCTACACCACACCACCTTCCTAGAATGTGTTCTCCTACTTTCCTGATTATCTAAATATTATATGTCCTTAAGACAGCATGGTAATAGAGAAACAGAGGAGTCAATAAGAACAGAATTCATGTGCTAGCTTTGACATATTACAACTATGATACCCTGGCTTGGTCACTGAATGTCTTAGTGACTCTGCCAACTCTTACAAATTAGTAGCTCATCTCTATTAGTAAGGAAGAGTTCTCTCCATTTCCATGCCATTGGGTGTACCCACACCAATTAATTCCTAGATTTGGGGGAGAGAAAGAACTTAATGAAATTTCCACTTCTTCTATTAAGCCTCCCCTGATAGAACACCACCAGCAATGATTTCTGCTACCTCTGATCTGTCCTAGCCTTAGTCATATTAATTCTATAACTCACTGTGTTTTCTAAGCATAACTTTTTATAGGTTAGTTACATATCATTATTTTTATGTTTATGGAAATATATCCCTTCTCCTTAACTAGATTTGTAGTTTCCCAGAAAACAAAACAATGTCAGGTTCTACTTTGTACCCCAACTACACTGAGCACATTTGTATATAGGAGGTGATCAGTATATATTTATTAATTAAAATGCATCATTATATCGTGGAAAGAGCCCTAGAGTGAAGAGATCCAAAAATGCTAACTGAAACAACCATATCCAATTAGACCATCAAACATGAAACTAACAAAGATTAGAAAAATTGTTGCATAAATTCACTGCTGATGGAACTATGAATTGATTCAATTTTTCAGTTATGGTGCTATAGAAAATAATTTTGAATTATACGAGGAAAGTTACTAAATTCTTCATTTTTGGCCTGGAAATACCACTGTTGGGACTATAGTAAAAATGGGGTAATTAACAGCAAGAAAAAACACATTCATTTTTATAAGATTCTGAGTTTCAAATTTTTTCTCCTTTCTTCCTATCCCCCTCCCCAAGATGGCAAGCAATCTGATATAGTTTATGCATGTGCGATCATGTATTTCCACATTAATCATGTTATGAAAGAACAAAAGGGAAAAGCCACCAAAAAAGTGAAAACAGTATGCTTCAATCTGCATTTGGACCATTACTGTGTGGTCACTGGTCACTTGGTTCTGCTCATTTCATGTTACATCTGTTCATGTAAGTCTTTCCAAGTTTTTCTGAATTATACCTGCTCATCATTTCTTATAACACAATATCATTCCATTACACTAAAATACCACAACTTGTTCAACCATTCCCTCAATATCTAATTCTTTGCCACCACAAAAAGAGTTTCTATAAATATTTTTGTACAAGTAGGTCCTTTAAAATGAGTTTTTTTTGTATTATTTATCAGTTTTTAAAGGTCCCCATCCAATAATCACCCAAAGTTATTTATATCTAGTTTTCCTACCATACTGTTTATATTTCAAATTTTCTTATTATTTTTTTTTTGTTATATGTATCTGTCTTAAAAGGGCACAAAGAAATTATCTGCAATTAGTGTCTTTGTGTTTTTTTTCCAATTTACCTAGCTTTTCCTTTAAATATTTAAAGGCTATTCTGCTTGGTGCTTTTGCATATTTAATGCTAATACATTTATTATGACAAGTGCCCTCGTGGTCTAGTAGTTAGGATTCAGCACTCTCACCACAGTGGCCTCGGTTCAGTGGGGGAGTTAGGTGGCTCAGTGAACAGAGCACTGACCCTGTATTCAGGACAACCTGAGTTCAAATCCAGCCCAGACACTTGAGACTTATTGGACGTGTGATCATGGGCAAGTCACTTAGCCCCAAATACCTTGCCTTCCCCCTCCAAAACAAACAAAAAAAAACACCTCAAAAAAAACATTATTATGACTCTTTTAAACAAAATGAAGTTTCCCTGTTTGTCTCTCTTGGTACTATTTATTTTTAGTATTTCCTTTCTGAATTTGTGATTGCCACTCCTATGCTTTTTGTTTACTTTGATGTATAATTAATTATACTTTGCCAATCTCTTCCTAACTTATATATTTCTCTTCCCCCTATTCATTCAGGCTCAAAATTTACATGACACCAAACCTGACTTCTCATTCTCTCACTCTCATATCCAATCTGTTGTTTAGTCCTGCTGATTCTACCTTTGTTACATCTCTTGTATATTCCTTTCCTACTCTTACACTGTCACCACCCTGGTATAGGTCATCACTTCATGTCTCAACCATTGCAGTACCCTTCAAATTGGTCTGCCTAACTCATCCTTCACCATTCTAATTCATTCCTATCTTAACTGTGAAGTTGTTCTTCCTAAAGCCCAAGGGTGATCCTATCACACCCCTACTCTATAAGTTCCAGTGCTTCCCCATTACCTCTAGGATCAAATATAAAATTTTCTGTTTGGATTTTAAAGCTTTCCTATCTTTCCAATTTTTTAACACCTTACCATATATTCTATCATCCAGTGACATTGGCCATCATGCTGTGCCTCAAACAAGACACTCTTATATTTGGACTCAACCCATTTTCACTGGCTATGAATATTCTCACCCATCATCTTCCTTGATTTCGTTCAAGCTCGGCTAAAATCCTTGCTCCTGCAAGAGATTTTCCTGATCTCCTTTAAAGTTATTGCCGTCCCACTGAGACTACCTCCTCTACTTTGTCTATATCTTGTCTGTACATAGTTGTTTGCATATTGCCTCCCCCATTAAAGCTCCTTTATAGCAGGGACTATTTTTGTTTTCCCTGCATCCTCAGTGCTTAACACAGTAAGAGCACATAAAAAGGATTCAATAAATGTTTGCTGACTTGCCTACACTTCCTCCTCATTTTAACTTTGTATGAATCCACATATGTAAGGGTGTTTCTTGCATGAAGAAGAATGTTTTGTCTTATTTTTTTAGTCTAATCCATCTATAGAAGCATAGAATCTCAAATTTAAAAGAGATGTCACAGTCCATTTAATTAAACCTATACTAGAATAAGAATTGCCCTCCTCCATAATATATCTTAGAACATATTATCCAGACTTTGATTTGAGACCTCTAGTTAGTGGGAACCTACTGCTTCCAGAGGAACTCTTTTGCATAGCTCTAGTTCTTAGGGAAGTCTTTTCCCTCTTATGTCAAGCCTAAATTAGTCTCTTTTCAAATTCTACCAGTTGCCAATTTTTCTGTTCTCTTTGACCCAACAAGACATGTCTATTATCTCTTCCATATGACATTCCTTTAAATACATAGATAGCTCTAATGTCCTTGACCCCCAAGTCTTTCTTTAGGTTAAATATCACCAGTTGTTTTAATTATTTCTCATGTGGCATGAACTATAGACCCCTAAGCATAAAGTGTTACCTCCCTATGAATGATTTCCAATTCTTCAATATTCTTGTCTTTATACTTCATTAAAAAACCCTTTGTATTCATTTCATGTTGTTTTGAAATCATAGAAATTAAGTCAGGGAAAAAACCCAAGGGGACAAAAAGCTGAAGAGCACACCATCTCCCAAAAGTTCTCAGCTTTCACAGGAGTCTGGAGACAGAAGAGGAACAACCTACATATCATCCTCTATGGAACTTAGTCAAGGGGCTCAAACCCAGGGGCAGACAGAGACCTGAAGCGGCTTACCTGAGACCTTGTCTGTCCTCACCAAGGACTCTGATTCCATCTGAACCTACTCTCTTTCTTGCATGTTGTTCCTTGGACTGTTCAGTTCTGGATTCCCTTGAATGCTGTCCCTGTACAGGTCTTCAGATGAATCATATCTTTTCCCCTGTCCCACATCCTGTCCTTCCTCGCATTCTTTGTCCTCACCACTTCTGGGTGAGTGGACTCACTGGAGATTAGAGAGCAGCTTTAGGCTCCTCCTCAGTCTTCTCTTTGGGGACCTCTCCCCCCCACCCCCAGCCAATTGATCTTCATTCTTCTTCATCTCTGCTTTGACCTTCTCCAAGGAAGGCTTGTTAGCATTCTGGTTTGCTTCAACTTTTGATCCCTTGAGCCTCATTTGAGCCTACTGTTGCTTTCTCCATCACTTCCTCATTGGCTTTATAATGATGTATTTTTTTAATGTGGCCACCATATCTATTTTCTTCTGGAAAATCTAAGAGGGCACCTGCAGGCTCCCCAGGCCCTCCAAGACATTGCAGAATCTTTTTACATCTGGATTGTCAACTTTCAGTGCAAACTTGATCTCATTGTTCATCTCCTGAAGTCTCTCGTCCTTAGACAGCTTTCTTCTTTTCAACTCTTCTCTCTGGAAGCACCTTCAACTTCTTCCTGGCTCACTCCACTTTCGCAGGCTTGGCTTGGGAATTCTCCACTGGGAGGTTTCTTTTCTTCTAACTCAGTTTCTTCAATGGCTCTAAGAATTAGGATTTTTGCTTCTTCACTGGCTTCTTCACCTCCTTCTCTAGTTCTGGCTCTGAATCAGAGGGTGAACAGGCTCAGTCATGGTTTTCTTGCCCCTGTTCTTGATGGGCTCATCATCTTTGAACTCAGCCTTATAACTGTCACTATTAGGGTATATGTCCTCCCTGTCAGCCCTTTCTTCCTTCTGTTCCATTTCTTCCTTCAATATTCAATATCCTTCTGAAAAATTAGGATATGTAATTGAATACCATACCCTGTGTGTATTTGAAGAAGTATGTATAGCTAGACTATCCCCTTCTGAGTCACGAACACTATGCCTTTATTAACGTAGATAACACTGCATTATTGAATTTTCTTGTAATTTCAGTAAACTAAGGTCTTTGGTTTAGGTATTTGTTTGTTTCCAGAGAAACTACTATCTAATACAACCTTCTGAGCTTTACATTTATAAAAAAAGAAATATTTAAAGTGTAAATCTTGATATTTATCCCTACTAAATTCCAACATTTTTTATTCAGTCCTAAATACTGGCATTTAGATATTTTTTCCAATTTATACTCTATTATCCATCATTTCACTATCCTTCCCAGCTTCATGTAATCCTCCAATTTGAAAAGCTACCTGTGTCTTTATACAAATCAATTATGAAAATGTTTACTATCATGGAACTATGCATATCTCCCTGGGATATTTCACTAGAGACTTCCCATCATGTTGATATCAAATTATTAATGATAATTCTTTTAATCTATCCAGTTTCTAATCTATCTAACTGAATTACCATTAGTCTTCATTTCTCCATATTTTCTAAAATAATGGTGTAATACATTTTATTGACTGATTAATTAAAACTATATGATAAAATACATACAGGATTCCTTTTATCTATAAGTTTATTGTTCATATCAAAAAGTGAAATAGGTCTATTTTTGATGAATACGTGCTGACTCTGCTGTTCTTCCATTTCATTGTGGAGTTTATTTCACTAACATCCAAAGTGAAAATTCATGCATTGACTTTTTGATCCAAGACATGTTATATGATCTTTCTTTTTTAATTAAAAATGGTACCAGGTAGTTGAAGCATGTATTGCTTAAAAGAATATAAACAAAATCCCAACTTGCCTTTACATACACCCATCTATCTCCAATTCAATTATTGTGCTTAATCATTTTTAAAATATTCATACCTGTCCTGTGGTGCAAAACTTGAAGTAATTCCTTCTTTCATATGAAGACACATGTATGTCTCTTCTTTCATCTAATTCTATTTTATTATTATTCAGTTTTTATATTTGCCCTACATTAAAGTGTGTTTCATAAGAATGCATGTACACACACACACACACACACACACACACACACACACACACACACACCCCTCTTTGAAGAACTTTACATGCACTTTCTGAATTTCAAAAATATTAAGTCCTATTCTCTACCTGTGTTTTGTATAGCCCTTCTTTACTAATCCCCTAATCACAATAAATGATCTTTCTATGCTTCTGAATTACCCATACTCAAAGTAGGACTTCCATGTTAAAAGAATCCTATTCTCTTTCTAGCATTTAAATAACTAGTTTTTTCCAGTTATTTGGAGTTCTTTCCTCTTCTTAGATTTCTTGTGTCTGCTGAATTTACACTTCAAAATCTTAGACTTGCTTTGGTATTTGCAAAATGATTCTTAGAAACGATCAGTTCTGATAAAAATAAAATTTCCCTTTATGATTATGCTCAACTTTTCAAAATAAGTTATGTTTTAGTACAAACTATTTTCCTTCATATTTCTGTGTATGATATTCCTACTTTATTTTACTTACTAATAAAAAGTATTTGGAAACAGATTTCCATGCTTTGACAAATATATCCTATTGACTGCTTAAAATATATTCTTCTCTGACCCAGAAGCCATGTAGTATGGTGACATCACTTGTGAATAAACTAAAAAAAGGGTTACTTTCTGTCAGTTCCTTACTTAGGATTTATATTAATCTTAGATTTTTCCTCTAGTTAAAATAATTTGGGGAAATTTTCTTTTATGGTGCCTTGAAATATGGTACTTAGATTTTCGATGAACAATTTATTTTGGGTTTTTTGTTGGTATTTTTAGATGATTGTTAGATTGTGTCAATCTCTGTCTTCAACAATGATTGGTCATTTTGTT
The DNA here is from genome assembly GCA_028627135.1 of Pseudochirops cupreus. NCBI lineage: Eukaryota > Metazoa > Chordata > Mammalia > Diprotodontia > Pseudocheiridae > Pseudochirops > Pseudochirops cupreus. The sequence goes on from CM053580.1 coordinate 365,686,993, forward strand.
GAAATGTCATTTTTTAGTTTTTCTCTCTTTTGACTTTCCTCAACTATTGCTTCTTGCTTTTTGTCACATTTCAATTTCATCCTTTCTATTTTCTTTTTCCCTCCATAATTTCTATGACTCCATTAAAACATTCTATCTTCTGTTCTAAATAATCAATTATCTTTTCAAAATTTTCTCTAAGCACTCTAATTTCACACTTATCTCTTACATTAGTTCTGTAAAGTCTTTGAACCCTCTGGAGTTTTTGGAGGCTGTTGTAGTCTTTTTTTCCAAGGCTTTAATCATAGTTATTACTACATTATTCCCCTCTCCTTGTGGGAATTTCTCTTCATATTCTTTTACCCTACAGTGTTTCTTCATTGTATTGGAGATTTTTTTTTTTTGCCTAGTCATTTCTTCAGGCCCTCAGACATGCTTTTTCCCCCTCCTCTGGTAATTTTCCTTGTGAGAATTTCTTTAATTTCCCCTCTTTTCATTGTTGTTCTATTACTTTACATGTGATGAAAAGGAACTGGGCTTCAACATAACCACTCATTCAGCCATCTTTCTGGAAGTTCCCATGTGGCATTACTTTACAAACACACTTTGACACTTCTTGTAATTTCTTCTTTGGTATAGGTTAGGACCAATCCCTGGCAGGTCCTTCTGTAGGCAAACCACAATCATGGAGAATAATTCTACATGAACATTTCATGTCCACAGTTAATAGAGTGATGTAGTGGTTAAGATTTTTTTTTTTAAATTCTAAGGAGTAATTACAGAAAAGTAAATTGCCTGTTAGCAGTTTTCTATATTATTCCAAGGGGAACTGAATAATGGCTAATGTTTGAAACAATCAGACCACTAGTAGAATTCCATCCATTCTTGTGGATTCCTCCAAAAGTTTAGATTAGAGGGGATATACTAAAAATGAAAGTTAATATGACTAGCTAAAATAAAACTCAAAAATCATATTAGGATGTGGGTCAGTTCATTTTTAATGGTGCATTAATTCTAATTTTCTGCCTTCTCTGTTAACAAAAAATGATTCTTACATTTTTAAAAAGCACCTCAATTTCAGAGTAACGTAATTTCTTTATAATTGCTTTCATTACCTCTTATCATTTACTCACAGTAGAGATGGACAGGCTTCACACTTTAGATGCTCTTTCCAATTAGGTTTTTATTCCTGTTAATGTTCTGCTCAAATGAACTAGGAAACTAAATTGTCTGAAACCAAGAATGCTGCCCATTTCCATCTATATTAACTGCAGCTCATTAAATGGAACATCCTAAATTTGGTTTCCCAGAGAGTGATTTTAAATTTATACAGTTTTCACAAGGAAGAAAAAAAAAAGTTGTAAACTCGTGTTCCCTAGGGAAACCTAACCTTAAAGTGGCCCTCCAATTCTCTAAGCATTACTTTAATGGAAACTTCTAAATTGAGTAAGAAAAGGCAACATTCTTATTTCAAAATTATCATTTGTATCCACTTCTAAAAATAAAGAATGCATTACATTTACCATCATCCATTCATGTAGGCTTAGCCAAGTCTTTGTAGGCCCTCATATATATTCGCTAACAGCTTTCAGAGTCCATATCTTAGGAAACCTTAGGCCAAATTTTCTCAGGACCAAAGATTTAAGCCAATATAATATTGTCATCTTTTTTCTATGAGGAGGTTTATTCAATTAAGTTCTAATTTAATTACCAATGAATGAACTTTGCTGACAGTGGTATTTAATTCTAATTAAGCTTTATGTGAAAACTCAATAAAAATTTATTAGAATATTTCTCTTGCTCTATATTATAACCTGCATTTTTCCTAGTCAATACTAATGGTATAGTGGAAATAACACTTTTCTTGAGCTGGGGTCATAAGTTCAAATTTTATCTCAGATATTTTTTAGGTCTGGTATCTTGGACAAGTCATTTGCCTGCGCTATAAAATAAGGGGGTTGATCCAAATTTTTTTTTACATTAAATTGGTTTTTCCTTTCTATTATCAAATTAATTATTAGCAAATCTTTACTTTCTATCCTGCAATGTACTTTATTTACAGAAATTAGGTTTCCTGCATATCAAGTGCTTTCTATTTTGTTTACTTCTCTAGAGTTTATTTACTGAGCAGGTTTTAATCCTTTGATGAGATAAAGCCCTTGTTAATAAGGTTAACAGGACAAATTAGTTCTGTAAAGTCTTTGAACCCTCTGGAGTTTTTGGAGGCTGTTGTAGTCTTTTTTTCCAAGGCTTTAATCATAGTTATTACTACATTATTCCCCTCTTCTTGTGGGAATTTCTCTTCATATTCTTTTACCCTACAGGGTTTCTTCATTGTATTGGAGATGAAATATCTTAGCATTTTTTACTTTGTCCTTTCTCTCTGAGACGGTTTGTCAACTCTGAGATAAAAAATACACTAGACGAAGATAATAATAGCTAACATTTACACAGCTCTTACACTGTGCTAAAAGTTTTATAATTATATTATTTGATCCTCACAACAACCCTGGGAGGTAAATGCTATTATTATTCCCAATTTTTACAAGTGAGGAAACTGAAGCAAAAATGACTTGCCCAGGAATACTAGTAAGTGTTTGAGGTTAGATTTGAACTCAGTTTTTCCTGTTTCCAAATCCAGTACTCTATTTACCGTGCCATGTAGCTGCCTCTAAGAGATTAAAATACCTGAGTTTAATTATTTTTATTGTTCAGTAATTTTAGTTGTGTCCAAAAATCTGTGATCCCATTTGGGATTTTCTTGGCAAAGATAATGCAGTGTGGATTGCCATTTCCTTCTCCAGCTCATTTTTACAGATGAGGAAACTGAGACAAACAGGGTTAAATGACTTGCATAGGGTCACACTGCTAATAGTCCAGGTGCTCTATCCACTGTGCCACCTAGCTGCTTGTTTAAACATTAACTCTGTTATTTAATAGGCGTGTGACCTGGGACAAATTACATAATCTCTCTGGTTCTCTGGGTCCTTTTCTGTAAAATAAGAATGATGATAATAATAATAATTTCCGTGGGTGTTGGCATGTTAAACTTACTTGCACTCATGCCCAAGGATATCAAGTCTGACTACATACCTGATGGTTTAAATGAAGCTATGAGGGCTATCCTCCCATCCTCTTGAACATTTACTTGGCAAGGAATGTAGTGGTATCCTATGGTTACTGCTCATGTGAGATTACAGTAGCTTGTGAGACATGCAAATGTAGAGACATCTCTACTCCAGAGGTTCATATGAACTATCTGTGCCCAACCTGTGGTGGAGTTTTTGAGCTTGTATTGGTCTGGTCAATCACAGTGGGACACACTGCACCTTGACCCCAACATAGTGATGTCATTTTGGTCTTCTTTGAGAACAAAGGACAACAACCAATCAGCCTGACCTGGGAAAGGAAAGGTAGCTAGAAGTAGGTACTAGGAGGTTACTTCTTAATAGATAGTTACCTTTTCAAATATAACATGCCTGAAAAATTATCTTTTCTCCCAAATCTACTTACCTTCTAAACTTGCCTATTTCTGTCAAGGACATCATTACATTTCAGTCACTTGAGTTAAAATCAAATTTATCCTTGAAACCTCATTCTAACTCATTCTACATATATAATCAGCTGTCAAAACTTGTCATTTCTTTCCCCCACAGCATCTTTTGTATCATCTCCTTCCCTCTCCTCACATAGTTACCATCCTAGTTAAACTATCCTCAATAACTCTTGCTTGGACCATTGCAAAATTCTCATAATTGGCCTTCCTACCTCAAGCCTCTTCCCGCTACAATCCATCTTCAGTTGTTTGTTTGTTGTTGTTCTTGCTGTTGTTGTTTTTGCATTAGGGAAGCTAGGGAAAACCACAGCTTTGACTATACCAGGGGTGGAGAACCTGGGGGGAACAAATTCCCCCTAAGGATTTGTTCTGCGAAGTTTGTGTTCAGTCCATGGGCCATACCTGAGGACCGAGAGGGCCACGTGTGGCCTTGAATCTGCACGTTCCCCACCCCTGGACTATATTAACTGTTTTGGCAAGGTGATGTCTCTGCTTCTTAGTATTCTGTCCATCTTTAATAGAAGAGCTAAAGTAATTTTATAAAATACAAGTGTGTCCATGTCACTCACCCTTTTAATAAATGAACTCTAGTGGCTCTCTACTACATTTAGAATAAAATACAAGCTCCTCTATTTGATGCTTACAGCACTTCACAAAATGACCCCACCGTATGTTTCCTGAGCAATGAAACATTATTCCCCTCTATGCATTGCATGACCTAGACAAAAAGTTCTCCTTGCAGCAGCTCATTGATAACACTACATCTCCTGTCTTTCTTATCTTGTATAGCTGCTTCCAATGGCTGGAATATTCTCCCTCCTCACCACTACTTCTTGGAATTCCTGCTTTCCTTCAAGATTCAGTTCAGGTGTCATGTTTGATATTCTGAAGCCTTTCCTAGACCCACCCCCTCCAGTTACTAGTACTTTCCCTCCAATTTTCCTTGCATCTGCTTTTAAGTGTCTTTATTTATACATTATATGCATATGTATGTTGTCTCCCCCATTAGAATGCAAACTCCTTGAGAATGAGGACTGTTTCATTTTTGTCATTATATTCCCAGCACCTGGAATAGTTACTGATATGTAGCAGATGCTTAATGAATGCTTGTTGATTGATTTGTGGGTGTTGGGTAAGTTACAAAGTTTAGAGAATATATGATCCCTATCCTTGAAGGCCTATACTCTTATTAGGGGAAGGGGTAAGGCATCAACACAGAGCTGAAATATAAATTACATAACATATAATATTACATGATAAGTACGATTAGGATAAATCCTGTGTCTAGAAGTTCAGTTTATGAATGCCTTTGTTTGTCCAAGAACATCTTTGTTACAACAACACCCTTTCTATCCACTGCCACCTCTAGAACAACACAATTTCTCTTTATTCTGGGGTCACATGGCTTCCCTAATGGTCATCCCAATGATCTTGCATACTTCTCTTGAGGGAACTAGTCTCTCTGTGACTGACTGACTTCTATCTCCTCTTTGGTTGTCTCCATAGTTATCTATAGCTCTCCAAGATTAGTTCTCACAACTTTATTTTAAAGAACAAGACCAAGAGTTTAGCCCAAATGCTCTCAAACTGTCCACAAATCAATCAATCTCCCCAAAAGATGTTGATGGATCAAAGAGTATCCATAGCAAGGTTAAGTTACCCCGCATCAAGAAGACTCCATCAAAGCCAAAGGAAAACTTTGTCCTGTTAACCTTATTAACAAGGGTTTTATCTCATCAAAGGATTAAAACCTGCTCAGTAAATAAACTCTAGAGAAGTAAACAAAATAGAAAGCACTTGATATGCAGGAAACCTAATTTCTGTAAATAAATTTGACCCTAAGGGCCCCGTAAGAATAACAAATAAGAGTTGTATAGTCCAATCTCTCATTTTACCACTAAGAAAACTGAAACCTATAAAAATTAAGTGGCTTGCAAGGTATTGCATAGCGTGTATGTGAAGCAGAATTCAAACTAGGTTCTTAATCCTAAGCTCTTTCACTGAACTAGGTCCTGGATATAACCAGGAGTTAACTCCAATAAAATAGACAAGGTAGAAGTGGTAATGGAGGTTCCTGAGTTGCTTAAGGGTCATATGTTGTTGCCTCCAAAGATCAGCAGAGTTCAGTTGGTTCAAGAAGACACACTGAGTCATACATACCTTTATGTGCCCAACCTTAAATGGTGAAAGAAAGTCTAACAAATGCTTGCATAATGAAGCATCATTGGATGCTATGTAATTACAGAACACCAGGACCACTGGATGGGCTAAAAGTGGGAGAAACTTGGGTTGAAATTTGAGAGAAAGGGGAAACTCTTCAACTTCCACTAGCTGCTAAATTGCTGAAATTTCAAATCAATTACGATATCAGGATTCTTGGTATCTGAGTGTGCCCACAAAGTTGAATCATACAAAATAACACAATTTAAGTATTTAATAGGAATCATAAGAATACAGGAAAAGTTTTAGCTTAGAAAAAACAAACCAGTTTTGTATAAATTGAAATGTCAAAACTCATAAGAATAACTACCTTAGCAAAATTTTAAAAATCTATTATTATTGATTTCTATATAATAAACATGAAATCCTTAACAATAATTTATTAAATATAGGACAAAGAATTATCCCCAGAAAGAGGATTATCATTCCCATGGGCAAATAGGCATATCAAAAATACATCCACATGGAACTTCCATAGGAGAGACAGATGGCCAAACAGACAAGAGAAAACAATGCAGCGAAACCAGGTCTCTCACTTTCTCATGGTTGACTGGTACAGAAAAGTCCCTGAGTTTTACACAAAGACTGTTCTCATCACATTTAGGAAGACAGAGTAGAAATATCAGAGTGGAGTTTCCAGGCTCCTACATCATTAGTAGCCAGCCAGGAATAAAGAAAGAGGAAATGAGGTCAAAGGCAAAGCTCCAGAATTCATACCCGTTATTTTTTGATAAAACTAGGTCACATGCTGCTAATCACTTTTGCTCCTCAGCTCCACCTTCTTAGAGATGATGCAGTGCTAATCATGTTGGAAGCTCTGCCAAGAAAAATCCTGTTTGGAGTGGGGAAAGGATGAGGCTTTTGTACTGCTTACTTCATCAAGTTATTACAGGAATCAGATGAGATACTATATGTGAAGTCACATTGTAGTCAAAGTTCCCTAAGCCTGGAATGCAGAAATGCCCCAAGGAGCAGCAGATAGTTCTGAAAATGTTCCCCACACACACACCTACTAATAATTCATCTCCTGATTCTAAGACATTTCTTTGTATCATCAGTGCTTAGCACAGTTCAAGGCACAATGCTAGTTGACTGACCCAGCAAATCACCCAGTCTCTCAGTGATCTAGGCAGCTCTCTAACCCTACAAGTTGCAGGGAGATTGCCAGCCTTTATTGGTAGAGGGAGTTTCTTCACCTGGAAATTCCTTATGTTAAAAAATATCCAGCCCCTGTTGTCAAGGAGCCCATGATGAAATGGGAGAAACAACATAAAACAAGATGAAGACATTTTCTCTGATTTTTACAATCTCTCAAAACTGTCAAAACAGAAATTATACATCAAAGATAAAGCAATGCCACCTATCTCCATGATCTAGGAGGCCAATAACCCAAAAGAAGGTAAACATTTTATAGACTTATACCCAACCCAAACGTACTCAGCACCCTTCCACAACAATGCTCTCAGGAACAAGGCTACAATAGTCGTCGAAACCTATGGGCTTGCAGCAAATGTAATCCTACATTCTGATACCCGTTCTCTCTTTTCTTTGCCATGGGCTAGACCTCAGTGATGACTCAATAACCTCCCGTTTTGAGGAATTTATTTTTCACCCTCCTATGTCCCTGATCAATTAACATTTGACAGGAATGGTACCATATAGACTCTAGTACCCTTTCCTTTAGGCCCAGAAAGGCATCATACCAAGGCAACCTATCCAAGCTCCTGTATTCTTTAGTTTTCTGGCTGAGTCGAGTCAATACCTGCCACTGTTTTTAGGCTTAGGCAAAGGTAGAATAGGTATTCAGGTCAGAGTTTCTGCTCCCTTTGGTTTCCTTAACTTAGAGGCCATACCAGATATAACAGAATCTTCTACCCCTATATGACTGGTGAGATTAGAGGTCCGCTGCTTGTTACAATGGAATGTTAGGATAGCAGAAGGGGTATAGGGGCATATGCTGAGAGAAAATATTAAATGATTCTCAAAGCATGGGTAGGTGGGTTGGTTTGTGTAGTCCTGGAGGTAGAGGATGATAAGAGGACTGGTACTGAGTAAGCTCTAGGCATTAGCATTTTCCACTGTTAAAACATTAGTATTCTTGTTATGTTCCTTGTTTTCTACTCCTGTGGCAATAGCTGTAATTGCTCTTTGTGGCTTTTTTGAGAGTTAATGGGGAATGGAAGAATTGTCCAGACTCTACCACTACACAAACTTATAGGATTTAGACAAATAATCCTGGCAGGTATTGATGGCAAGTTGCGCTATAAAGGCCAGAAAATATGTTTGTGGGAGAGATTGTTGGTATCAGGGCATGCTAGCTGGGAGATAAAGAAAAATGTCTTGGTGGATGCCAACTCATGATAAATTGCACAAGAAAATTTCACAGAAATATTATAATCAAAAGATAAATTAGAGATCAACAATGTCCACAGGAATCCAACAGTGATTAAACCTTGAATAAACACACCTGAACAAGTTATTATCAAACTCTCAAAATCACAGCCATCAAGAAGATAATTTTATAAGCAACAGAGAAGAATTGCATTATGTTTTAAATAGTACCTATACTAATAGCACAAGATTTTCCAATGAAGATGAAGCATGATTGAAAGAGCTAGAATATGATGTGTCAAATTAAAGAAAATTGAATTTCATTCACAAATCAGTTCATTTTCAAAACTGAGCTTACTTTTCAAAGAAAAATAATCACTGAAGATGCCACAAAAATTATATCTACAATTTATAAACAAGTGACGCAGCCTTTGAATAGCTTTCAATTTTCACTGCCACCAAGTAACATACCATCAAGTTGACTAATGAGTGATTATGTAAGAAAAAAAGGATGAAAAAGACCAAAAATCTCAAGAGGAAGAATACCGAGTTAAAAACCAAAGTACAGGTAGAATCTTATGAAAAATTACATGGGAACAAATGGCAAAATTTCTGGCCTATTCAACAAAAATAATTATCAGAATAGAAAATAATCATAGGAAGGACAAAAGTAGAACTGAACCAAACAATTATGGGAACAGTGACATTTGTGTAACAAGGCAATACTTGTTCCTCATTATTTCTCTCATTTGTTAATACTTTGAAGTATAAGGAATGTTTTAAAAAGGAGACTGAAAACAAGACCTACATATAAATTAATAACATAGAAAATGTTTAGAAGGAATTCAAGCAGGGCAGAGCCAAAATGGAAGAGTAAAAGCAGAAACTTGCTTGAGCTTCTGCTGCAATCTCCTCCAATATCTGTAAAAAATTATTCTAAATAAATTTAAGAATTACAGAACTGACAAAGTGATAGAGAGAAACAAATCTCTCTCTGAAGGCAGCCTGGCAATCTGATAGGAAGAGTCTATTGCACTGGACTGGGAGCAGAGCAGAGTCCCACAGGGGCTGCGCCAGCACAGACCCATGGCACAGAATGGCCAGGGCAGACTTCAGGAGAGTGAATCACTGGCAGCTGTAGGTATTTCCAGATTTCTCAACCCATAAAGGCCAAAAAGAAAGTAAAAGGTCAGTGGGGAAACTTTGTTGAAACTGGATGAGAGAAGAATGCAGTCCAGTTCCTGCCTCTGGGGCAGCAGAAGTGACAGCCATCTGCTGCCGCTGTCATGGAGGCTGCTGCCACAGAGGCTGCTTCTGGAGCTCATGGCCCACAAATCATGGAGGCAGAGGGGGGGGAGGGGAGGGGAAGTGGCTGACCATAGGGCAATTACTAGAATCTCTTTGCTGGTGCTGAGGCAGAATTCTCTTGCTTTTCCCTGCTTGATCTGGCTTGTAGTCTTGGATGGCAGTTCTGGGGTGAGGAGCACTGGAATGGCAGAGCTTGTTGAGGCTGTGGAGAAGCAGTCATCCTCACAGTTCTGAAGTAGGTGCCTAGGAGAAGCTCTGACAACAGCTGTACAAACTACCAGAAATTTGGGAAACAGCACTACCCACACTGGAAGCAGAGTTCTACTGTGGCAAAGAGCTCAAAAATCAAGTAACTGACTGGCAAGATGAGGAAACACAGGAAATGAAATCAAACTATAGAATCAGTTTTTGGTGACAAAGACAATCAAAACATAGAATGAGAAAAAGACAGCAAAGTCAAAACTCCTGCATCAAAAGGCTCCAAGAAAAACATAAATTGGTTAATATAAATTATATAAATAGGCCATGGAGGAGCTCAAGAAGGATTTTGAAAATCAAGTAAGAGAAAAAGAGGAAAAAATTGGGAAGAGAAATGAGAATGATGAAAGAAAAATCATGAAAAGTGAGTCAACAGCCTGACTGAAGAAAATAATACCTTTAAAAATAGACTAACTCAAATGGCAAAAGAGGCCCAAAAAGTCAATGAGAAGAATGCCTTAAAAAGCAGATTTGACCACATGGAAAAGGAATTTCAAAAACTCATTGAAGAAAATAATTCCTTCAAAATTAGATGTGAGCAAAGGGAAGCTAATGTCTTTTTGAAAAATCAAGATGCTATAAAACAGATCCAAATGAATGAAAAATAGAAGGCAATGTGAAATATCAAACTGGAAAAAACATTGACCTGGAAAATGGATTGAGGAGAGATGATTTTAAAATTATTGGACTACCTGAAACCATGATCAAAAAAAGAGGCTAGAAATCATCTTTCAAGAAATTATTAAGGAAAATTGCCCTGATATTCTAGAACCAGAGGGCAAAATAGCAATTGAAAAAACTCACCAATCACCTCTTTAAAAAGATCCCCAAAGCTCCTAGGAATATTATAGCCAAATCTCAGAGCTCCTAGGTCAAGGAGAAATTATAGGCAGTCAGGAAGAAACAATCTGAGTATTGTAGAAACACAATCAGGATAATTAACACAAGACCTAGCAGTTTCAACATTAAGGGATTGAAAGGCTTGGTATATATGGACATTCAATGAAATAGAGGACTTTCAAGCATTCCTGATGAAAAGAGCAAAGCTGAAGAGAAAATTTGACTTTCAAATTCAAGAAGCAAGAGAAGTATGAAAAGGTAAACAGGAAAGAGAAATCATAAGGAACATATTAAAGTTGAACTACTTACATTCCTATGTGGAAAGATGATATCTGTAACTCATGAGACTTTCCTCAGTATGAGGATAGTTGAAGGGAATATATATATATGTGTATATATATGTGTGTGTGTATGTATGTGTGTGTGTGTGTGTGTGTGTGTGTAGGTGGGCGTATGTGTATATATGTGTGTGTATGTGTATAAACATGTATACATAGACAGAGGGCACAGGATGAGTTGAGTATGAAGGGATGATATCTAATAAATAAAATTAAGAGGTAAGAGAGGAATTTATTGGGAGAAGAAGAAAGGGAGCAATCGATTAGGGTAAATTATCTCATATAAAAGAAGCAAAAGAAAACTGTTACAATGGAAGTTGAGAGTGTGAAAGGTGATGGGGAATGGGACAACCTGATTCTCATTGAATTTGGCCTAAGGAGGGAATAACAAATACACTCAATTCGGTATCTTGCCCTATAGGAAAGTAGGGGGGAAAAACAGGGAATGATAGAAGGGAGGGTAAATTGTGGGAGAGGAAAGTTAGAAGCAAACACTTTTGAAAAGGGACAGGGTCAGAGGTGGAGCCAAGATGGTGGAGTAGAAACAGCACTTACGTGCTGCTCTGGCTTCCATTTCCTCCAATACATGTAAAGAAATGACTCTAAACAAACTTTAGAGCTACAGAACCCACAAAGTGACAGAGAGAAACAAATCTCCTGCTGAAGGAAGCCCAGCAGGCCAGCAGGAAGGGTCCATCACAGTATGCTGGGAGTCTAACACAGTCCTGCCTGAGCTGAGGTTTTAGCTGCAGGACAGCCCTGACCTGCTGCAGCTGGAGCAGCCTTCATAAGAGTAAATCACCAGCAGCTGTAGCAGTTTCCAGAATTCTCAATCCATAATTGCCAAAGACAAAGTAAAAGGTCAGTGTGGAATGTTATTGGTCCAGGGGGAGAGAGAAGAGCACGGTCCTGCTGCTACCCCCAGAGGGGGAAGTGGCAGAGGTGTGGTGGCTGCAGCCACTGCAGTACAGCTGCTTCAAAGCTCCTGGCCTGCAGATTATAAGGTGGCCAAGCAACCACTCAGAGGGTAATCCCTCTTACTTTGACCTTCTTGGATTTGGATCACAGTCTTGGGTGGTGGTCCTGGGGTGTGTGACCAGTGAGCCAGAGTGAGGGGCGCTGTAGAGAGGGCACCCATCTAATAGCTCCAGAAGCTGCAAAAACCCCAGAGATTTGGGACAAAGCTCTCTGTCTGCTAGAAGCAGAGTTCTACCATGGCAAAGAGCTCAAAAGTCAAGTAATTGGCTGTCAATATGAGCAAGCACAGGAAGCACAAATACACCATACAATCCTTTTTTGGGTACAAAAAGGATCAAGATATGGAGCAGCACAGTCAGAACTCCTGCATCAAAAGCCTCCAAGAAAAATACAAATTGGTTACAGGCCATGGAGGAGCTCAAGAAGGATTTTGAAAATCAAGTAAGAGAAGTGAAGGGAAAATTGGGAAGAGAAATGAGAATGATACAAGAAAATCATGAAAAGCAAGTCAACAGCCTGCTAAAGTAGACCCAAAAATACACTGAAGAAAATAACCCCTTAAAAAATAGACTAACTCAAATGGCAAAAGAGGCCCAAAAAGTCAAGGAGGAGAAGGATACTTTAAAAACCCAAATTTGCAAGATGGAAATAGAATTTCAAAAACTCACTGAAGAGAATAACTCCTTCAAAACTAGACTGGAGCAATCAGAAGCTAATGATTTTATGAGAAATCAAGATACTATAAAACAGATACAAAAAATTGAAAAAATAGAAGGCAATGTGAAATATCTCATTGGAAAAACCACTGACCTGGAAAATAGATCTAGGAGAGATAATTTAAAAATTATTGGACTACCTGAAAGCCATAATCAAAAAAAGGGCTTAGACACCATCTTCCAAGAAATTATCAAGCAATATTGCCCTGATATTCTAGAACCAGAGGGCAAAATAGAAATTGAAAGAATTCAGTGATTGCCTCTTGAAAAAGATCCCAAAAAGAAAACTTCTAGGAATATTATAGCCAAATTCCAGAGTTCCTAGGTCAAGGAGAAAATACTGCAAAAAGTCAAGAAGAAACAATTTGAGTATTGTGTAAACTCAATCAGGATAACACAAGACCCAACAGCTTCTACATTAAGGGAATGAAGGGCTTGGAATATGATATTCTGGAGATCAAAGGAGCTAGGACTAAAACCAAGAATCACCTACCCAGCGAAACTGAGTATAATGCTATGGGGAAAAATATGGTCATTCAATGAAACAGAGGACTTTCAAGCATTCTTGATGAAAAAACTTGAACTGAGCAGAAAATTTTACTCTCAAATACAAGTAGCAAGAGAAGTATAAGACAGTAAACAGGAAAAAGAAATCATGAGGAAATTATTAAAGTTGAACTATTTACATTCCTACATGGAAAAATGATAATTGTAACTCATAAGACTTTTGTCAATATGAGGATAGCTGAAGGGAATATATATGGATATGTAATATATTCATATGTATACATATATATGTATGTATATATATGTATAGACACACACACACACACACACACACACACATATATATATATATATATACATATATATAGGAGGGTGTGTGTGTATATAAATATATATGTGAGTGTGGGCATTTGTATGTTCATGTATACATAGAGGCACAAGATGAGTTGAATATGAAGGGATGATATCCAAAAAATAAAATTAAGAGGTGAGAGAGGAATTTATTGGGAGAAGAAAGGGAACAATAGACTACGGTAAATTATCTCATATAAAAGAGACAAGAGAAAACTGTTACAACTGAGGGGAAGTGCAGGAAGGTGAAAGGGAATGGGACAAGCTGATTTTCACTGAATTTTCCCTAAGGAGGGAATAACATACACACTCAATTGGGTATCTTACCCTAAAGGAAAATGGGTGAGTAGGGGATAAGAGGGGAGAGGATAGAAGGAAGGGTAGATTGGGGGAGAGGGTGGTTAGAAACAAACATTTTTGAAAAGGCATAGGGTCAAAGGAGAACATAGAATAAGTGGGGTATGGGATAGGATGGAGGGAAATATAGTTAATCTTCCACAATATAACTACTATGGAAAATGATTTGGATAACTACACATATACCATATATATTGAAGTGCTTATCTTCCCAGTGGGGGTGGGTGAGGAGAAAAGAAGGAAAAAAAATCTGGAATCCAAAGTTTTAAAAACAAATGTTAAAAAATTTGCTTTTTACATGCAACTGGGAAATAAGATATACAGATACTGAGGTATAGAAACCCATCTTGCCCTACTAGAAAGTTAGGGGGGTGAAGGAGGAGGATTCAAGAGAAAACAGATTGGGGGAAGGGGTATTCAGTAGGCTTGCTATTTGGGGGTGGGTGTAGGGGAAAGATGGGGATAAAAAAATGTAACTCAAAATCTTGTGGAAATGAATGTTTAAAAAAATTTAAAAAATAAAATGGACAGGGTCAAAAGAGAAAATAGAATAAATGGGGGGGGGCAGGATAAGATAGAGGGAAATATAGTTAGTCTTTCACAATATGACTACTATGGAAAAGTTTTGCATAACTATACATACACAACCTATTTTGAATTGCTTGTCTTCCCAGTGGAGGTGGGTGAGGAGGGAAGAAGGGAGAGAATCTGGAAGTCAAAGTTTTAAAAATAAATGTTAAAAATTGTTTTTACATGCAACCAGGAAATAAGATAAACAGGCAATGGAGTATAGAAATCCATCTTGCCCTACGAGAAAGTAAGGTGGATAATGGTGGAGGGGATATAAAAGAAGGCAGATTGGTGGAAGGGGTGTTCAGTATGCTTGCCATCTTGGAATGGGGGTAGGAGAAAGACAGGGAAAAGATCCGTAACCCAAAATCTTTGGAAATGAATGTTGAAAACTGAAAAATAAATAAATAAGTTTTAAGAAAGAAGAAATTTAAACTTGTTATTTTAACAATTTTAATTTCATGAAGAATATAAACAAAGAATAAAATCTTAGACTACACAAAAAGATAAGAATACAAGTTTAAAAGTATTTTGGTGAAAAGGGCAGAAAACAAAAATATTATTACAAGCAAAATTTTGAGGAGAGGAGAGAAAGGGGGATTTTGAATTAAGCATTTAAATAAGAAGGAGAAAAGATAGTAAGGGTGGAAGGACAAATTAGATGACTTAAAAAATGGAAAATGAGAGAATTAAATAAAACTCAAAAAATAGGGAAATGGTAAATAAACAGGGGAGAGTGAAGGTGAGGGAAAGAAAGCCTATGGGTATAGTGTTGCCTTCAAGTAGGTGAGACAAAAATAACTGGAAGTTAAAAAAAAAGGGAATATCAAAAAGAAGAGAGGAAGACTTCTGGGAATCAAGATGGTGGAGTAAGAAGTAAGTCATTCTCATATACCCTTATGGACCTATAAAAACCCAGAAAATATCACCCCAAGAAAAGTCCTGGAACATCTGAGCCAGCAAGAAGATGGGGTGCAGTAGTCTTTTAAACCAGGAAACTTAGAGAATTAACAGGAAAGAGCCCTCTCCCTCTGGTGCAAGTGGAACAGGACAGGACAAGAAGCATCCTGTCAAGCCAGCTGTGAACCCCACCCCAGGAAACCAGCAAGAGATCCTGAGCCCTAGGGTGGTGGAGCAGGCAAGCACCATCACCAGGACTCCCCAGGGTCTTGGTCCAGGAAGGGGAACTGGTAAACTCCAGCAGCCAAACCTTGCAGTGCTTCAGCACAACTCCAAGAACCAGAACTCCAGAGAGGCAGGCAAGCATCCTACAACAGGCAAATTTTCTGGTGCTTCAGAACAATACAGGTGAAGAGATATCTCCAGGGGCTGGATCCCACCCCCACTCCAATAGATTTAGTGTTGCTGACCCCAGCTCAGTACCATGTAAGCTACCAGACCCCTACAGTCTCCTCCTACCAGCACCAGAAGCCAGAGTACACAAAGCCAGTGACCAGGTCCCTGGCCCCCAGCACAAGAAGCCTGAATCAGTGACCCTGTGTCCAGCAGGAGAGCTCAACTTTAAAAGCCAGGAAATAGTCAAACATCATGAGCAAAAATCAGAAACAGACAATGACCACAGATTCTTTCTACAGGAACAGGGAAGATCAAAGCACAAATTCAGAAGAGGACAACTTGCCAGTATACTCACATCCAAAACTTCAAAGGGGAATATGAACCGGTCTGAAGCCCAAAGAGCCCTCTTGGAAAAGCTCAAGAAAGATTTTAAAAGTCAAATAAAAGAGGCAGAAGGAAAACGGGAAAAAGAAATGAGAAATATGCAAGAGAAAGTCAACAGCTTGGGGAGGAGGAAAGGAAAAATAATTAACTGTAGAAAAAAAAAAGTCCTTGGGGTGGAGGAATGAAGCCAAGATGGCAGAGTGAAAACAGGAATTTGCTTGAGGTTTCACCCAAACTTCTCTAAATACCAGTAAAAATGACTCTAGACAAATTCTAGAGCAGCAGGACCCACAAAATGACAGAGTGAAATGAATTTCCAGCCCAAGAAAAATCTGGAAGGTCAACAGGAAAGGTCTGTTGCACCAGTCTTAGAGAAGAGCACAGTCTAGCCTGGGTCATACCAGCACAAATGAGGTCCCAGAAAACCTGGAACAGGCACAAGGGAACTGAATCACTGGCAGCTCTGGAAGTTTCCAGACTTCTCAACTCACAAATGCCAAAGACAACTCAGAAGGTCAGCAGGAAAGGTCTCTTGGACCTGAGAGAGAGAGGTCTGGTCCCAGGCCCAGGGTGACAGCAGTAGCAGGGGCTGCTTCCAGAGTTCTCAGCACACAAACAGTGGATAAGATCAAGAGAATGATCAGAAGGGATTGCAGGGTCTATTTGCTGTTACTGAGGCAGGATTCTCTTGCTTTGCCCATGTTTTTATGTGAGTCACAATAGTGGGTGGTGGTCCTAGGGCAAGGAGCAGCACTGGAATGAAGGACTTTGTGGTGGGGGTGGAGAAGGAATCCTCACAGTTCCAAGAAAGAAACGAGTGGTTGTGGTCACTCACGGACAAGAACACAGGCCAGGAGAGGAGTAACATCTCTCCTTTGATCATACCACTTTGGAAGAACAGAAAGTTTACAGGTACCTAAAAATATCTCTGAAAACAACTGCACAAAACTCCTGAGGCTTGGGATAGTACACCCGCCAAACTGGAAGTGGAGAGCTTCCTTAACCAAGAGCTAAAAAGTCAAGTAATTGACTGGGGAAACGAGCAAACAGTGGAGGGAAAATCAAATTACAGAATCTTACTTCAGTGACAAAAAAAAAAGAATCAAAACATAGAACCAGAAGAAGACAACAAAGTCAGAGCTCCTACATCCAGAGCCTTTAAGAAAAATATGGATTTGTTGCAGGCCATGGAACACCTCAAAAAAGATCTTAAAAAACAAGAGAGAGAAATAGAAGAAAAATGAGGAAGAGAAGTGAGAGTGACGTGAGAAAATCATGAAAAATGGGTCAACAGCTTACTAAAGAAGACCAAAAAAAAAAATACTGAAGAAAATAACACTTGAAAAAATAGACAAACACAAAGGGCAAAAAATGTCCAAAAATCAATGAGGATTACACCTTAAAAACCCAAATTGGCCAAATGGAAAAGGAGGTACAAAAGTTCACTAAAGAAAATAATTCCTGAGAGTGGATCTGTGGCAGCTGTGGCAATATCCAGAATTATCGAGCCATAAGAAAAAAGGACTAAGGTTAGTGGAACTTGGCTAAAAACCAGGGAAGAAAAGCGGGTCTGGCCAAATTGCCTCCAGGGCAAAGAACCAGAGGAAGCAGAGGTTCTGCACCCACCTCCACATTGCCACTTCAGAGCCCCCAGCCTGCAGACAGCAGGGGGGCCAAGTGATCATTCAGAGGCCAAGTGCTCTCAAGTTGAGCAGCCCGCATGCAGATCACAGTCTTGGGCAGTGTTCCTGGTTTTTTTTTTTTCAGTAAGCCAGAGTTGGGGAGGGACCCAGCAGACTCCTAAAAGCCCCAGCAGCTGGGAGAACCGCAGCAATTTGGGACAGAGCTGTTCCCTCTGGAAGCAGAGTTCCACAGATCTAAAGAAAAAAAAACATTGAATGGTGACCACGAATAAGCATAGGAAGCAAAGGAAGAACAGCAACCAAACTCTAGA
>CM053580.1:365714254-365749696 GCA_028627135.1 Pseudochirops cupreus
ATTCCAGAGTCAGAGTTCTCAGATTTTTCAAATATCACACAGAGAAGTCAATTTTTATAGATGCAGAAAGATTAATGATTATGTCACAACCCCTTCTCCATTGACATAATAGAATATTGCTAAAGAGAATTCAGGGAAATTGTGTACTTATTTCCCAATTTTCCTGGTAGAAAAATGATTGGCCTTTATAACATAGTTTCAAGAGCAAATTTTTTTGTCAAGGGAAAGTTAGTTTTCAATTAAACCAAAAGGAAAGAGATGGGACTTGTGCAAGAAATGGAGGATGAAGGAAAGTTTGTTCAGGATAGAACAGAATTCCCTCAGACAATAGAAGATACTAGTTATAAGTTGAGAAAAGAAAGCCATAACTGGGATGAGATAGAAGACCACAGCTGCAAATTGTTGAGCCTATAGAATGAGAAACCAGGATGCAGGGGGTTTGTTCATTTGTTAGTTTTTTGTTTGGTTTTGTGTGTCTGTGTGAAGGATGGTACCCTAGATAACATAGATGAAGAAAACTATTTAGGAAGTAGAATTAATTTGATTAATTAACTAATTAATTAATTCATTAACACCTGAGGTGGGGGTTGCTCCTTTGTCTATGCCTAGAAAGAAAGGTCGTGGGGGAGAGAAGAGGGGCAAAATTTGCAGTTCTATTTCTGGAGAAAAATTCTTTCTAAAATCAGATAAAGCTAGTACTTCTTGCTAAAGGCATGAAAGTTTCTACCTGATAGTTTAATTACTTGAATTCCAGCTTTTTTTTTGAAAGCTCATTCATTCATTCCATTCATTCATTAATTCATTCAATAAACATTGCTTAGCACTGTTAAATGGCATGGGGGATTCAGCACAGCTTGGAATCAGTTCATGAGTTCAAATCCAGACTCAGACACTCTCCAGCTATGTGACCCTGGGCAAGACCCTTAAGCACTTTTGCCTCGGTTTCCTCATTGCCTTTTTTTAATCCCCAGCACCTAAGAAAGAGCCTGGCACATAGTAGGTGCTCAATCAATGTTTGAGGGAGGTGGGGGTTGGTTGTTTTGGGGTTTTGGTTTTTGTAAAATGAGCTGGAGAAGGAAATGACTAACTACTCCAATATCTTTGCCAAGAAAACCCCAAATGGGGGTCACAAAGAGTTGGGCATGGCTGAAATGACTAAACAAGGACAAAACATGGATTAAGCACCTCCTATGTGCCCTAAGTGCTGGAAATAAAAAAAAGGCAAAAACCAGTTCCTGCTTTCAAGGAGTTAATGGGAGAGACAACATGCAAACAAAATCTATACAAAGCAAAATGTATACAGGATCAATAGAAAATAATTAAAAGAGGCAAACCACTGGAATTGAGGGGTTAGAAAGTGAGATCTTAGTTAAGCCTTAAAGGAAGCCAGGGAGATTGGTGGTCATATTAAGGAGGAGACAGCATTCCAGGCATGAAAAAAATACAGGGAGCCAAGAGATGGAGTGTCTTGTTCACCGAAGAGCCAAGAAGTCAATGTTACTGGATGGAAGGAAGCTATAGGTTGGGGAGTAAGGCATGAGAAGATTGGAAAGGCAGGTTATGAAGGGTCTTGAAGGACAAACAGAGCATTTATATTTACTCCTGGAGATAGTAGGGAAGCACTGGAGTTTATTGGGTAGGGAGAGTGCCTTAATGGAACCTGTGTTTTAGGAAAATCACAATAGATAGATAGATAGATAGATAAATAGATAGATAGATAGATAGATAGATAGATAGATAGATAGATGTGTGTATGTGTATATATTATATATGTATATATTACATATATATTATATATGTGGTAGCATGATTAATGAATTTTTACCACAAACCTAAATTTGGATTGCAAATGATCAAAAATTATCATGAATATTAACATGACATGCAGAAACTAACAACCCTGTCTTTATAAAGGATTTGAAAAGAACATTTAAACTGAATGTATCCTGTACCATCCTTTAACACATTGAATCATACTGGTCCTTTTAATGCAACATAGACATTTTCCTACATTCATACAACCCAGCTCATTTATTTTAATAGGCATATTTTTTTTATGTTTAGTATTTTCTTATGCCCAAAATTCCTAAGACTGAAAATTACGTAGCATGGGGGCAATTTAAAATCCTTGAAGGGCTAAGATGGGGGATGATATATGACAGTGAAGAGTGCCAACTCAAGTCAGAGGACTCAGGCTCAGATTTTGACTCCATTTCTCATTAGACCCAAAGCAAGTTACATCACCTACCTCAGCTTTAGTTTTCTCACCTGAAGAATGAGAGGTCCAACTAAAAATCCTCTGAGATTACTTCCAATTCTGGACTGTGATCCACTTGATCTAATTACTCTCAAGAAATATGTTTTGTAGACTTTATAAAAATAAATATTCCTAGAAAAAAATTAGTAAATAAATTAAATGTGAACTTCTTTCAATAGTCACTTTAAAAATCCCACCTTCTTTAGGAGGATATTAAGGGATAGCAAGGTGTCATCATGTGCCTGTTTTCTCCCCACCTTGTATTTACCCAGTTCCATTCAGACTTTGAAAGCCAATAGGATATGTTACATTCCTAAGAGCTTTTGATTCAATTTTGTTGAGCAATATGCTTTGCCTAGATAGAATATTTACATCTATGGAGCAGTTGGGGTTTAATCACCATCAATTAAGAGACCTCACTCAACTGAGTTTATGAGAAAGAAAATTTCAAAGCTTTTATAGGACATTGGCAATGTCTCTTGCATCTATATATCACTTTGTTAAAATTTTTGACCAAATGTTTTTGACATACAAAGCATTAGGTGCTTCATTTGTATTCTAAAGTTCACATCATTCTATTCATATCTCATTTACATGCTCTACTGATTGTTTAAATAATCAACACATTCATTTTATTGGTCAAGAATACACATTAGAATTCTATAAGGTGAGTCTATAAGCCTTTTCAAAGATTAATTTTTCTTCTCTCATTACCACCCACTGGACTATAGAGAAAAAAATTGAAATATTATCATCTCATTTAATCCTCTGTTGTCTTGAAAGAAAGACAAATAATATCTTGCAGTCATTCACATTGCTAAGTGGTGCAAAGTACACATAAAATATAATATGCTTATGAAAATTAATAGGAGAGCATCAAAGCAGACTAATAGTTAGAAAGACCCTAGATGGGAAATGAGGAAGGCTGGAATAGTAGTAAGTCACTGGCTTTCTCATTTTAGCAGCTGAGGCTACTCTCCACACCCACTGAAAGCATCTACTCACAATCAGAAAGCATCCTGAAGATAAATTGCAGGAGGAAGGAGGGGCATGCATAAATGCCTAGTGGCAAAGTTGCTGAGGAGTCAAAGGCAATGTAGGGGCTAAAGTTACAGAGAATTCCAATATGGATGAGGGTGGGTGGGAAAAATGTATCTGTAATGGTGAGTTGGGTTCTGGACTGTACAATTTGAGAGGAGTGCTGAAAACGTGGAGTACATCCAGAGAGGAATCAAAAGAACAAGTGGTTCTCTGACTTGGAGAAGATCGAGTGAATAAACAGTACTATTTAAATATGTAAAGGATTATAATAGAGCATAGATATAAATAATACTCTGGCAGTCCCTGCATTCCTAGGGGCCTACTAAAGGAAAGGAATACACACAAAATACTTTATTTTGCAACAGATAATGGATCAGGGGACATTTTCTGAAATATATGCTTACAAGCCCAGAATTTATCTTAATTTCATTAATAGTAGAAACAGCATAGCCTAGTATATAGCCTCATATTCAGAAAGATTTGGCCTTACTTCCTTCCTCTGACACTGTTGGCTCTGGAACCCTAAGCAAACCACTTCACTCTTCAGTGACGCAAGTAACTCTTTAAGACTGAATTGCAGAGAATGTACTGATCTTCAGTGGTTGAAGTTCATGGGGTCTCCTCATACCAATAAATTCACATATCCTGTCCCCTCTCCCCACTCCTAAAAAAAATCATTAACAGCTCCTGGCTCTTTTTCATTCCTACTGAAAAAGGGAGATAAGATTGAGTTATAGAATCAGAAGTTATAATTAGATTTACGAAAAATTAAGAATATTTTTAGATTAAGTGGTCACTGAAAGATGTATTCCACAGGAGATCTTTGAAAAGAAGATAGATTTTCATCAGATAGAAAAGAAATTTTATGATTTGGCTTCAACCTACTTTTCCAACCCATATTTCCCCTTTGCCTCCTCTAGTATATTCCATATTTGAGAAAAATAAGACTATCTGCATTCCCAGAACATGACTGAAATTATCCACGCTTATAACTTTGTTCACATATCTATCAGTTCTCTGAATCCTCAAATTTTCTTTCCCATTATTACCTATCCCTGAAGGATCAACTCAAATGCCATCTTCTCCATGGAGAATCCCTTGATTCTCTAAAGTCAAGTTATCTATTCCTCCCCTAAAATTCCATAGTACTTCATACCTTGTATTATATATAATTCTCTACGTGTCATCTCCCCTTATCAAGCTACTAGCTCCACAAGGACAGACTCCCACACACAGGAATAAATAAAGTTGAAAAGATCTTAGAGATAATTGAGTCCAAACCCCTCATTTTATAAGTGAGGAAAGAGGTTCAGAGGGAAATTACTTCCCCAAATTCACATAGATTATAAGAGGCAGAATTAGGATTTAAACCCATATCCTCTGAGTTCATATGCAGCCCCATTTCCACTACACTAGACTACTTCTTTTTAACCTTTAATATCCCTTATCTCTCCTAACACAGTGCTTTGAACGCAGTAGGCACTTTGTAAATATGCATTCAATGAAAGTCATTGAAGAAGAAAGAAAAGAAGTGTGGGGGGTGGAGTCAAGATGGTGCTGTAGAAACAGGAGAACTTTGTGGCTCCCAGCATAACCACCTCAAATACCTGTAAAATATGACTCTAAACAAATTTTAGAGCTCCAGGTATTCATAAAATGACAGAGAAACAAGGCTCCCACTGAAGGTAGCCCAGCAGATGGATGGAAAGGGCTCATCACAGCATGCTGGGATAAGAGCCCAGCCCCATGCAGTTTTAGCCCCAGGTTGTCCAGGAGAAGCCCCAGCTGGAGCTTTCAGGAGAGCAGATCACCAGCAGCTATGGCAGTTTCCAGAATTATCAATCCATAAGAGCCAAGGACAAAGGGGAAAAAGGTCAGTGGAAGAGGAGAGGGTCCAGATGACTGCCTCCAGAGCTAAAAATCTGTCTGAAGAGGCCCCTGCAGCCACCTCCACGTGGCTGCTTCAGAGCTTGTGGACTACAGATTGCAGGGGGCCAAGCGATCATTCAAAGCCTAAGTATTCTTGCCTTGAGCTGCCTGGATTGGGATCAGGGTCTTGGGTGGTGGTCCTGAGGTGCATTTTCATTGAGCCAAAGCTGGTGGGGGCTACAGAGAAGACAGTCCCCTAATAGTTGAGGCAGCTGCAAAAACCCCAGCAATTTGGGACAGAGCTCTCCCCTCTGAAAGCAGAGTTCTACTGAGCCCAAAAGTCAAGTAACTGACTGGCAACATGATCAGGCAAAGCAAGAAAAGAAAGCTCAGCAATACAATTTTAGATTCCTTTTTTGAAGACAAAAAGGATCAAAGCATGGAACGGGAGGAAGACAACACAGTCAGACTTCCTGCACCAAAAGCTTCCAAGAAAAAATGTAGACTGGTTACAAACCATACAGGAGCTTAAGAAGGATTTTGAAAATTGAATAAGAGAAGTGGAGGAAAAATTGGGGAAAGAAATGAGAATGATGCAAGAAAATCCCAAAAAGAGAGTCAACAACCTGATTGAAGAAAATAACACCTTAAAAATAGACTAAATCAAAGTCATTAAATTTCTTAGATGATTTGGGTTTTGCTGATGACATTGGGGAATGATCTAGATATATTTCTTTATACCCTGAAAATAAAATAGTATCCCTAGGATAGGAAATCTCTTTATTCTCCAAAATAATGAATTCTGATGTGATTGGGCTTGAAATTAAATAGTAGCCAGTATTTATACTACACTTTAATGTTTTCACAATGCTTTACAAACATAATCACAACAATCCTGGCAGATAGGGGTTATCATTACATGCACTTTACAGTTAAGGAAATTGAGGGACAGAGAAGGTAGGTGTCACGCAGCTATAAAGCATTAAGGCTATATTTGAACTCAGGACTTTCCAACCCCAAGTTCAACATTCTAATTTTCAAATTTTTAAATTCCTCAGTTAATGACAGAAAGACAGAAAAGGTTCATTAATTATTCCAGGAAAGAAAATAGCAATTGTGTTCTAATCATTAATGAAATATAAGTTCACCAAAATACAAGACAAAAAACTGAATTTAAAAATATCTTCAGATAATCACCTGAACGTTAGACATTACTGAAGGAATTAATTCCAAGAGACATTAGACAAAGGGCTTCCCAGTCAAGCAGGAAAGCATAACCTTTTTAAAAACAGAAGTATCTTAAAAGCAGCCAGTAATACTGGTCAGTAATATAGTGAATAGAGCAGGGGGCTTGGAGTTAGGAAGATTTATCTTTGTGAGTTCAAATCTGGCCTCAGACACTTACTAGCTCTGTGACTCAAAAATAACATAAGACAGCACTGAACTGGAAAATATTTTTACTTTTTGTAAGCTAAACTAAGTGGTATTTTTTTCCCACACATGGAATCCTGTCCAGAGAGAATAAAGGCAGGAGCATTTTTAATATAGATTCTAACTGACCAAAGTAAGTATTTGCTGCTATAAGTTTAACTACAGTTATCAGTTAAAGTCTGTAAATGTCTCTGTTGTCCATGATATATTCCATTTTCCCCTAAAGAGGTTTACTTGAGAAGAAGCATTAGTGCCTACCATATTTTGAAGGATTAGAAAAGTTGTGAAATATTTATCTGTGGAAATCTTTAAAGAAATAGTAAGCCATTAGTAAGACCAATATTCCAAGTAGGCATTATTCTACATGTAATAATTTGAGGGGCCCTAAAAATGACCCTAAATAGCTCCACAGTGCCTAAAATTCAGAAAACAATTTAATACTTTAAAAAAGAATGGTCTTTAATGATATCCTCTTGCTTTATACATTACCTGCTAATATGTCAGTGTCAATGAATTTATTGGATCAATTTCTCTCCACTGATGGAGAAGAGAGCAAGCATTAGAGCATTGAAAAGGTGAATTAGGCACTGAAGAGGAAGAGAGGGCATAGGAAGGTGAGGAAATAAAGACAAACTTCCACCACTTCACTATTTTTCCTAGATTTGGCCTTGATTATCATTTTTTATTATGTGTTATTTATCTGGATTTTTATTTTGGGAAAGCTGTGAATTTTTCATGATGATATGTTGGGTTACCAATATCATCACCTCATATAATCTTCTGTGGTGGTCTAGAAGGCTCTAAACTTTCTAATCAAGTTTTATACATTTTGGATTATGCTGCAATAAAAATACCAAAATGATATCCTGTCTTGACCCTGATTTATGAGCAGAAATGGCAGAGCAGTGGTTCCCAAATTACTGAACATGATGGAACCTGAAATCCATTTGTGTTATATTTCCATAGTGATAGCTAAAAAGATGTAGACACCAAACTGAGAGCATACTTGGTGGAGGTGAAAGTGGACAGAAAGGCCAAAAGACATCAAATTATTCCATAAAATAAAAAGTGAACATGGACACACACACACACACAAACACACACACACACAAACACACACACACACACACATACACACACACACACACACACACACACACACACACACACACACACACCAAGCAGTCAGTAAATGCCAAGAACTGCTCTGTTTTAGCTGGCACTGTAATTCTGCAATTTTGACATTTTGACAGATGTCCATGACGGAGATTTCAAAAAGAAGTTCAGATCTTGTTTAAGAACATCGTGTTTAGAATTGGCTGCAGTTTTACCTATCCAAATGTCGTAAAAACCTCCAATGTTCTAACAGACTACAATGGAGAGAATTCATAATTGTTCCTTGGGAATACAGGGAGAGCCAGGACAACAGATTGGAGCAGTCTGAGAAGCTTTCTAATAAGAAAGATAAGCAATTCATAGTTCTTGGCTTTTCCTGTCTTTAACAAGCATTTATTCAAAATGAAATCCTCCACTGCCCACTGGTAAACATTGCCAATGGAGCTTCCTTCCTTCTATGAAGTAAATCATTCCAGCATCATAAAAGTTGCAGATTCTCAGGGACAAACAGAAATCCAGTGAACTTCAACTCATATGAACACATAAATCATCCTGAATCAATATTCTTTGGGAATTTAGGAAACAAATCTTTCATAATGCCTAATAAAAAATGTAAGTAGCATTTATCTCTGGGTATCAGGATGAAGATTTATGCTATTTTACAACTCTGAAAACAACAGGATCACTACCACTTCCAAGAGTGCATTCCCATGCATAGTACTTGTATTCATATGGGCTAATTAAATCCAATATTTCAAGGACTACATTTGTTAAAACAGAAGACAGGAAATAACTTTCTCTTCATGTTCAACTCTGCAAAATTGGCCAACTCGATTAATGATGGGAGTTACCTTCCTCCCAAAGCAACAGATGTTGATTAAAGCCTAAGGCAAAACAGACTCAATGACTATCTTTAAGCTTTAAACTGTATGCTCAAAGAGATGATAAAAAAAAAAGAAAAAGACTGTTAAAGGATGAACTGCATAAAAGATTTTGCTCTTAAGGAAATATTTTCCTGGGACCTTAGGAAAATACCAAGGATAGGTATGCTTAAAGTTGCCCAGGGTCATATAGCTAGGATGCAACTGGAACCTATGTCCTTCTAACTCTAAATTTGACCCACATCCACTGTCCCATAAATGCAGTCTCTTTAAAGGAAAGAATTTTTTTGTTTCAGTTTTTGTCAGATCAGTGCTTAGAACAGTGTCCAGATCAAGCCTTACACTTAAAAATTCTGTGTGGAATTGAATGTATGTGTTATACTTCATTTGTGATGGCACAAATAGATACAGACGTAGATTCATATGTATCATGCATTCATTATATTCTACTCTTCCTAATTTTTTTGGACCTCACTGAAATATTATCTCTTCATGCATCTCTATTTTATCAATACTCTCTACTTCTTACACATCCCTCTAACCTCTTTATCCTTCCTAAAGTCTTTATTCTGTGATTGCCCAGTTCTACCATATACTCAACAGTCACAGAATTAGACATCATACCCCAGGGGACTTGACGCTTTCATTTCCAGAACCCTTCCTTGGCCCACCTGCTACCCTAATTGATGAGTGGCTTACATGGCTCATTATTTCAGGAAGTAGCTCTAGCCATGCTTCACCTACTCATGGGGCATATTTTTGCAAGCCATCCTACTGCCCATATACTAATGTAAAGTCCCACACCATCTGTCCCCCAGTTTTTCTAGGTCTAGAATCATAATCAAATCTGGTACCTGAAAAGTATGTGTCAATCTAAAACCCTTTAGCTTCACCATCCCTCTAACTTTCTAAACCAAAATGCTTTATAAGGTTCAGCTCCAACCTATTAGAAAATTTTTATTTAGGTCTAACACTGAAAATCACTTTGACTTCTTACACATTCCATATTCTAGACATAATAGTCTTCTTGCTGTTTCTCATCCATACCACTCTTTCCATCTCTGTGACTTTGTAGTGGTCTTCCATACCTGGAATTCTCTTTCTTTCCACATATATACCTTTAAAATGTTATGATTATTATTGTCACTTACATATAACTTTCAGTTTGCCAAAGCATCTTATAAATATCATCTCATTTTTGCCTCACAACAACCCTAAGAGGTGAGTACTATTATCATCACCACTTTGCAAACGAAGAAGTTGAGACAAGCAGAGGTTAAGTCACTTCCACAGGGTCATACATCAAGTTTCATCTAAGCCCAGATATGAATTTAGATTGCCCTGACTCGAGTGCTCTAGCACTGAACCGCCCAGTTATGTAGAACCCTTACTTCCTTCAACATTCAACTCAGTTGCTATCTTCTGTGTTACCTTTCTCGATCCCCCACAGCTAGTGCCCTTCCTCTCTAAATTTCCCTGTGTGTATTCTACAGATTCCTACTTATGTACCTGTAGTTACCCCAGATAAAATGTAGGTGCTTTGAGAACAGGGATTGTTCCATTCTTGTCTTTCTATCTCTAGTGTCTAGCACAATAGTATTGTGTTTTCAATATAATATATATTAAAAAAAAAACAAATCACACATAATAAAATATATTCAATTATTGTCCCAAAGCATTCATCTCTCTTATGTCCAGGTAGCTAGAAATGGTTAACATTGCTTCATTTTATGCTAGTACAAGGTGGGGGAAAGATAATGACAGTTTTCAACCTGTTTTCCATATTAATTTCATATAACTGATCTTCATTAACTTTATGTTCCTTGTGCCTTACTCTCTGATCTCCGTACTGGACCTTCCATTTATGTAACCTGTCCCTACTTTGTCTGAAATGTTCTCCCTCCTCACCCTTGTCCCCTGGAATACTTAACTTCCTTCAGGATTCAGATCAAATACCATACCCTACACAAGGATTTTCTTGATCTGCCAAGTTGTTAATATTCTTTCCTTACCCCTTCCTCCAAAATATCACTCTGCGTATACATCGTATTTTGTTTGTATTTATCTGTGCACATGTTGTTCCTCCCTAATCCAGAAGGCATAACTTGAAAAGGTGATAAGAAATAGGCTGAGTACTACCAAAGAGAGAGAACCTTTGATCAACTTAAATCAAAGGACCACATCTTAAGGTTGTAGGTGAAGGGAAAGTGAAAATGTCTTGCGGTTTTGCCCCAAGAAATATTTCTGATACAATACATTACAAGGTCACTTGGATATTTCGTGGGTAACTTAAATGGGAAGGTTAGAATTTGAAATATCCCATGTGAAGTGACCAGTCAGCCAAAACAATATAACCATCCCTATTAGAAATGGTACAAATTATCAGAGTTCTTATTTGAGCTATTCAGTTTCGGTTTTGTTTTTTTTTTTAAACAACCAGGGGACCAAAACACAAGAAGTTTTTCCTCTTGTTTTTTCAAACCTGTGAATTTTGATGTAGATATAATCCATCTGTTCCTGATTTACTTACACTTTTCTCATCAAAATTCTATTTTATAAGAATTACTTGCTGTCCAACAAATCCTTTGAGTCCTCTTTATTAGTGTCGTTAGACTCTCTTAGAAACAGGTTCTTTGGCCAAAAACAAGTGAACTTGTATCACAAAAAATTCATATTTAGTTGAAAATAGAAGATCAAATTGGTCCCATACTTAGAAAACCATTTTGATGATTTTCTATATTCTATATTATATGTATAATATATAATTTATATATTATACATAATTTATATATTATACTCTTTAAAAGTTCTTATTAGGTGAACATCAGAGTTTTCTCAATTTTATAGATGAAGTTCAATTAAATGCACACTTTAAGAATTTTAATAAAATTTACTTCCATGAAATTTGCTATCTTGAAAAAATTAATTGAAGTTCATATTCCCTAAATAAAATAATGTTTCATAGGTGTGAAGTGATGCCATAAAAACATAAATAAAAAATGTAGTTTTCACCATCAATGAAATCCTACTCTGACATCTCATTGTGATTTGGGGAGGACACTAGTTTTGTGAAGGCTTTGCCAATAGAACATGACTTCTGGCACATTCTACCATATTGGAAAGGCTTTGAGTTTGGGCCTGGCAACAAACTGTATGTCTATTATTTAAAAGCCAGCATAAGTTTGGAGGAGCTCATCAACAGGTTGTCCCCAAGAGGTTTAATTTCTTGGCCACAGCAATTTATGAAGACCAGGTGTCAAGGACATTCACATTGCCAATGATTGCTTTACTTCCTTTTTGTTTCATCATTGTTTTTCAATTAACTACCTTTTATTTGTCTCTCCTTCCCACACTATCCCCACTCTAATTTAAAAGAAGAAAATTCTATATAATATGTATGCATGTATGTATGCATGTATGTATGTATGTATGTATAAAATGAATAAGAATTTTCAAGCAAAATAAATTTCCTGTATCTCACTTTGCATCTTAATCCATCACCTCTGTTCCAGGAGATGGATAGCATAGATCATCATCAGTCCTCTGGAATCATGGTTGATAAGTTCATTGAGCAGAATTCCTAAGACTTTCAAAGATATTTATCTATACAGTCTTGTAATTGTATTATTTTCTTGTCTCTTCTCATTTCGCTCTGCATCAATTAATGTAAGTCCTACAAGTCCATCTTTCTCTGAAAATGTCCATTGTGTCATTTCTTAGGGCCTAAGAGTATTCTATTCCATTCATATATCATAATCTGTTCAGCCATTGATAGGACTGACTCACTATTCTAATATGACATCTTGGCTTAGTTTGCTACACACAGCACTACCTGTTTGTCTTCTCCAACCACATGGGGTGTGTGTGTGTGTGTGTGTGTGTGTGTGTGTGTGTGTGTGTGTGTTCATGTTTCTCTCTCTCTTTTTCTCTCTCTCCCCCTTGCCCTCTCTCTCTCCCTCATGAACATTTATACTACAGACCTAGAGAATCCTATTCTCTTCTAGATAACATGACATAGGACCTCAAACAATCATTTTCATTGTTTTAATGAGGATAAAGGAAAGGAATTGAAAGCTCTAGAATAATAGATCAATGAGCACATATGATGACAGAAAAGCTTTTCAGAATCCATAAATCACATTATGTCAGTGGTTGCCTACTCAGACTATTACTGTATGGCCTGCCTAAATCTTTGAAAATTATTCGAAAGGCTTTAATAGACAAAGGGTTTTATAAGGCAATCTTCTAAACAGAATTTCTCACTTTTATGCAGTTTCCTTCAGAGAACTCACTGTTTGCAGTTTTGAATAAAGTTCAAGTTCTTTCAAGGTTCAGTTCAATTTTCAACCCCTCTAAGAAGATTTCTCTCATCAAAAAGGTCCAAATGGGTAAATCACTCTTTTGAGTGCCTCAGACATTTAGTTGTATTTAAATTTCTCATGCAAGAATTTGTCTTATTTCTCTAATTAAGCTCTTGAGAGGGAAGGGAGTGGGAGACAGGGCCTGCTATTTGACTGATATAGGTAACTCCAAAGTGAGGGGATACCTTATACTAATTCAGACTAGCATCTTAAAGAGTTGCCTAGAGCATGGAGAATTTAAGTGACTTGCCAGAGTCACAAAACTCAGAATGTGTTAGAGGTGAGATTAGCCCAAGTCTACCTGGCACTGAGGCCAAAGCTTTATCTCCTATTACATGTTGCTTCTACATATAGATATGTGATACATATGCATATATATATCACATATGAACATAAGTATGTGCCTTTCACATGTACATGTGCAAATTCGCATTTTCTGTCACAGTCAAGTACATAATGGTAGCTATATAAATATTTGTTATTTGATTCATTATAATAAACTAGAAAAATACTATTTGAAAACCACATACTCAAGAAAAATAAACAAAAGCCCAACTGCCCTTAAATTCTTTAAATATTAATAGACTTTCATTTTGTTGCCTACCATAAAGTCTTATCATACTGGAAATACTCTTACCCAGTTTTTTAAGGCTAGTGCAATGATGAACAAACACTTAAAATATCTAACAAACTGGAAAGGTTTAAGTAAGGGCCTACTGATAGACTGTGCCTCAAGAACTTGCTAAATAAAGTCAAACAGACTCACTGCTAGAATACTAGTCACCAAGTGATTTTTTTTCTTGATTAGTCATGAAAAAGACAAAAAAATAATTACATAGCCTTCAGATCTTTGGTGATGTGGAAAAAAGAAAGAAGAGACAAAAGGGCACCATAAATCACATTGCTTATAGACTATTTGTAAAGAGGTACAATTCTACTTGAACAAATGAAATTTTTTGACATTCTTGCTACAAATGAAACCAAAACACAAAAAGAAATTTTAGTTAAATGAGAAGAGAATTCTAAAAGTTGTCTACAGAATGACAAATAAAGGCATTTGTAAAGTTGATCACATTACATCTAAAGCTAATAATAAATATCATTTCTAGAGATACCAAGTCACTTTATCTTTCAATAATCATGATAAGCACAAGCAAACACCTGACTGTAGAGGTGCTTAAAGCTTACGTATCACCATCTACAGAGGATAATGAAGTAGAAACATTTTATTTAAAAAGAAGCCAAAATCCTCTAACCTTTCACCATAGACCTTTGTAGTTCGTGATTTCAAGGGAAAAGAAAACATAGAGGATAATAAGGAAATCTCTTTTGGAAAGTGTAGCTCAGAACAAGAAGCTAAATGGAAAGAAGCCTGTGCTTCATGAATATCTTCTTTAAGAAGAGAGTCACAAAAGTTTGGATGTTAAAATCTCCAAACAGAACCACAAAAATTAAATCTGTCTTGAAAGAAGATGGCAGATAGATCAATCATTTTATTATCTGCACTTTCAGATTATCAGCTGAATTAGTTGAACGACTGAATCAAAAAAGCATTTATTAAATATGTGCTATGTATCAAGAACTACGCTAAGCACTGAGGATACAAATAAGAGACAGACGGAATGAATATGTGTGTGTGTGTGTGTGTGTGTGTGGCCTTGAGAAGCTTAAATTCTAACAGGTGATGACAATACATATAAATGAGAAGTGATCAAAGAAGAAAATTTCATGTTGAAAAGGTAGAAAGAGGAAAAAGGAGGTCAGACCAAGCAGACAGTCCAATGACCTGGTGGAATGACTGGATTAGATGTGAAGGTAAAGAGTGGTCTTGTGTCTAGGTCCAGTTAACAAATACACATGAGTGTGTATAAAGACATACACACATATACATATATATTATATCACATGTGTGTTATACACTATATTTTGTGTGTGGGTGTTACATACATACTAATGTATGTATATATCATATTATATAGATTGTTGTTCAGTCATACCTAACTCTTCATAACCCCGTTTGGGTGTTTCTTGGAAAAGATACTGGTGTGGTTTGCCATTTCTTTCTCTATTTCATTTGACAGATGAGGAAATTGAGGCAAACAGAGTTAAGTGATTTGCCCAGGGTTACACAACTAGTAAGTGTCTGTAAATAAGAGGTAAGATTTGAGCTCAGGCCTTCCTGACTCCAGGCCCAATGCTCTATCCAATGAGCCATCTAGATGCCTTCATATTATATACATATGATATGTACTATATTATGTATATATACATATACACACATGTATGTGTATGTATTGACATGCATAGATACATACATACATATACACAATATTATGGTGTGTATAATAGGTTAGTTTGCACATACTCAATCATCAACAGAGTATGACCTTACAACAGGCACTTCAAAGATACACAAATTCAGTTCTCCCAGGAATGAAGTATTCAGGAAGAAAGATTCATCTGCAGATGTCTAGTTTTCAGGGCAAATATGAAGGGTATTATTCCATGATGGAAGAAACAGATCAGTAGCAGTAGCAGATGGTGAGATGGGCTTAGGTATATAGCTGAATGGCTTGATGTGAAGTTGAAGCAAGGGATACCCATAAATATAATGAGCTGGTTAGTGCTTCAATCAGCCAGAGAAGAATGTAAGACAGTTGCTGCAAAAATGAGCAGATTATTTTCCCCAAAGTGAGCTCGGGCCTTGGATCATATAGTAGTCAGGAAAGTGCTGTCTCTAGAGTTAGAGAAGATGGGTTCAAATCCCACCACCAATGCTTCCTGCCTGTGTGGTCTTAGGTAAATCACTTAACTTTCCGATATGGCAGTTTTCTCATCTATAAAATGAGGGTTAGATTGGAGTGGTAGTTGAGGTCCTATCCAGTGCTGTCTATGATCATATGAGACTTTGTGCATTCAGGTCAAAAACTAAGCAAAGGTCATGTACATCTTATTTTAGAGGGGAAAAGAGAATAAATAGGAAAGTGGAAAGAGAACTGGCTCTGAGGTAAGATTACTTAGGATGAAATCTTTTCTCTCATTTTTTCTACCCATGTAACATCCCTGTGTTTCCATTCTTTCATAATATAAGTGGGCTGGAACAGAGGGTGTCTCAGGTCTCTTGCTACTTCAGATCAATGGTCCTACTATCCTGAGATAAAGAAAGAGCCCCTCCCTGGAAGTTATAGCACTTCCAGTTTGACCTATTCTAGTGACTCTAAAAAATGAAAAATGAACAAAAGTTTATGTGACCATATCACTGCTTCTTTTTAACCTTTGTAAAATGGTCACTTTCTTGGGGAGGCAAAAACTGACTCCTCATTTGAACTCTTTATGAGAGTAATAAAGCAGGAAAGAGCCATAGAATTGGAGAAAGGAGAACTTGAGTTCAAATACCACTTCTGAAACTTGCTGGCTATGTGACAGGTATTTAGCCTCCTGAGGCTCTTTCCTTACCTATAAAATGGAGTAATAATATTATTAATGAAGGCAATGTTAGGAAAGGATAAGGGATATGGTAGAAATTAATGTTGGAGGCAACACAATTTTAAAGGTACCCAGGTATCAATTACCCACATACCTCACAAGGAAAAGAATTTAAAAGAATACAAAATATCATGTTCTCACCACCACCCAAAATGCAACCTGGATGTCATAAGCAATTTATATGCTATCTTCCCTATCTCAGTGAAACTTCTATAAGAATAGTCTATGGACATAGTGATGATATTCTTGATAAAAATAGAGACTTTCACAATGTATTTCTATAACAATTCATATTGACAAAAATATGCACAGAATACAAAACACAGCTATATTGATTGTACATTGATTTTTTAAGTATTTGACTTAAAGAACAAAATGTAGCCTGAAAGTTTTTCCTTAAGCAATATGTGCATAAAAATTTTGTAAAACATAATACATGGCAAGTGTAGCCACTGAGATAGTTTTCTTCACTATTTATAGTATGCATTAATTTTTTTAAAAAAGAATAGATCTAGGAAACATGTTTGCCTAAGGCACTCGCCAGTAGTAGGTATCCTATACAGATTCTAAACAAAAAAAAATATTCCCTAGCAATGACCAAATTCTTCAAATGCCCTTAACCAAAGATGACATTGTGTTAACTGGGGGATGAGGAGGCCTCCTTAATAAACAGCATTGTTAAAGAGAGGAATCTACCTCCAGCAGTAACAAAAGTAACAAAAACAAAATGTGATAAACGCACATTTTCTAAAAGTGTAAATGTTATACATATGTATGTGTGTGTATACATATATATACATATATAAGTGTGTGTGTGTGTATGTGTATATATATATATATATATATATATGTCAGTTTAAGGTTTTCAAGCATCTTGTAATACATTTGAAATTTACAACAAATCTATGAAGAAGGTGGGGGCAGTTTGGCCGTACAGTAGATAGAGCACTGGACTTGGATTCGAGAAGACTCATCTTCCTGTGTTCAAATCTGGTCTCAGACATTTACTAGCTATGTGACCCTGGGCAAGTCACTTAACCCTGTTGCCTCAGTTTACTCATCTGTAAAATTAGTTAAAGAAGGAAATGATAAACCACTCCAACGTCTTTGCCAAGAAAATCCCAAATGGGGTCACAAAGAGTCAGACATAACTGAGCAACAGATAAGGAAAATGAGACTTAAAGAGATTAGATGACTTGCCCAGAGTCAGTACAGTCAATAAATGTAAGAAATAAACATCACTCTGCCACACTATCTCCACATTGATATTTCCAAGATATTAAGAGAACAAGAGGAAGGTTTCCTCAGCATGCTGAGCAGATTCTTCGCAAGGATTTATAGAAATGCATGAATGACTGTTGTACAGGATAACAATCATGGAGTAGCTATCTTCATCTGGGTAAGGTGTGTACACACTAATGAAATTATGGATCAAAGTACTGAGTACACCATGTTGTACAACAGGAAAAGTTATTGTATATGCAAATACCCCCAAAAGAATTCTTTATCGTTTTTTTAAAACAAATACGTCTCCATCAGCGATCCAGGATGTGCACAGCTGTGATGAATTTAGGAGAGATGGGAACTTATGTCGTCAAGGCTTGTGCATAAAAATAGCCTATGGATGTTCAAATGTTCCCTGAGAACACAAATTTGGTCAGTAGACTAGGACAGTTTCACAACTTGCTTTCTTGTGGCTTGGTCTTCCCATACCTAGCCATTAACTCCAGTTATCTGATAATGCTTCCTAGAGCTCCTTCCTTACAAGCCTACATTTGACTGTTGTTTTCACCCAGACTGATCTTATCCTTATGATTTGCATTAAAGTGAATCCCTGTATGTCACACTATCTGAAACTCATGATGGTGATGAAGCAGTGTCCCAATCTCTCTAGACCACAACATCAATGACTAGGTTCATGTTGAATTCCAGGGAAACACTGTCCTTTCAAAGGGAAAAATTCTCTAAGAGAACTGAATTCTTTGCTGCTGGTGTTGTTGATCAGTAAAGATAATCAGTGCCCAAATGGCTATGGGTGCCAAACATAATATGGAATAGAAACTATATAAAGAAATGGAACAAAACTAAAAAGAATTTATTACCAGCCATTCCAATCTGTAATAATAATAAAAAAAAAACCTTCAGTATTTCCAAGTATATTAAGCAGAGAGGAAACAAAAGCTTCTTCGTCCAAGATAGGAAGGATGACACGCAATGCAATAAAATTGATTTATTCACTGAGGCACATTAAAATAGCAGCCTTTAAGTTGTCAGGCTGAGACCAGCTAGCTCAATGTTTGACTCAAAGAAAAGGAAAATATTTCTGTATAATAAACCTGGGATTTATATATGTTAGCTTTCTCCAGGTGGCTGACCCAGAAACTCCAGTTCGGAGACTCCCATGAAATGAGCCATTATTTGCAACTTTTAGCAAAGGACATATTTCTGTGTGATATCAATCCATGAGCTAAATTTTTGCAGATTAAATCCAGGCATGACACAATGCAAGATAAATATTTTAAAATCCTGAAATGGCATGCCAGCTTCTCAGAGTGAATAGTTTAAATGATGTAAAATATAGAGGTCATATCTACATAGCCTACCACAACACCTTGCAATATTCCATAATCCAAATTTTAGGTTACAGAAAAGTAGAAGGGATATGAACTAGATCCAATTATCGACGATCCTTTGGGAATTTGGGGTAGAACTGAATCATTCTCCATACCAGATTTCTAAGCACCATAGGATCATAGATTTAGAGGCTAATTAGTCCAACCCTTTCACTTTACAAATGTGGAAACTCATCATGTTAAGTATAGAGGTGTGCTGGAACCAGCTCATATCAACTCACAAAAGCAAATTGTTAACAATATGAACCCCAAAATTGGCAAAGACTAACGTTGTAACTTGATTTACTATTTAGCTTGTTGTTGCTGCTGCTGCTGTTTGTCTTTCATTTTTGAAGAGGACCAACAATATCATGGAGTAGTCTTGACTTTCAGATGAGGCAGTGTTTTACAAAGTCATCAGCTGAGTCATCGAAGTCCAGTGGCAGGAAAAAGTTAAGATGATGGGCAATAGCCAAGGATACATTGGACGACCTTGGCTCCTTTGATGCCTGTCGAAGCTCTAAGAGCTCCACAACACTTGTTTTAGCCACCTTAATGGACACTGGAACCAACTGTTCTTATCTACCCAATCTGCAACACAAAATCTTCACATGCTTGGAGTAGACAACCCCCTAACTCACCTGATGAGTTTGAGGCCTATTGGTCACCCTCAACTTGGTTTAGCCAATTTGCCAAGACAGTTTTATTGGGATATGGCAACTTTCCATGCTACAGCTTCTGGGAGCCATAGGTAAGAGTTGGGTGAATCAGATAGACACCAAAGGTGGAGGAGCAGACCTGAAAAGGGCTCAGAAAGCCCTCACACCAGAAGTACTAGTTCTCCTGAACACCCCATAGATTGAAGAGATAAAGAAAATGTTAATAATTCAGATTAAACTTAAAAACGTGTCTTGTACATTTTTGGAGAGTTGGTTGCTAATCCTTTACCATCACATCCCTGGTTAAGTGTCTAGGATCCCATAACTAGCAAATGTCAGAGGTAGGAATAGAATTCCTATCATCCTGACTCTAAGTCCAGCTCCCTCTCCACTAAGTCATGTTGCTTCTTATTATATATTTTCTAAGGACAGGTCAAATGTTATCTTCACTTCTGGAAATGTTTTGTTCATCCTCTTTGCAACCACCCAAAATCTGCCCACTGATAAATTCTCTAAGGTGTTGATTAGTGTAGCACTGCACTGATGAGGTCCTTATGTATCCTAATGGCACATCTGGACTACACAGATGTAGTCATATGTAGACAATAACCAAGGAGAGAAAGCAAGCGGAAAAACAGAGGACATAAAATCCAAGTCTTTTTGCCAGAGTCAATTGGAGCTGTCAGAGATGTTTAAATTTATATAGAAGTGATAGAGTGATCGGATACTCACTCCTGTTGTTGTCAACACTTCCCTCCCCCCTACATATTTATAGTCCTGGGATTTTCTGGTCTAATTATTTTCCATCTTATCCTTATTTTCTTTATCCACTTCCTAAAGACCATCACCAAAACCTCAAAACTCTTAGACATTTTTCTAACCAGGACTTAAATTTCTCTTAAAGAGCAATAAAATTACAACTGTAGACCAAAGCAAATGACAAATAAATTTTTAAAAGGTACTGGAGCTGTCCTATGGCATCCTCATAAAAATAGTCCACGCTACATTCTCAGAGATCTATAAAATACTTCACTAAAACTGCATCAGATCCTTGGAAAACTATACATAATAGCTGAGATTTCTTTTACTTAAAAAAAAATCCCATGCAAAGTGGTTCTCTTAAAAACCCACATTAATGATATTGTCTACTAAGACTACTATGAGTTTGAAATAATTTCTTTTCAAATTCCAGAAATTAAGCCAAACCACAGAGTTTGATTTCCAATGACAATCTAGAATGACTCCCTTTCTGCTTTCTATTAGTCTCTGCATTGACCCCACTTCAGGTTCATGCTCTGATGGGCACTGCTCAGTCTCTCAGTGCCTATAAAATAGCAATGGTTTCCGGCCTTTTCCCATGTGCACCAATGCTGACACTGACGTTGTTGACATTTGAATTTGGACCCTCTCCTCCAGTCCAAAAGAAGGCAGCTCATTTTTTTCAACCTTCAGTACTAGACCATCTATTTATATGATTGCTATTGAATAGTGTGATATATTCTACCAGGTGAAAAGAAAGGGTCCAAAAATATTAAGGTCTCCTTTGCATCATTTCCTGCTTTCTTTAGTCCAAAGACTTGATGAAACATGACAAAATAATAAGGAAAAAATGCAATCCAAATTTCACATACTCCCAAATTCACTAGTGTATCAAGATCATTGCCAGCTCTAGTTTTCTAATTCTAAACAACATGTTCTTTGAGGAGAATGTTTGATCCAGTTTGTCATCAGATGTGAATGAAAAACTCATGACAGAAAGATATTTTCCAGATTTGGGATTTGCTAAAAAAAATTTTTTTCTTTATTTTTCAGTGAATACTAGCTAACAATGTTTTGACATATTTTGTGTACACATGTATACAATCCATACATTATATAATGCACGCATATGTAAATACACATCTGTAGATTTGTTTGTAAATACATGATCCCCAAGGGCAAGCTTCTCCCTCAGATTGTGTAAAATATTTTGCTTCATTCCTTTCTGATACATATATCCTATATAAATGTGTCTCTTCATATTTCTTATGCTCCTATTGCAGAGTAAGCTCCAGGGAACAGGAACTGTGTCTGGGGAATTTTCCTTCTCTCACTAAGGGACCCCTAGCTTCACATATATGGACTAGATTCAATCCCAGGGCTACAATTTCTCTAAAGAAAAGGATCAAATCTTTTTTTCTACCTTGTTGTCTCTGAACCCCAGGGGAAAATCACTTAATCTTAGGTTTGACATACCTACAGGATCTCCCCAAAGGGAAGTAGAAAGGTGGTCAACGTTTAAGGTAGATCAAAGATAGAACAGTTATTTATTTCCTTCACTAAAAAGAAATGCTTAAAATGCAAAATGCTTATAAGTTTGCACTGACAAAGACTTAAAAGATGATACATTAACCCATAACTCTTGTTCTACTATGCTTGAAAGCTGATATTTAAAACATTAAAACATGGAGCACTTAACAGAACTGTTTAATAGACATTTCATGTTCACCTTGGCTTTGCACTGTTCAAACACTTCATTAAGGTGCATGTGTTCTGATGAACTAGACTAGGGCTTGGGATCATCATCCCTATGGTCATATTCTTTGAAGAGAATGTAGTTACAGGAATTTCCTGCTACCAGTCAGTTCTTACTGAGAGACATAAGGATTTCCAATCTCTCTAATCCTTCTTAGTCCATTAGCTATTTAGTCCCCTATGCTCAGAGGAAGACACAGAAACAGAAGAGGCAGCCAGGGTGCTGATGCCTACGTTGAGGCTTTGTTAGGCAATACATATATGACTAGCTGCTACAAGTGCCAGAGGGGCAGAAGGACCCTTTTTCCCTCTAAATGGAAAGTCCATGAGAGAAAGATTTTCATACTGTATGTTTTTCAGAGAGGGAGGAATGGGCAAAGACAGAAATCGCCTTTTCCTTTAAAGTCTACTTGGCAGGTCGCTCTTTCCTGACTCAAAGAATAATCCTCTTTAACATGAGCGGCTATGACGGCAGTAATAAAACCAAAGGGTTTTTGTGTCATCCCGTAAAATCAGATCTTAAGGCTATTTGAATACCATACGTGGCCCAGTGAAAGGAGCCCCACTTTCTGTAGATATTTTAGTTTTATTTCATTGTTCAGGGTGGGGGGCATATATTATCCATAGTACATATTACATATTAATTACATATCAAATTACATTACATATTACATATCAAAACTTTCTCCCATTACCTAGCCCACAATAGTCATAAATGTTTGTTTAATTGAACTGAACTGAACTGAATTGCATTGTTATAATATATGTGACTGACACAAACAGCAATTATAAACTCAGCTTCATTCTTAATGTGTGTACGTTGTTTTTATTTTTGTTTTTGCTATTTTAAATTTTTTTAAATTTTTAAATATTTTAATTTAAATATTTTAAATTCATGTATTTATTAATTTTGGGCATTGGGGTTTTAATAACAGGCTTAAAATATAGAGCACGATGTTTTCTACAGGGCAGAAAAATATTGTCATTATATGTATATACCAAATATCACTTTATCTGTTGTATTTAGAAATATGGAACAAATGCAGAATTAAGATAACTGACAGATTACTTTTAAAAAGAACAAAATTAATTCATATCTGATTTTATATATATATGTGAGGGGACAGTACCATTTGGGGAATTCCCTAATCAATTTGATGAGTTGCCCAATTTATGATAAGAATATATTCTTTGAAATGTGCACCACTCCTTTGAGACTGGAGACATAACAACTAGCTCTTGTTGATTTGTTTCAATAGAATTCTTGATTACTTTCAACCTTCTAAGCACCACTCCCAAGATGATTGGCTGTCTGATTGAAGTACTATGAATTTGGGCAAGGGGAGGCATTGGGGAGGTGCTATGTAGAATTCTGTGGGAAGGAAAGATTAACCAGAATGGCAAAGTGTTATACCAATGGCAATGTCAAGTTCATTTCCCTTATGGGAGGAACCAATGGGTTATTAGAGAGTTTTATGCAGCTTTGCATTTTATGTATTTTTAAACACTTCTTTGGATCCTTTATGTCTTATGCATTTTCTGTTGCATTAAATAAAGGCTATTTAATAATATATGTATACATATATGTGTCTATATATGTATATGTGTTATGCATGTATGTGTGTGTATATATACACACAGATAAATGTACATACACACAAGCGTTTGGGGGAACTGGAGAGTTTGTTGAGTTTGTTGCCCACCTGTGGGAAGTCCAAGACATGAGATGTACAATGTGTGTTTTAGGACATTTTCCTAAAAAAAACTGTAGGTAATTACAATGAGCTAAAGAGAGGCAAGGATCCTTTATAGGGTCAATTCCCAGGATCAGACTAAGTCCATGAAAACCTAGAGTGAGACTCTTATGGAATCCTGAATCAGGGATTACTTTTACATAGGACCACTTATTCAAAACTGGAAAAGGGCTTAAAGATCATCTAGTCTAAGTATAAATAACCTGAAATCCAAGGGTCTGATTAAGGTAGTCTGAAAAGTTGGATAAGGGAAAAAAAAATGTGTGTGTGTGTGTGTGTGTGTGTGTGTGTGTGTGTGTGTGTGTATAAAATCTTTATTTTCACTAAACTTTGTTTTCCTCTGTAATCCTTTTCTATTTTATTTGATGTATTTAAACACATTATCCTGAAAAGAGACCTATAGACTTCATCATGCTGCTAAAGGAATATATGCCACAAATAGGTTAAGAAGCCATGATTTAGCCAAATTCCTTAATGAAATCTGTGGTCCTCTGTGACTTGCCCAAGGCCATGCATATAGTAAAGCACAGAACTTGTATCATAG
Organism: Pseudochirops cupreus; assembly: GCA_028627135.1. Taxonomy (NCBI): domain Eukaryota; kingdom Metazoa; phylum Chordata; class Mammalia; order Diprotodontia; family Pseudocheiridae; genus Pseudochirops; species Pseudochirops cupreus. Next base: position 365,738,780 of record CM053580.1, read on the forward strand.
CCCAGATCCTTTACCTTCAGATCCATTCTTCTTTTCTTGATGTACCATCCACTTCCAAAAGGACACCTTTCACACTCTCTATTCATTTTCCAATTATTCCCATTAAAAAAAAATTTATCCTGTCTAAGGAAGCTGTTTTATGCTGGGAAAAGTATTCATTTCAAAGTCAGAATATCTGGAATCAAATCTTGTCTCTAATGTTGCCAACATCATGTCCTTGGGCAAAGTTGTTTAGCATCTTTGGGCCTCAAGGTTCCAGATCTGGAAAATTAAGAAGTTGGACTACATGACATCGGAGGTCCTTTTGAGCCCAGATCTCTGCTCATTTGTTTATGTTATCCATGAAAATATTGTGAAGGGATCTTAGCTTGACATGGTCCCCTGAGTTTTCATCTGACTCCACCTACGGCCCTATGGTGAATGTGCTGCTAGAAGAACCTTAGAAATCATCTAATTTTCCCTTTTTTTTAGGTAAGGAAAATGAAGCACAGAGATGAAAAGCAATGTGCCCAAAGTCACACAAGGGATAAGTAGCAGAGTCAAGATAGAAAATTCTAGGCGAATACTATTATTAGCTGTTTAGTATATAAAATTAGGTAAATGAAGTTGAAGGTAGCTAGGTGGTACAGTGAATAGAGTCAGGAAAACCTGAGTTCAAATCTGTCCTCAGAGACTTAAGAGCTGTGTGGCTTTGGGCAAGTCCCTTAACCCTGTTTACCTCAGTTTCCTCATCTGTAGAATGAGCTGGTGAAGTAAACAGCAAATCTCAGTATCCTTGCCCCCCAAAAGGTCAAACACAACTGAGAAGGACTAAATAATAATAAATAATGTTGAAGAGCTATAGGCAAGAGCATCTTATATGTTAATCTACTGGCAGATCTATAAACCAAATTATCACTGTTTCAATTTACAATCTTTAAATATAATTCTGTATATGTGTGTGTGCATGCACACAAATGTACATGTGTGTAATTCAGTGGACTGAGTGATAGACCTGGAGTCAGGAAAACCTGAGTTCAAATCCAATCTCAAATGTTAACTGTGTAATCTGGGGCAAGTCACTTAACCTCCATCTCCCTCAGTTTTTCATCTATAAAATTGGCATAATCATAGCATCTGCCTCCCAGAGTTGTTGCGAGAATAGAATGACTTCATTTGCAAAGCACTCTACAAACCTTAAAGCACTATATAATGCTATTATACTTGTTATTACCATAAGCAATTTCTGTTTCTTCGTGTCTAGTTGTATTTCAAAGCATGATTCTACTTTATTTTTCTACAAAAAACAAAGCTGTTCTGAGACGTTCTTTTGTTCTTCAACAACAAAGGCATATCATGGGAAATAGCAAAGTGCTTTGTGGAAGGTAAATGATGACAGTCTGCTTGGACATTAATTTCATTCCGGAGACTAGCCCAACTATAGAAAATTCTGCTAGTATGATTACAGTGGTAGACATGGGTAAGAACCTGTAATTCTATCCACATAAGAAAAAATGCATGCAAATCATAATAATTACAGAGATCCAAGTATAAAGAACATTCATTTTGACCCCTGCTTATATCCCCTCTGTTGATCAAGGTCAACCTACTTCTGGGTCTACTGCAATTTCAATAGGATTTTTATCCATATTTTAGACCACACTTTGTTTTCAGAATCAAGGACTTAATTAGGTATGATGACTCTGTGAGGTATTCTCAGCTTTTACAAGAGGTGACCAGTTGCCACATTACATGTTGGCCACGCACTATAACAAAAAAACATACACACACTTGTGTGTACATGCATACACACAAAGATACATGCATACATACATATATGCGTGTATATGTATGCACTATACCTACCCAGGCTCTTTCTTATTTTTCCTGCAAAAGTTCAGTCTTCACAGGTTGGCTACCAGTACCCTTCAAATATCTAGTAGTTCTTAAAGAAAATAATTAACTTATCAACTTATTCTACAGATACTCAAAGTACTAGTCAAATATTATGGGACCTATTAGGGAGAGGGGAAGCAGACTTCTTAGTCAAAAGATGAGGGAAAGAATAAATGCCCAGGGCAGAGACTGTGTTGAAAACTAATATTAAAATTAGGGGTAAGGCCTATATATTTTCTCTTGATTTTGTATACATGATATATACTAATGGTAGTACACTGACCCAGAGCTAAATTAAACATTATTTGTCTATGGATCTGGGGGATAATACATGTGTGTGTATATACACATATGTGTATATATGCACATGTGTACATGTAGATATAGATAGATATCTATAGATAGAATTGCTACATACATGTATGTGTACATATATTCTTTTCTGGGAAAAGAAAAGGAGGGGGAGGGTGTAACAGCAAGCACCCCAGCAGACCCAGAATGGCTGCTAGCAAAGGTTCTTAGATCTGCTTTTCTAAAGGAAAGCAACTCAAAATGGGCTAACAATCTTACTTTAAGCAATCAAACATATATCATTTACCTAGTCCAGGGGAAAAAGTCAACACCCTGAACTTCAGAGCATACAAACAGAAGTTACAAGCAGAAGTTACAAACAGACACAGGAACAGATAAACCGATGGGCTTTCAGCCATCTGACCATTACATCCATACCTAGTTAGTTACTAGAAAGGGAAGCACCAACATCTGGGTTTTCAAAGGTAGGGGACTCAATGGCTGTCCGGAGTCTCCTCTGGCCAAATCACACAACTCTTTCCAAAGTGAGCCCCAAAGCAAAACCTCACATCAGGGTATGTATAGCCTTCGCCTGGATCAGAGAATGTCACAACCCTCTTGACCAATTGCCTGATCACAAAGCAACAAGGTGTGGGCATTCCTGAAAAACAAGCTTTCTGCCACAGGCTCCATGTGACCACATTCAGCCTATTAGGAGGCAGAGTATATTTTCAAATTAGGTAAGGTCCTCAAATTCACTTAAGCCTATCAAAGGGCCTAGGGGCAGGGAAGATCTTCAGATTCCCATAACAGAGAGAGAAAGGAGAGATGTTACCTACTGATCCTAAAAGTTAGGCCTGCTATCTCAGAAATTTACCCTGATGTTTTATGAACACCTTAACAACTGCTGGCTGAAATCCAAAATCACATAGAAAGAAGGTTCAATAATTTTCCAAATTAGAAAAATAGTGGAGGCAAGGGTTGAGGGGTAGTGAAAGTCCTGCTATTTGGAATAGTCAGGAGCTTTTATATGATAGAGTGGGAATAGCATTAATTTTGTCATCAGAGGCCCTAGGTTCAAATTGTACCTAATCTAAATATTGCCTGAATGGCCTTAATCAATCCACTTAACCTTTTCAGGCCTCCATGTCTTTATCTATAATCTGAGACAGTGGGACTAAATTATTTCTAAGGTGTTATCCAAGTCTAAATCTACGTAATGCGACCAACTGAATTCTAAGTGTCTTTCTAACTCTAAGTTTTAGGCCCTAGTTGTTGCTGTTGTTTGTCCTTCATTTTTAAAGAGGACCAATGACTCCATGGGATGATGTTTTGAGTTGGACATGATTCAAGTGAGGTAGAGCTTCACAAAGTCATCAGCCTCCCTCTCTCTTCCAGAGTCATTAAAGTTCAGTGGTAAAACAAAAGTCAGGATGACTGGTGTTAGCCTGGGATGCGGTGGATGACCTTGGTGTCTTCAGTATCTGACCAAGTTCTGAGAACTCCACAGTAACAACTTCAGTCACCTTCATGGCCACTGGTCCAAATTGTTCACATCTACCCAATCTGCCAGGGGAAGTCTTCACATGCTTAGGGTAGACATTCCCCTAGCTTACCAACAGGTTTGAGATATGTTGGTTACCCTCAACCTGGTTTAGTTCATCTAACAAGATGGGTTTTTATTTTTTAGTGTGTTTTTTGTTTTTTTACCAGGATGTGGCCACCACCCATGCTACAGCTTCTTGGAGCCACAAGTGAGAGTTAGGTGACTGGTAGACACAAAAGGTAGAGGAGCAGCCCTGAAAAGGGCTCCACGAGCCCTCACAGTGAGCGATGCTAGTCCTCCCTGAACACCCCAAATATCCCAATCTCTACTTAAATACAATTGGATGACAGATATATTTAAAGAAGGAAGATATTTAATTATAAGGGAATGGGAAGGGAGTGGTAAGGAAAAATAAGGTAAAGGGATTTATATACTTTCCTTTCCCTCAACAGACTGTAAGCTCCCTGAAATCAGGCCCTATGTAATATCTGTTCATGTTATGTAGCATAGTGTTTTACACATGATAGGTATTTGACAAATACTTGCTTGAATAATACAATTTATACATGCGTACATAGGGCCATATATAGATATATATGTTTATATAGATGTGTTTGTATACATGTGTGTTTACATATGCATGCATATATACATGTCCATTATACATACTCTTTTCTAGTTTTCAGATTTATGTTGAAACGTGTTTGTAAATGATACTCAGGAAACACTTGGAAGACATTTGCTATCCTTTGGCTTAGAAAACAAAACTATGAAATGCTTCCTCTGCTGTTGAAGTTAAGTGCTAAACTGGAATGAAAGGAGAGTCATAGTTTGGCCTTCCTATTTTTCTGGATAATTTATCAAAATAAAGAGAATAACTGAAAATTTTTTTTAAAATTGATGTTATCACTGTAGTCAACACGAGAGAAGAGTCAATGCAATTTGAAACACAGAGGATTCCTTTCAACAAACAGTAACAAATAAAGATGGTAAATCCATAGTGCTTTTTTCAAATAAAGGAAAGGTCTTTTTAGTGGTTTTCTTGGTTGCTCCACCCCTGAACTCACAGGATACTTCTCAACACATCCCTTTTTCTGTCAGTGGACCTTATCCTCTATGTTCCCAGGAAAAAAGGAAGAAGTGTTGGTTCTATTTTGTTTTTGAAGAGCTGACAAAGAAAATTTTAAGATTGATTTTTCCACATCCCAAACCCCAATAATGTTAGAAGATATTCTATACCCTTGCTCATTTATCAAGTGAGAATGCCCCATTTTATTGAATTATATAATCAAATGTGCAAACTAGGTGCAGACAAGCTATAGATATGTTAATTGAATCAATCAATTAGGTTTGAATAATCTAGTTAATCAAGTAGGAAAGAGTAAAGTGTCCTTGGATAAAATCAGATGACAAAATGTATTGGGAGTAAAAGGGATGGGAAGAACGAGACACACTTCTAGCCCTAAGTACATTAAAGGAGATTCCAGCAGGGGCATTCCAGCAGGGGCATTTCAGCAACTGCTTTAAGAGTTAAGCTCTGGTAGTATTTTTAGAAATTACTTGTGCCTGTAACCAGAGGGAATCAAGGGAGTTGGGGAAAAGGAGGTAGTGAGCCCAGAGGGAGTGTCCCACTCCCTCCTCCATTGACCACGTTATCTAAAAACCTGGACCAGTAACAAATAATCTGGCCAGCACACAATCGAAAGAGGACAAACCGAAAATACAGAGAAAGACAACTTGGTTCTAAACTTCAGAGAGTATAACTTATTTGGGTAGATAAAAAGCAGACTCAGATCATTCTTTGGTTGCTTATTCTTGGATCAGCGGAAAACTATACCTACCAGAGGAACTTCATGAGAATTCCAGAAAGAAGGAAAAAAACTCTTGCACTGGATGAGGATCTAACCCCTTTGCCACATGTGCATCCTATGATGGAGCCCACTTTTCTCTGAATTCTGTATACGCTTATGGGAAAAGTGTGTCCCAGACTTTTAGGGGGTAATGTTTGTACAAACTGTTGTACAAACAGTAAGTAATACCACCCCAGTGAATAACATTTCTTAAAGCTAATTAATTGACTGACTACTAAATAGCCAAAGGGGAGCACACTAATAGCTCTAATATGAGCAACTATATTAGAAAATCACCCCTAAAACCGCAAGTTTCACCTCTAGAATTCTTGCTCTGAGATCCTAACCTGGCATTACTGGTGGAAAGTGGGACAGTGACCCAAGAGAGGGACCTTAAAAATTATCAAAAGAAATGACAATTGTTGTATAAATGTCAATTTTCATTGTGCCATTTGACAGTATAACTGGATGACCATGTTTTATTTCCTACAATCTTGAAGTCTGGAAATGCTAGTGATATTCAATACTTACCACCTCCATAAATCATACCAATTAGGGAATTAGTATATATGCCATTACCAGCTCTTTCTTGACTTGCCATCCATGATATAGGTTTATTTTCACACTGTTGGTCAATAAACAGCTGTGAACTACAATAAAATGACAGTTCACTCCCATAACAAGATAGTTGAAGCCCCAGAAACAGGATTTTAATGACCTTAAAACAACCAAGTCAGGCAGTCACAACTGCCTGAGAACTCTAGAGTTTCCACACACAGTTTATTCTTGTTGATGCAAGCCCTGTCAAATACTTTGGCAGAAGTCTGGACATAAGGGCAAAGGGTTGAGAGTAGATATTTTTCTGCATGTAACTCTTTGTATCTGGGTTTTGAAAAAGAAACTATTTATAAAAAGCATGGCTCAGGGCAGCTTCATCAAATCCCTTTCCCTGGACCCAGTACATAGTAAAGACTTATTAATGGGGATTTTTTCCCCCTCTTTTTTACCTATATCCATACAAAGACATGAATAGTAAGTTGGGTAAGTGGATACATCCTCCCCCAGAAGGATTGTTAGCAGAGCTCATTAGAGGTTCATAGAGGTAGGAATTAGCTTGCTCACACAAACTTGAAGAATGAAGCAAGATCCAAGTGGTTTTCACAGTGCTCAATTTATTGTTGTCAGTCTTCAAGCTATGAGTTAAAACACCAGTAGTTGGATATTCACCTGGATAATCAAAGACCAACTAGACTTCAGAAATTGAGGATCCTGCCAGCAATATCAGAAACTCTAAGAAAAGAGAATGGTTGGCAAAATAGAGAACAGGGGAGGAGAAGGCTAGGAAAGCATGGAACTGCCAATTCAGTTCTGAATGACACTAGTGCAAATCATGCTTTGAAAGAAGAACTGGTAGCAAATAGTGTCTTCCTCCAACAACTCTCCTCCAGTTGAATGCTATGGATGCCAAGATGTGGAATGAACGGCACTCAATCAGCTCATTGTGAGCATTGTAAAGGAGAGAGAGGAAGGAGAGGACAGGACAGGACAGGACAGGACAGGAGAAGACAGGAATAAAAAAAAGGTGACAATGGTAGTGACCTCACAAGGTTGTTGTGAGGACCAAATGATATACCTTTGAGCCTTAAAGTGCTATGTAAAAGTTAGCTATCATTATCTCATACATCAGGCCTTGAAGAACTCAATATTTAATTAGAAATGGTCTTACTTTGACATGTTTTTCCCCCAATAGTGGTGATAGGCTTGCAAAGAGCATCTATACTACCTCAACCAATTTTCCTTGTAACAATTGGCATGTATTTTATGAAATGGCTAGACAGGGTTAGAAATGTAATTTATGGCCAGGGAAAAAAAGAGTTTTTCTGTGAAACAGTAGATGGCTAATTCGAGAAATGAATCTTAGTCTCACTGGGAATATAATGAGAGGGAAAGAAAAGATGGGAAGTGCATGATGATTCGTAAGGTAATGTGTTAACAGTAAGGTCTTCACAAGGAGAGATTCTTCTATCGCTCCAATACACATCATGCTTGCTCATTCTTCTACTTGCTTCCTTCTCCTCCTAATATACTTAAATCCTTTCTCTGGACAGCACCTGCCCAGGTGCTTCCTAGCATCCACTGCTTTCCTTCCATAAGCAATAGAAATCAAAGATCTGAGTCAGGAGGAACTGAAAAAGAGCCACAGTCAAGGAATTCACTAAAGCAGTAGAGAAGCTGTGGCACCACTCAAGACATCAAAAGGACAGAATAAGACTAAATTTCTGAAACTTTTAGGATGAAAAGGAGGATAAGGGTCAGGTTGAGCCTTAGAAAGACAGAGTAAAGGTTGATACTGAACCGCAGGCAGCAAGTGCAAGAGATGGACTGCCTGATAAGCCTACAAGGACCAACGGAATCTCCAGGTGCCAGTTTACAACTTGGTTCTAAACCACTGAATTATCCACTCCAGATACCTAAGTTTAACATTCAATAGTCAATTTACATGAAGAGAATAACAGGATGTTGGCTGATCTAAAGTAACCAGGTCAATGGAATTTTAAATGCTTCTGTTCTTCAAAATCAATACTCAAGCTAGATCAAAGAGGAAGTGGTAGCGGTAGGGAACTTGTGGCCTTAAGGTCACATGTGGCCTTCTAGGTTCTTAAGTGCAGCCTTTTGACTAAATCCTAATTTTACAGACCAATTCATTTTATTTTTATTACTGTATTTTGCTCATTTTTTATATTTTTATTTTATTTTTAAGATGAACATATTAAAAATACCAAAGAATAAAATCAGTTTCAACAAAATAATCATCCCAGATTAATTCATTTTTGTTCATCTTTTATATTTTTATTTTATTTTTAAGATGAATGTATTTATAATACCAAAGAAAAAAAATCAGTCTCAACAAAATAATCATCCCAGATTGGCCAGCACAATTAGAACATTAGCAAGCCACAAGGGCTAAACTGACAGCTGCTATGCTCATTATTTACTTCTGACTTCCCCCACCTGACTGGCACTACTATCTCACAAGTCTGGTTGGCAAGAGTTTATGGGGTCAAGTATGCCACTTTGTTATCAAGCTTTTGACACTAGTGCACTGTGTTTCTATTTGAAGTGGAATTTGTAAATAGTTGCACAGCTTGACAATATACTTTTTAACTCTGTCTGCTTAACAATCCATCATATCAAAGAAAACCAAGAAAGCACTAAAGGAAGAAAACAGACTTTTTTAATGAGGATTGGGAATTGCAATATTATCTTGTTTGTGCTAAAGATAAGATGATTTTCTTACTTTGTGATACTGTAATATCAACATTAAAGAAATTCAGTGCTCATCAGCATTATAACACTCATAAGGACAACAAATATTTTAAATTAGAGGGAAAGGTATGAAAGGTTGTATTGCAGAAATTAAAAGATGAAAAAAAAAGTAAAGACAATTCATTCAACCAGCAATAAGACCTGGGAACAACGCCATGAAAGCAACTTATAAAGTAGCTTATATACTCAAAGGAAAAACAGAAGTTATTCAATGATGTAGAAATTGTAAAAGAATGCATTGTCAAAGTTGTAGGATGTTTAGACCCTGGTAACATTTCAAAGTATAAACAACTATCTCTTTCAAGGAGAACCATAACTGATCAGCAGCATGAATTAGCCTTCAACTTAACAGAATAACTTCATGCAATGCTTCAAAAGGAAAATATATATTGTTCAATTGCTTTGGATAAATCAATTGATACTACTGATGGTACAGGTTTTATTTGGATCATAACAGAAGATTTTATTTGCTAGCGTTATTCTCCTTGGGCACTCTTGCAACCAGAATACAGGGAACAGATATCTTCAACAACTTTCAAGATAAATGTCATGAAGGTGGACTAAATTTGGCAAATTTGTGAGTGTATGTATGTCTGCACCTTCTATGACAGGAAAACATTAAGGGTCTATTGCACAGATTAAAAAAAAGTATTAACAGAGGCATCTAAGTGGCACAGTTAATAGAGCACTGGCCCTGGAGCCAGGAGGACCTAAGTTCAAATCTGACCTCAAGACACTTAACATTTACTAGCTGTGGGACCTTGCACAAGTCAATTAACCCCAATTGCCCTGTCCTCCTGTAATGCCATGCACAAGCAGCTTTCCAGAAGAATGCTACTGTGAACAACCTTTAAGGTTCTGATTACACAGTATAGCGAACACTCTATTTATTCCATAACAAATCAAAGCAAAATATTCACAGAAAATCAAAGTACAGCATTCACAATATTACAACTTATCACAGAAAATCACAATATAGTATTCACAACAGCTTATCATTAAAATGGCCACATAGTTTTCACCAAAGTGGCCACAAAGTTTTGAACAAAGAATAATCATCTGGTATCCCTAAGGAGGTTTGCCTCCTTACTCAGTCATTCAGTCATCTCAAAATCTTCCACTCATGGGACAACTAAGTTAATTCAGTCTCTTATTGGGCAATCAATTACTAAGTATAATCAATCACTACGTACAAATCATTAGAAAATACACAAACCCTCCCCCTCCAGATCACTAGTAAACTACAATTTCATCATTACTCAGCATCCACAGAGAGGTCTTTTCATCTTGACTTGAGGCCAATTCTCAGATTCCCTGGAGCCCCTTCCATGGTCCCAGATTCTACCTATATTCACCAAACTGGATTCACCTGGGTTCAATGGCAGACAGCTCCCAGTTCCCTGTCCAGCTCTTCAGGTAGGTCCTGCTCCACACTGAAGTTCACAGGGTCCAGTCTATCTCAAATCCTTCACAACTTCAGTTCCTGATAATTCAAGGCTAAACCAAGCCAGAAACAGAAAACGTCTAAGCATCCTGGTCATGCTTCCTCATCTTTTGCAGTCTGGCTGGTCCTAGGACCCAGGGGAAATCTCAGCTGGCTCCTGGAATCAAAATCACTCTTCCTAGGTTTTCAGAATCCAAATTGTTTTCTCTGGCCTTGGGGGAGGGGGGGGGGAAGTCTTCAGCCTTCCTGGCAGCAGCAACTTCAACCTCCAGGATTCTTGTCAGAAGAAAATTATGACTCAATTCTCAGTCCAGCAGCAATAGCCCAGCCTCCAGGTGCTGCTGAGAGAACACTCTCTCTCTCTCTCTCTCTCTCTCTCTCTCTCTCTCTCTCTCTCTCTCTGTCTCTCTCTCTCTCTCTCTCTCTCTCTCTCCAGCAGAACATATTCTGCCACTAGATTCTCGTTTCAAGAAAATTCTGACCATGCCTCTCTAGGGCTTTTCCTATATACACAAAGCATCAGTTGCTTCCTGTTTCAGCCAACCCCTTCCTGTTATGTCAGCAACAGGAGACAGGAGTTCATA
>CM053580.1:365750196-365800767 GCA_028627135.1 Pseudochirops cupreus
GAATATAGAATTTAAAGTTCTATAATCAAATGTTAAAAATATATATGTATATATATATATATGTATATATATATATATATATATATATATATATAAACACACACACACAATTATTATTATTATTATTAACTACATCCAACTGGGAATTAAGATAAACAGGCACTGTGGTAGGGAGATCCATCCTGCCCTACCAGAAAGTCAGAGGGGCGAGGGGCAGGATATAGGAGAGAGCAGATTGGAGGAGGGGTTATACAGTGGGATGGCTGTTTTGAGGTGTTGGGTAGCGGAAAGATGGGGAGAAAATTTGTAACTCAAAATCTCATGGAAATGAATGATGTAAACAAGAAAATAAATTTTAAAAAAATTTAAAAAAAAAGAAAAAAAGAAATTTTTTAAAAAGTAGATGGGCTTCATCTTCATGGTAATGAAGAATGAGTCAGTCAAGACATCATCATCAACACTATTATGATCATTATCATATTAGTATTTATGTAGTGCTTTAAGGTTTTCAAAGTACTTTAAAAATACTATCTCATGTTTTCCCCTAACAACAGAAAACTAAGTCTGAGAGGAGTTCAGTGACTTGCTAGGGCCATATAACCAGTAAATTTCTGAGGCAGGATCTGAACTGAAGTCATTTAGTTGCTTATGTCTGACATTATTGGTCATTCATTCACCGAGTCACCCTGTTTGTCATCTCTTTGTATAATCAAATCTCTTCAATAATTCACATTTACTGGTGAAGTTAAATGCTTGCATAATATTAAGGAACACAGTATAAATATTGTCATCTTTTCCCCTACACTTTTCTAGTAGCTGATGAACTACAAAGAGCAATGAGTCCCAGCCATGTAGTAATTCTAGAAACTAATAATGGAACATGAGTCCTAAGGAACTTAGATAAGATGAGTGAGATGCCACAATCAACTTGAAGAACAATATTAGTAGAAGATGGTATAGGGAAGAAATGAAAAAAAAAACCATTTTGAAACACATTTAAGAATACATACAAAATATAATTTGAAAAATCATAAGCTAAATATGATATGAAAAAATAAGCATGATGATCATAGAATCCTGGAATTTTGGAGTTGGAAAGGACTAGAATCCAACTAGTGCAACCCATACCTGACAAATAATGTCCTTTACAATATATCTGATAAGCCAGGTAAGATAAGAGCCTACTAACTGCTGGAAAAATCCATTCTATGTTTGAATTTCTCCAGTCCTTAGGTAGTTTGCCTTCTTCACAATTATAACTACGTGGCTTCTATATGTGATACTCATACCAGAGCCCCCTTATATACTGTCTTATTAGAGTTCAAAGAGTTTCTCAAAATTTCTAGTGACATGACAGCTAACCAGTAGCTAATATAAAGCAATGATCTTTTTTTTAAAAAACTGGGTTTTTTTCTGAGTCTAGAAGACAGAGTGTCAATACATTTGTGAAATATAATAGAGATTAATGTAAAGTCCTGCACTTAGTTTCAAATAACTTGGGAAAGATCTAGGAGCTTATGTGGACTGCAAACTTAACATGTGTCAGTGGTATGAGATGGTAAATAATCCTAGCTAATACAATGGTTAATAAAATCTTATACTGAATTAATAGAGGCATAGTGCCCAAGACAAGATGTGATGAGGGTGAGGAGAGAGAAAGGATGTGTATTCTGTCTTGGTCAGACCACATCACAAATCATATTCAATTCTGATGATGCGTTTAAAGAAGCATATGGCCTAAGTACATAACTCCATTTCCTGAGTCTGTTTCCTAACCCTAAAAAATGAGATATAGATAGGCAGATATAGATATATATATATATATGTGGAGGTAAGTATGCATGTGTGTATACATATATACACACACATAAATATGTTGTGAACATATAGGCATATAATATATAGATACAGGGTATATATGTGTTATATATGTAGTTTAGAAAATATACTAATATTAATTCAGGGTATTTGTTCAATACTTCATATACTGAAGTGTAAGTAGAAGGGCACTCACTACACTGAAGAAGTATTAGATTGTCCCTCTGGAACTTTTCATGAAGAAGCTGAATGAGCAAATAAATATTAAAGATATCATATAAGGAATACTTGTTTAGACATGAGTTAGACTAGATGAACTCATGTTCATTCCAGTTCTGAAATGCCATGATCAGGTCTACAACCAAGAAACAAGTCTATAAAAAATTGATACTCCCTAATCTTAGTTATGAATTTTTTTCTTTCTGGCAGTATATGCATAAACTGGAAAGTTCTCATGCTCACTTCACTGGATCTTCTGCTCTTCCTCAGGTCTCCTATATGTTTATCAAAGCACAGTTAAAATAACTTGACTATGAGTCCTTGAGAAAAGCAAGGCATTTTCCAGACTTCATTCCTGTCAAGGCTAACATCTGGTTGAGTAGTTCACAAAATTCTCAACATCTCGGCCCTGATCAGAATAATATTGCTGCCATAACAGCAGTACACATAAAATCTTGGTAACTGTGAAATATAAGCCTTCTAGGGTCTGCTTAGGTAGCCCTGAGACTACTAGGTGAAATTATCTTTCACCACTAGCATGTTGTCTGCATTCTTCTTATGTCTTTCTAGATACAAAAAGTCTATGCACATAAACCTGATCATTGCTGTGTGCTCTAGGTAATCAGCCCTAGCTTCTTAGGCTATCAGATAGCTTTTTCAGTATTTCCTAGTCTCTTCCAACATCTTTCTGAAAATAAGGACATGAGATGCAATAGCACCTCCAATTAGTGCAGGTCACTGACAATTTATTCCATGAAACATAGAAAAGTGACAAAGACCTCAGAAATCCCTTGGAGCTTATGTTCAAATTAGTAGAATCCAACTAGATAAATGAAAGTCATCTTTTCCTTATTTCCTTCTGTGAAAACTGTGGGTTGGTGAGCAGTCATTGTAGGCCATATCATGTTCTTAGTGTGGTAAATGGATCTACTTTAGTGCTCTCATATAAAGTCTGACAATCCACACACATTAAGATCTTCCCAGACTTCTTCCATATCACTACTATGGTAAGGCATGCAGACTGTGGGATTCCTGAATGATGCTATTGATCATCAGCTCCTCAGATGGTTCCTAAAATTCTCCATTTCAAAAATATAATTTTTAAAGACTGTCATCAAAATGTCTGGGAGTCATTGAGATAAAGTGTATATATCGTTTTTTGAACATCTCCTACATCCTATTCTTGGAATGAGAACACACAGGTTCTGGTATTAAGCTTCTTCCTCAGATGATCCTTCCAATCCTCAGACACAAGATAATCTCCCAAATCAAGCTTTCTTGAATCTACCCTTGAGTTGGAGGGCTCATTGCTTCTTTGATGCTTTAGGAGGCAGAGATGCCAGCACTGTCTTTTATCTTCCTATAAACTTCAATATAAGGAACATGTATCATTTAAGCAGTCAGTTCCAGCTCACTGTTTGCAATATTCTGCCAATACTTTGAGCAGAATGGAGCTGGCACTAACTGATATTTAAACTCCAGAGGTATTTTCCAGGTCTGGACAAACCAGAATCCTCCTTTTCTTGGATATATATATATATAGCTTTCCTAGAGAATTCTAAATCCACTATGATGTAGTCCAAACACACATAAGGTTTTCTGTTAGTCTGTTTTTATTCAATCTGCAGAGGTTTAGCACTTTAATGGACTCTGAAAGTATATGCTTTAGACAGCATCCTTCCCAAAATGCCTAGAATATGATTGTCTTTTGGGATCCACTGTCCAGCACAGAACACTTTGTGTCTTAGGACTTCACTCTCACTGTCACAAGCAATTGTAGGAGTACACACATGAAGAACCAAGAGAAGTTGTATACGGGACAAATTATGTTGTTTGGAGACTGGGATAGAGCCATCCTAGAGTCATTCTCATTTTTTTGTGCAGTCTGTTAGACTTCAGCTTCTGGAAAACTAAATTTAAATTATCTTTGTAAGTATTCTGAGAATACTTACTACACCTATCTATCTTGTCCTCAGTTGTAGCAAACCTTAGTGTCTTTGATTTCTCTGTTGTTGATGTTACTAAATAACAAATTACTGGAGGGCACTGGAATCTATTGTACTGCCTTTTGTTAAAGAGTGGTTCTGCTGATTGATCTACTTTCCATTTTCCATCAGTGTTTACCTAGTCTTCTTTGGTTATATCTAATGTATATGAATTGACCTATTATACGATCTCTATTGGTATATCAGAGGAAAGTTTGTGCAATCAAGCAGGACTGACTTTAAACACTTCTGACTAGTATCTGCCCATCACTGTAATATCTATTTCCTTTCCAAACCATAACAGTTCTTTATAATTCAATGACTGTCCTTGGTATAAAACATCCTGCTTCATATTATACCAGACACATCTGTGAATCTGCTATGGTTCTCCAGAGGTACCATCACCCCTTTGAATGTTACTCTTTGAAGTGGGTCCTTCATTCACAATGCAAAGTCTTTTCCCCTTCCTGTTAAGAGTATACTAGGGCAGGACTTCTTAAACTTCTTCCACACATGACCTATTTATGGTTTCAGCACCATTTGTTGGCATGCACAGTACAAAGTGCGCATGCTTTGTGTTCAGAATCAAGGCTGCAGTGAAGTTGCACAATGTAACATGGGCAAGCACTACCAGAAACACCTTAGATTCATCACACATTTGATTTTTAATGATTTTTTTGGTTGTTGCACATTCAGAAAACTTTTACTGTTGCCAAAATTTTTGCGATCCTATATGGAGATGTGACCCACCGTTTAAGAAGTGCTGCACTAGGTAATGTCACATAGCTGTAGAATTCCCTTTCAGTACCACAAAATTGGCTGTCTAGCATCTGCAAATATTAGAGGCCATGACACTAGCACATTGTATCTTCAATGCAAAACCAAACCCAAAAGATCTCTTTGGGGATCTGTGAATGTACTACCATGTCAGGCAATTCACAAAGCACTCCTACTATCTCATCTTCTTTCCTGTATGACTTGCCAGCATTTGACACCTCCTCAAAGGGCCTCTGCCTTGGAGGGAAGGGGGGGAGGAGAGAGACCTGATATAATCTCATTCTCACTGCCACAAAATAAAGTCAATTATAGTTAGGCAAGATTTACTCAAGTGTTTTTATTAAATATCCAGTTGATCAAGATAGAGTGAACAGTTCTTTAACAAGTGATTCTCAAATTTTTAAAGATGAAAGTGTCCTCTGTACACATCAGTGAACAAAGGGAAAAAACTTATAGCTGGCAAAAGTCAGGATATCTATATGTTAGTTCCAAATTTTTTCCATTATGTTTGTATAAAACACAGAGGAAGGAAGGATATAAACTTAATGGTGCCTTAAGGATCACTTATATTCATCTGGTTTTAACAGCTAGACATCTTTGTGGACAAGAGAGCTTATGATTTGTGGGAAAACAGCAAGAGATGGAAGATAATTAGGCAACAGGAAAGAACAAATCTAAAACAGGTGTACTTAAACCAAATGGGCTTTATATTACATTAAATATAAATCTCCCATATCAACAATGTCCTTAAGGGCAACCCAGTCCCACCAATAAATACCAGTTCTCCAATATCAGAGTCAATATAAGAGCTATTCAAATTCAACAATGATACTTCAACACAGTTATATGCAATGTAATAAAGATATATAATGCTCCAACAAGCAACCAAAAATATAATGACATTATAATTTTAAAAGATTATTTAATGAACACTTGAATCACTTTGCCTGGCCTGGAGACAAAATAGAGGTTATATTGGAAAATTGTTGTATAACCAAGAACTAAAGTAAAAATATCTTGAACATTTTCCACTAACACATGCTCTATAGACACAAGCAATATCCTGTGATATGACTGGTATAAAATGTATAAAAAGACCCCTGATGGGAATGCATAAAATAGTTTCAAGTAACAATGAACTTCCTAAAAATCAGATTTATCTGAAATGGGGAGGGACTGCTACACCAGGTGGTAATGAGCTCCCTTTTACCCTTTTACTGAAAGTGTTCAATCAAAGGTTGAGATTAATTGGCAAGGGTATTAAAGATTGGTTTTTTCCATTAGGCAGGTACTACTATTATCCATTATTTGGACTATTATGACTTCTAAGGTACATTTCAGTTCTAGGCCCTAGGAGCAACTATGTGGTGAATCATAGTGGAGCACAGCTAGAAATATGGACAGAAACTAACTTACACAATGAGTCCACTGAAGTAATATTTCAAGCCATGGCTATACTGTGGAATCTTACAAAATCAGCAAGCACTTATTTAACCAGCTTGTACAGCATGTTGACATGGATTAGCTTATTATGAGGACTGTATCTTGAGACTCAAAATCAACCTATGAACAAAGAACAAGGATCAATCTTTGTTCGTTATAGCACCATCATATACATCAAATTCAAATCATAGAAATAAAAATGGCTGAAACACACACACACACATACATCTAATATAAAATTAGAAGGTTGGATGCAGACAAATGAGAGATTTTATGGTGCATCAGATGGAGATCAGGGGAGGGTGAAAACAAAGAAGGAAGCAAGTTGACTTTTACTGACAACAGAAGAATATCTTCATTGCAATTTATGTCCACATTTATAGTCACCCAGTTACTCAATTTTCTTTCAACGACTTGCCTTTCATTGAATTGACTAGGTAATTGCTGCCATAACTGTTATACCTAATTGGAAAATGAAAGCTCATAAGATGTGATTAAGTCATGACGAACAAAATGTAAGCCTTGTTATAGCTAACACAATAAAAAAGAATCCTAGTAATGATAGATGAAAGAAAAAAAATTTGTCTTAAGATTTCTTTCTACTAAACTAGAGGCAGGTATTAAGCAGGAAATGGCTTTAAAAGTTGTGACGTATGAACATAATGCATTATCTTGCAAGAAAAACTTGGCAAGACTTTTATGAGCTGATGAAGTGAGAAGAAGAGTTTATATAATGATAACAGGATTGTAGAAAAAAACAACCTGGAAATGCCTAAATCTGATCAATGCAACAACCCTAAAGACTGATGGGGAAGCAGAAAACTACCTCATGGGAGACGGATGACAGACTAAAAGTATAGAATAAGATATACAATTATGGATACAGCAAATATGATCACATGTTTTCATTGACTTGGTTATTTGTTAAAATGATTTTATTTTTCCCCATTGGAGGGAGTGAGTCAATGGGGGAGTCAGCTAAAAATAATGTTACCAAAAAGAGAGGAAAAGTGAGTCATTGAAAAAATGTAAAAATACATTGAAGAGAATGGAAGGAAGTTAAGATGTCAGTCATTTATTTACTCAACTTCCATAAAGGTAAAAGAGAGTACTTGCTCTCAAGGAGTTGACAATATAATATGGAGGGTAACATGAAAATAACTAGGAATAAAAAAAGATACATTCAGGAAAAGTTGGAGGTAATCAACAGAGTAAAGAGACTAACCAAAATATCCAGAGTGGAAAGAGAAATTGTCTTGTTCAAGGAACAGCATTACTGGATCAAAGATTACATGAGGCGTGGGGGGAAATAAGATGTAACAGGATTTGAAAGGCAGGAGGGAGTCAGGTTGTGAAGGGCTGTGAAAGCCAAAAGGATGATTTTATATTTGATGCTGAAGGTAATTGATAGGGAGACACTGGAGTTTGGTTTGGTTTTTGTTTTTTCAAAAAGTATGACATGGTCTGATCTGTACTTTGGAAAGGTTAATTTGACAGCTCAGTAGACTGGAGTGGGAAGAGACTTGAGGGAGGGAGAGTAACCAGAAGGCTGTTGAAATTGTCTAGTTACAAAGTGATGAGGGCCTGTACCAGGGAAACATAGACAAACAAGGATAGGTTTTAATGTAACATGTTGAATTTATTACATACTTTTAAAAGCAGGCTATACATAATAGAATCCAAAGCCCATAGTTTCACATATAATGCCCTTTTTTTGTTCTGATATATAATATATGTTTGTTTTTGTATCCATGAAGTTTGGGGATTTTTTAAATAAATTAAAAAGATTTCCTTCCAGCAACTATTAAGATGCTCTGCACGTATAATAGGAGTCTGATTCAATGTTTGTTATTGAAAGAACAGATTATATTCTGCCCTTGGATGTATAAGTTTAAACACACACACACATATGCACAAACACACACACAAGCAGACACACATACAGCTAGCAATTCCAAAATAAAACCTTGAGGGAAAATAAAATAGAACTGACAGCTCAAACATTTTTCTTTTCATTCTTCTACCAAAAACCATTGCTACTATGACTTGTCATAGTCTCAAAGGGGTTGTTGACAGGAAACAAAAGGCAGACACAGATTTAATTTTCTCCTTTCTGACAGATGAATTGTGGCTATAGGATTATGGCTAAATTGCACATGGGTCACCAGAGGGTTCTTAGGTCTATTTTCAGAACACCCTTACTACTTCCTTTATTAGGCATGTGAATCTGCGTATTGTGTATTTATGAGATCAGTGCCCTGTCCTCAAATTACCTCAGTTTTTAAAGGATTTTCCTTTCCCTTTAATAACCCATTGAAACACTGATAATTCTGAGAAACTTAGAGGTGAGGAGGGAGGGAGAGCAAGCTTGGCTGCATGTACATTTAACTCAGTTATCAATTGCTTCTATTTTTATAGTAGGGGTGGTGGAATGGATTAGAACAAAGCAGAAATTTAGGAATTAAAACACAAAATCCTATATGGGGAGGTAATCATTTTTTCCTACAAGTATCATTAAACTACACAAAGTAAAATTGTTAGGATATTCAGTATGAAGTATGGCCATTGGTATTTTCCCAAAGATGGAAAGGTTGTCACTCTCAGATGTTATATTAGGCAACTGATTCAATACTGTTTAAATATCTTTATAAGGCTTTCCTCTTTTCATCAGGTGTCTCCAGTCTTATGACCTGCTAGGTGAGTCATGAGTCCTACCAAATTATCTAAAGTATATTAGCAACATGCATAAGTTGTGGGTTTTATTTTTCTCTTTTTGCCTATTCATTCTGACTGCCCTGGCATTCAGGGAACACTGAGGCAGGGCTGACAGCATAAAACAATCTTCCTGTCCCTCTCCATCATTCATTAAAAATCTCTCTTGGGTGGAAAAGAGTCATGTATGTGTGAATATGTGTGTGTGTGCATTTGCGCAAGTGTGTGCATTTGCGCAAGTGTGTGCATGGGGGGAGGGGTGAAATATCTTCTCTTTTTAAATGGGGTTACTCTCCACCTTTTCTTCCTCCTTTTACCAGGTAAATAAACTATGTCCTGGGCTACAGACACCCTCAACTACTTAACTCTTTTTTCCCTTCTAATTTTAGTGAACTTTGATTCTGATGATTGTCCATTATACTCTGGTGCCTCAGTTAAAGAAGCCCAAAGAGAACAAACTACTTTCACCTTATAGACCTTCTCTATTTCAGGGGTCAAAGAGTACTGCTGTCCTCTTTCAGTCACATGGAACCTATCATTGTGGGTAATTAACTGTTGAGGAACAGACACAGTATACATACAAAATACATATATATATATATATATATATATATATATATATATATATATATATATATATATATATATATATATATATATATATATATAGCAGAGCAATATGTGATGAGACAAGAAACAATAGAATTTGGAGCCAGATTATGATGCACTTTATTTTTTGTTATTTTTAAATTTTATTTTAGACTCAAACACCAGAACACAAATACAGACTAGAAAAACAAGGAAAAAATCATAAACTTTAATACTGGAACTTAAATACAAAGAAAAAAAGGAAATCATGTCATGTGCATAGCAGAACAAAATAGAGGATTCAAATATATAATGATAAATTTTCATTTTGAGAAAGTCCATATGATAAATACTATATATTGTGTTGAAGCTATCCTTTTCTTTGCCTCCTTGTAAGTTGTATTTTGTTCTCTGCCATGCAGTTTTATTTTGTTCTTTTTTTCACCCTCTCCCCCAGAAGGCTAAAATTAGATGCAGATATGTTACTATGTATAGATATATACATACATATATACACATATATAATACATATATGTAGACATATACTTTCCACAACAAATTCTATTCCTGAGCTCTGTTTTTCTGTTTATGCATATCTCTTGTTTCCTATCCCTCCTGATTCCTCTACTTTACTTCTACCTGCTACCTTGCCCTCCTATGACTTAGCATACTCCCCCTGCAAGGATCCCTCCCCTATCTTCTCATTCCCATAAATCCAAACACCTTTTTGTAGCTCCCTATAACCTTATTCCCTCACTCTCCACTCTAGAGATCCCTCCCTTATCCTCCCATTCCAATTTATCTAATCTCTACCCCCTTAACCTACTCCCTCACCTTCCATTCTAGAGATCTCTCCTTTGTCCTTTCCCTGCTCCCTATCCCCTTACTGTTTTAGATTTTTTCCTGAATTTAAGACTTTATATTCATATATATATATATATATATATATATATGTATATATATATATATATACACATATATATGTACGTATATATGTATTATTCCCTCAAACCCATTCCCAGTGAAAGCAGGTTACCAGAACTACCAATCTTCCTCCCCCATCTAAATCTTCTATATCAGTTCTTCCTCTTGTACCTCATTTGTATAAAATAATCACTCTTTTTAGTTGTTCCTAAATGGTTTTACTTTTTAAAGTTATATCATACTCAGGTCTACCCCAATCTTTCTTACAAACTATCCAATCACTAATGACAATTTTAGATAGATAGATAGATAGATAGGTAGATAGATAGATAGATATGCATTACATATATAAAAAGTAAACAGCCTGTCCTTATTGAATCCCTTGTAATCAGTCTTTGATATGTACCTTATGTTTCTCTTGGTTCTTATATGTCAAATCTTCTACTAAGTTTAGGGTTGTTGTTGTTGTTTTTTTAACAAAGTCTTGAAGGAGTGACAGTTGATCAAATGTCCATTTCTTTTTCATTCAGGATTATTCTCAATTTTGCTCAGCATATTTTTGGCCATAGTCCCAGTTCTTTTGCTCTTCCATGTATAGTGTTTTAAGACCCTGTGGGCCTTTAGTGTCTCTACTGCTAGGTCTTGTGTGATTCTGATTGTGGCACGATCATATTTAAATTGATTTTTCCTTGTTGCTTTCAAATATTTTGTCCTTGAGTTGGGGGTTTTGGAATTTGATTATAATATTCCTATGAGTTTTCTTCATAGGATCTCTTTCAAATGGTGTTTAATGGATTTTCACTATTTCCACTTTCCCCTCTTGTTCTAATGCTTCAGGGCAATTTTCTTTAATTATTTCTTGTATTATTGTATCAAGATTCTTTTTTTCATCATTACTTTCAGTTAGTCCAATTATCCTTATGTTTTCTCTTCTCAATCTGTTCTCCAGATCAGTTGTTTTTTTCATAAGATGTTTCACTTTCTCTTCTATTTTTCATTCTTCATGCTTTAATTATTTCTTGTAATTTTGCTGACTTTGCCTTGCTCGTTTCTAATTTTCAAGGTGTCATTTTCTTCCTTAAGATTCTGGATCCCCTTTTCTAGTTGGTTGACTTTCTTTTCATAATCTTCTGGCTTTTCTTGGATTATTCTTTTTTTTTAGCTTTTCCTCCATCTCTCTCATTTCATTTTTAAAGTATTTTTAAAATTCTTCTGTGAATTCTTTTGGGGCAGGTGACTACCCTTTGGGCGTAGAAGAGGGTTTCTTTACTTCAACATCCTCCTTTGAAGACGTAGTCTAGTCTTTTCTATTCCCATAATAACTTTCTATGGTTGGATCTTTTCTTCTTTCCCTGTGCATTTTTTTTGCAGTAATAGCTTAATTTTTATAATCACCTCTAGCCTTGGGGCATGGGGGTTGGTGCCTCTTTCCCCAGATGTTGAGTTCTCCCCTCTAGCCTGGAACCAAAGCCAAACCTCCAACCTCCTGTAAGTGCCCACAACCAGGGGCTTTCTGCCCCATTGCTTCTGCACTCACCAGGCATGTTCTGGTTCCTTCTCACCTCCCCCACTCTTCACAGCACACCTGGGTCTGGCACTCCTTGTCAGTAGAGGTTCCCTCAATCTTCCAGGGGTCAGAAACCCAACTCCCCTCACTATCCTGGGGGTAAAAGTTCTGGTGGCTGGAGACAAGGCAGCCTCCCAAACCAGCTAACTCCAGGGTTTGCCACTTGTCGTCCAGGACCCTAGCCTGGAGGTGTTTAGTTTCCAAAGGGACCAAACCTCATCCTGGGATTTTTATTCTAATGTCCAATTGTCCCAGGAAGACTCCTGCTGTGCCCTTATTCTTATTTATTTTTACATCCGCCAATTCCCCCTCCACCCCTGCATTTTGTTCACCCTGAGGTGCTATGTCATCTCTTTTGTGAGGGAATATCTTGAGAGCTTAGAGTTTTCTGACCCACTCCACCATCTTCCCTATGATGCACTTTATTTCATGTTTTTGCTTTTTGGAGGAGGGAGGGCAGGGCAATTGGGGTTAAGTGACTTGCCCAAGGTCACATGGCTAGTTTTGTGTTAAGTGTCTGAGGCCGTATTTGAACTCAGATCCTCCTGATTCCAGGGCTGGTGCTCTATTCACTGCCCCACCTAGCTGCCCCTATGATGCACTTTAAATAGCAAACTGAAGAGCATGAAATTTATTCTAAAGGTAAAAAAGATCCACCAATGGTTTTTGATCAGAGAAGTGACATGGCCATATTGAACAATTTAATTTTGATAAATGTATGGAAAGATGAATTAGAGATAGGAGACTTGAGGTGGGAGACCAGTTAGAAAGTTATTTCAAAAGTATAACAAGAGGTGATAAGGGTGTGAAATAGAATGGTGTCCATGTGAGTAGAGTCAAGAGAATGGATAATAGAGAATGTATGGGGATAGAATCAACCAGATACAGCAACTGATTTATTATTTTTAATGAAGGAAAAAGCAGAGTCAATAATAATTCTAATGGTGGGAATCTAAATGTGTGGAAAGAAGTCAGTATGCTTTTCTGAAACAGCTAAGTTAGAAAGAGGAATGGGTTTGGGCCAAGGGGGAAGATAAGGAGTCCTACTTTGGAAACACCAAGTTTGAGATGTCTACTGAATGTCCTGTCAATATTCAATAAGATATTGGTGATTAAGAACTGGAACTCAGGAGAGAAAATAAAACTGGATGTAGAGATCTAAGAGTTGTGAGAATAAACATAATTGAACCTATTGAATCTGAATAAGTTTCCAACAGATGGCATAAGACAGAAATGAAAAGGACTCAGAATGCAGACTTGGTGGATATCCATAGTCAATAGGGGGTGGGGGTGGGGGGCATAGATGATGATCCAGCAAAGAAGACTGAAAAGAAACATCCCAGAGAGGATGTGTCATGAAAACCCAGAAGGGAAAGAATATTTAGGATGTGAGAGTATCCAATAGCATCCAATACTAAAGAAAGATAAGTGCTAAAAAGACCCCATTTCAAAAAATAAGCATTAATTGGTCTTGGTAAGAGTTCCAGTTAAGGTGATGGGATCAGAAGCCAGGATACAAGGGAGTAAGAGTTGAGTGAGAAAAAGGAAGTGGAGACAATGAATGCAAATAGCTTTGTCTAGAAGTCTTACCATAAAATAGCAAGAAATAGCATATTATAGCTTCAGGAAATGAAGAAGGAAGATAATAGTCAGGGCTTTGTAAAGGAGGGAGTAGACTCAGATAGGTTTGTAGGCAACAGGGAGGGGACCACAGATAGGTAGAGAAGGGATCATGTTAGAGACAGTAGACTAGAAGAGATGGGGAGGAAGGAAGGAATCAAAGGTAGTAGAGAGAATGTCCTTGGAGAGAAGGATCATAGAATTAGAGGCTCATAGATTTAAAGCTAAAAATGACCTTAAAGACCATTAAGTCCTCTCATCTCTACTTTATAAATGAAGAACTGAGCCCTAGAGAAGTTAAGTTACTTGCCCAGAATCACGTATCTATCAAGTGCTTAGAGTGAAATCTGAATTCAAAAGCACCTCCCTGTCCACTATACCATGCTTTGTCTGACTACTCCCAGAGAGTTTAGTAAATAGAGAGTGGGGGTGTCATCAAAGGGTTATAAGAAATAGGATATGGACAGAGCTCATGGTGAATAACTTCTACTGTATCACTAAAGCATGTGTCCCTTGCTTAGAAGAAGAGGGAAAGGATGGTGTAGGAGAACTGAAAAAAAGAAGATAATGTTTGGGAAAGGTACTGTGGGAAATGAAATAGCCAATTATGAAGAATAAAAGGATTGTCTAGTAGCAGTCAAGGTCTTTATAAAAATAGATAGCAGACCCAGTTTGTAGAATACCTAGTTGACCTGATTGTATAAATTCATTCAGAATTATTCAGCAGTATATGAGTAGAAGTAGAAGTGATAGATTGAGCAGAACAATTCAAAGAAAGGGTGTGGCAAGGAATGAATGGTAGAAGGATAAAATGGCAAGGGATCTGAAAGTAGGGATTCATTTAACCTCTCAGTCTCTTATATCACCTTAAAATCAGACAGCATCCACCATACTGAGTTTCTGTGAGTTATCTCAAATGTGAAAATACATATAAAGTACTTGGCAAACCTTAAAGTGTTATTTAAATGCTAGTTATTATTGTTATTACTTTTATTAAAGGACAGTGCAAAGCTGCACTGGTTAATTATGAAGTTAAGATTGAGAAAAGAGCAAAGTAAAGTCAGAGTAGAGGTAGTAACTTGGAAAAACACCGATGTATAGAAGGACCAGAGATCACCCAGAGGGCAAAGAATAGGTTTATGAAGATGGAGTCTCAGGCAGGTGATGGTCTTACACAGGAATTTCAGAGATTTTATCATAGAAATATGATACCTGTGGGTGATAGTGAGATTGTGCACGACTGTGTGTGACTGAAGTAGAGTGAAGACACAGGTCATGAGAGTTCCAGAAGCTTCTAAAAAAGAAGCTAAGATTTTATCAGGGAACATCAATATACATGTTAAAAGTCATAAGGGAAGGGCCTGGTATAGAGAGAATGACTATGAGGGAGATTATAAACTTTTTAAAACAGGAAGGAAAATGGCCTGGTGGGTGACAGAAAACTGTCACCAGAACCTAGGTGGAAGATAAATCTGAATAGACCCTAGCCCAAAGGAGCAAAGGTTGCCGAGTAATAGTTGCAGAGGGAGAATCAGTGAAGGTGCCTCTTCCTTCTCCTCATCTAGTATGCTGGAGACATGAAAGGAATATCAATCAGTCAATTAGTGTTTATTTATTGTGTGCTATATGCCAGACATTGTATAAGGTCTTGGGTGTACAAAGAATAAATTGAATAAGATATACCCACAAGGAGTTTACATTCCTTTGGTAGAGATGACATGTATATAAGCAACAGACAAAAACAAGATGCAAAATCTGAGGGTATCAGGAAAGATGAAACTTTTATTTGTAAAGCACTTAGGCCAGTGCCTGAAACACAATAGGTGCTTAATGAATCCATGTTCCCTTCCCTCTCTTCTAAAAAGACTATGAATTTTAAGAGGCAGAAGTTAAAAGTGAATACATTCTGGGCATAGGAGACAGCTAGTTAGTTCAAAGGTATGGAGATAGGAAAAGTAGCTCCATGTATCATGAACAATAAGAAGACAAGTTTGGCTAGATTGCAGAGTGTGTGAATAGAACTAATATGTAATTAGGTTAGGAAGGATAATTCAGGCCAGAGAAATTGAGAGGAGATTTAAATGCCAAACAAGAGTTCATATTTAATCCTAGATGTCAAGTTGTTGTTGTTCAGTCATTTTAATTGTGTCTGACTCTTCATGACCCTTTTTGGGGTTTTCTTGGCAAAGATACTGGAACAGTTGCCATTCCTTCTCCTGCTCATTTTACAGATTAGGAGACTGAGGGAAATAGGGTTAAATGACTTGCCTAGGGTCACACAACTAGTAACTATTGGAGGCCAGATCTGAATGCAAGAACATGAGTCTTCCTGACTTTAGGCCCAGCGCTCTATTGAGCTATTTAGTTGCCCACCATTAAAATTTACTGAGAAGGAGAGTGACATGTTCATCTTTGAGCCTCAGGGTGCTAAATGAGAAGATATGTTCAGGGATGTAGTGTCTTTTAGAGGAGGTCAGGTCTCAGATGAAAGAAAGAAGAGAGGAAAAGAGCCAAAAAAGAAAAAGGACACATATTAGTATTGGAAGGAGCATTCTAGAGGGTAAAATGAAAGTGACAAGAAGAGCTGGATTGGGACTTGGGAGGGATGGGGTTGAGATGGATGAGGTTTAGAGAACAGGAAATGGTAGCAGGAGAAAGTAGCATTCCCTTAGGCATCCAGAAATTCTTCATCAGTGGGTTTGGGAGAAGCCATAGTACTAGTATACCTTTTGACTGAGACTCCCACCATCAAAATGTGAGAGGGTATCAGTTCCTTTTGTAGTACTAGGAAAGAAAGAAGATTGGGCTTAGTGTGGGTAACCCAACAGCAAGAGGTCTAACATCTGATTTTTTTAAGCTTGAGCTAAGACTTTGAGATGAGGTCCTTGTAGCGGAAAAAAAAACCTGATTCTGAATGTGAAGATTCTAATTTTTGAGACTCTGGTCAGAGACTGAACCCTAGAGGTGAGAGGTAAGGTATGCAAAGAGATACATGAGGCTTTGGGCTAAAATTGGCTTCAGTCCAACCACAGAGGCTTAGCCCTTGTCTCAGCATCATGATAATAAAGAACAGAACTGGACCATTGGTGCAATGAATCATGGAAGAGTAAAAATTTCAAAGCACCAAAAAAGCCAGTTTTAGATATTTTCAAAGCAAGAAAAAGAAATAATAGATTTTCTGCTTGGAACAGATAGTATAACATTAATATAAAACTGAAATAAATATTTAACTCCTATTTTGCTGTCTTTTCTACTAAAGCAAATAATCATCAAACTGGAAGGGATAGAAGAAATATGATTAAGAGAAAAATGAAGCCCAGAGAGGACAGATAGTAGAAAAAAATCTAGCTGCTTTAACTTAGTTTAAGACTCCTAGCCAAAATAAAGCACATCCAAAGATACTGAAAAAACCTGTAGCTGAGATTGCTGAACCACTGTCAGTGATCTTTTGAGAAATTATGGAAAATGGGATTGGTACTGGAAAGCTAGAGATCAACACACATTGTTCCAATTTTTTTAAATTTCCAAAATTTTTCAAAAAGAAGCAAAGAGGTGGGAGTGGGGTAGAAAATAGATTTTTTTGGAAAGTATAGACCAGCAAACTTGACATAAATCATTGGCAAAATTCTAGAACAAACTATAAATGGATGGTGTGTTAGCATTTAGCATCTGATACTTCTTCCATTAGCATGGGGAAAGTATCACTTCATTACTACAAATCAGCAAATGTACACTAAGAATAAACCATACCAAATCCACTTGATTTCTTTTGTGATAAGGTTATTAAGTAGAGGGATGCTATAGATGTTATGTGTCTAGTATTCAGCAAGGTATTTGACAAAGGTTCCCGTACCATCACTACAGACAAGATAAGGAAGTAGGAATAGGATAATGGTGCAAAGTTAAGTGGATTCATAAATGGTTGAGTAAGAAAGCAAATCTAAATGAATGTTGATTATTAATGGATCTATGTTTACCTACAGGAAAGTCTCTAGTTGCATGTTATAGGTACCTATCTTCAGCCATGTCTTATTCAACATTCACATCAATGGCCCCAACGCATTGTTCTCAGGCAAGCCTAATTATTTCGTCTATGAATATGGACAAGGAGAACCCAGAGACTTCAATCTCTTACCTTCAACTTTTTAACATCACAGGCTCAACTAAGAGCCTGTGATGTTAATTTTGCTCAACATTTTCTACAAAAAGCCCTTATTAATCCCTTATTGCTAGTGAACGCTACAAATTACATTGCACTGGTTTATCTATTTAAATATCACATCTCCCCAGTAGAATAAGCTATTTGAGAGCAAGGACTTTTTGTTTCATTTATCAGTGCCTTGCACATAGTAAGTGTTTCATACATATGGACTGGATTGACCAAATGAATTCACAGTACCCATATGAAAAAAAAATTGTCCTGAAAGGGAATAAATTATTCAGTTTAAAAAGTTTTCTACTGGGGTGGCTAGGTGACACAGTGAATAGTGCACCAGCCCTGGATTGAGGAGGACCTGAGTTCAAATGCAGCCTCAGACACTTAACACAAAACTAGCCATGTGACCTTGGGAAAGTCACTTAACCCCAATTGCCCTACCTTCCAACCTCCAAAAAGAAAAAAAAAGTTTTCTACCTCTTTACAGCAATATCACAGCAGTAAATTATTAATTAATTAAAGCAGCATCAATAAAACTAATAGCCATCCTGCCCAGCCCCAAAATATATAGCCACCTATGACTGGAAATTCGTGATCCCACATGTTATCTGAATGTCAGCATCTGTCTATACAATCTCTCTTGGAAATGACTTAGAAAATGTTTATCCTTTCTCCCATTCCCTCAGTCACAACATTTTTTTTCTTATCTAGAGTTAGGGCAATGACATAGGCTCTGACTATTACTCACTACATGTTGCCCAAGAGCCCCTTCTTATACAAGCCAATTGCATTTATCAAAGTTGGAATGGAAGTATGAAGGCCAGCAACAGAATTCACAGAACCGAGATTGGCTAGGTGGTGCAGTGAATAGAGCACTAACCCTGGAGTCAGGAGGACCTGAGTTTGAATTTGGCCTCAGACACTTAACACTTACTAGCCATGTGACCTTGGGCAAGTCACTTAATACCAATTGCCCCGCCCTTCCTCCAAAAAAGCAAAAAAAAAAAAAAAAAAAAGAATTCACAGAACCAAAATCAAAAGTTGTGAGGTTGAACCTACTCTACTTTAAATCTTGCACAAAAAATAAAAGAAATGTTTTTATCATTTTCTATCCCATGCCCAAACTAGGGACATATTATAGCTTTCCTCAATCAGAAAAAAAGTAAATAAGCCACAACATATTATCCCCAAGCAAAAAATGGGAGCAAAGGGATACAGTAACCAGAAAGGAAAGATCAGTCATTAATTCAGTCCACAAATATTTATTAACTGATTATTATGTGCCAAACACGGTTCTTACCAAAGACAGACAAAAAACAGTCCCTCCCTCCAAGAGTATCCTTTCTAATAGGAAAAATAATAAGTAACTAGATACATACAAAATATATACAGAGTGGAGAGAAGGCTATCTGAAAGGGAAAGGCCTGGAAGGGCCACCTGGAGAATGTGGAATTGGAACTGTCTTTTAAAAAAAATTAAGGGAAAGTCCTTACCGTGATACTCCCCCATCAATCAAATTAAAAAAATAAATCCCTCAACACAAATTTATACAGTCCGTCAAAGCAAATTCCCACTTGAGCCATATGCAAAAATGTCACATCTCTTTCTGAATTTTTAATTCATCACTTCTCTTTCAGAGAGAGTGACATATTTCACCTTCATTCTTTGAGACTTTTGATTTTTCATTTGGTTAATAACAGTTCTAAAGTCTTTCAAAGTCGTTTCTCTCTATAATGTTATAATTTTCAAAATTATTCTTCTATTTCTGCTCACTTCATTCTATTAACCAAGGTCTTCTTAGTTTCCTCTGAAATCATTCATTTCTCATGGCACAGTAATATTCCATTACTCTTATTTACCACAACTTATTTAGCCATTCCCCAAAAGGAAGACATCCTCTCAGTTTCCAATTTATGGCTACCACAAAAGATGTACTATAAATATTTTTGTATGTGTAGATCCTTTTCTTCTTTCTCTTATTTCTTTTGAGCTGTAGGCCTCATAGTGATATAGCTGGGCTAGAGGGTAAGCACAGTTCAGTAACTTTCTAGGCATTGTTCTACATTGCTTTCCAAAATGGTTAGGGTGGCTAATTCACTACTCCAACAACAGTGAACTTATACTTGTCTTCTTCCCACAACCCCTTCCACATTTACCGTTTCCCTCTTTTGTCTTCCTTGTCAGTTTGATTAGTATGAGGTGGAATCTAAAAGTTATTTTAGTTTGAGTTCCTCTAATTATTGTTGATTTATAGCATTTTAAATAATTTTAATAGTCTGCATTTCTTCCTTTGAAAAATGCCTATTCATATTTTTTGACCTTTCTTCTATTGAGGAATGTCTCTCAGTCTAATAAATTTAAATCACTTATTAGTATATTTTGGAAACAAGACCTTTATCAAAGAAGCTTGTTGCAAAGGTGTTTTTTTCCTTTAGTTACCTGTTTCCCTTCCAGTTTTAAACATTATATTTGTTTGTACAAAGACTTTCAATTTTATACTACCAAAATCTATCTATTTTATTTTGTGTGATCTCCTTTTTCACTTGTGTAGTCATAAACTCTTCTATCCATAAATCCGAAATGTCTACGTTCCTTTCCCCCCTAATTTTTATGATGTGATTTTTTTATATCTTAGTCATATATCCATTTGGAACTTTTCTTAGTAGATTGTGTGAGGTGTTGGTTTAAACCAAGGGAGCTAATTTAGTCATTCACGACCCCACTGGTGTTTTGTAAACATGGTCTAAAAGAGTTCACACCAAAAATTATTTCATGGAGCATTAAGCAAAAACCTTGAAAGAATATTATGAGTAACACAGTAAATTGCCTTGTAGTTTCACAGCACATTTTGTTTTGTCAAAAGTGATTCGAAGAACAAAATACGTATATGTTAGAAACCCCTTGTCCAAACCAAATTTCTACCAGTTTTCTCAACAGTTTTCTGTCAAATAGTGCATCCTCCTCACAACTAACAGTACTTGAGTTTATCAAACACTTATGTTAGTTTGTATGTTTGCTTCTGTTTGTGGTATACTTAGTCTGTTCTACTGATTGACCTCTCTCTTTTAATTTCACCATTTTTGTTGTTGTTGTTCAGTCACGTCCAACTCTTCATGACCCCATTTTGGAGCTTTCTAGGCAAGGATACTGAAGTAGTTTGCTATTTCTTTCTCTAGATGACTTTATGAGGAACTGAGACAAATGGAGTTAAGTGACTTACCCGGGGCAGCCAGTAAGTAGCAAGGATAGATTTGAACTCATGAAGATTAGTCTCCCTGATTCCAAACCCAGCACTCTAGCTACTGCACCATCTCCAAACCATTTCAATGATCATTTTTTTGGAAGAAGAGTTTGAGATCTGGTACTAACAGACTCCCTTCATTCCCACTTTTTTTCATTATTACCCTTGAGATTCAAAACCTGTTTTTCTCAATATGAATTTTGTTCTATTTTTCTCTATATTTCTTTGGGATTTTATTAATATATCACTGAATAAGTAAATTGATATTGTAGTAGTGTCATTTCATTATATTGGCTTCACCTACTCATGAGCAATGTTTCTTCAGTCATTCAGGTCAGTCTTTATTTCTGAAAAGACTTTTATAGTTAGATTTATATAGTTCCTGGGTGAATCTTGAAGACTATATCCTTTAGTATTTTATAGTCATTTTAGTTATTTTGAATGGAATTTCACTTTTAATCTCTTTTTGCTGATAAGAAGTTTAGAGAACTGGACCTGGGATTTCACTAGTATAAGGAACTCCCAGTGAGGAAATTCCCTCTACCAATACGAGTCAGCATCTACTCTGCAATGTCAAATCTTGGAAAGTCACCTGGGGCATAGAGAAAGGTTAAGTGACATGCCCAGAGCCACACAGCCAGTATGTGTCAGAGGTTGCTGAAGCCAGGGTTTCCTGACTCCATAGTCTAACTAACCAGCCTAACATAGACTCTAACCACCATAGCCTGCAACATCTCACAGAATTTTTTTGAGGTTAAATAATAATACATATAAAGTGCATTTATTGTATATAGTGCTAAGGGTGGGAGGGAGAACACAATGATATCACATAGCTTCTGCTGTCATACAAATTATAGTTCCTTAGTCATGACTTGGATGATATATTTTTAAAAGTTTGCTCACAAAAACTATATATAGGGAAAGAAAGAAAGAACAGTGAAGATTTTTCCTGATACACTCAGGCAAAATTGAAAGAAAGGGGTGGTTAGGTGATGCAGTGAATAGAGCACTGGCCCTGGAGTCAGGAGGACCTGAGTTCAAATCCAGCCTCAGACACTTAACACTTACTAGCCGTGTGACCTTGGGCAAGTCAATTAACCCCAAGTGCCCTCTCCCTCCCCCCTCCAAAAAGCAAAAAAAAAAAAAAATAATAATAATAATTGAAATAAAAAGGCAAAGAATGAATTGGAGGGGGTTTTTTCCCATGGATAGTTAGAGAGATAGATATATGTACATATGTATGTATAGGAAAGACTGCCCAAAATGGAATCAATTGAGACAGCAGACTTTCCCTACAGATATCTTGCCATATATCATGCTGCTCTGAGATGTACTATGCCTCCCCCAGGAATACCCTGTTCATTATTCCCTTTTATCACAGAACTATAACCAAATCAACATTAGCAATGATGCTACAGAGGGCTTAATAGTCTGTGGCCCTGTGACTTCATTCAAAGTTCTGTGACTACTTAGAGCTCACTTCTCTAACTACAAATCCCTGATGCATGTTATATCACCCTGGTAGAATCTAAGTTCCTTGAGGCTGATTGTCTAATATCTGCATTTGGATCCCTATTGCTAAACACAGTGACTGGCACAAAGTAAGCACTTAATTAATGCTTTTTATTGATTACTTTAGCTGAGATATAACAGATCACAAACAAAAGGACATTCTATATTGATTTGTCATTCTTTTGGGAGGAACCTTTGTCTGTTGGCTACATAGTCAGAACTCTTATTAGCTTTAAAACAGCCCAACTCGATACTAGGCTGCATCTTTTGCTGTATTTACACCTAAGGGAGATAAATGACTCTTCCACTAATGGTTGGTTAACCGTTAAGTAAGAGAGAAGGGCTTGAGGTCATATGGTTTTTATTCTAAAGTGATATTTTCATTAAATGTGTCACATCCATGAAGAATTTCCTGAAAGATATAGGTGATAAAATGATGTGATTTTGTGTCAGGAAATACTGAAGGATCACTGAAAATGCTAAACGATTTCTGAAATCTATCTAACGTACTCTCCCTCTCTTTTTCTGTTTTGGACCAACTTTATATCCATTTTCAGTTCCCAGACAATATCCATGCCCTTATCAACCAACTCATTGAATTGTCCATAAAACTGTACCTTACAATCTGGGCATTCTCAGCCTATCTAGATTTCCTATGTGTACTGCCAAGCCTGTTTATGTTGAGTGGTTATAGATGTAATAGGGGACCTTTTCAATAAAATATCATTCATAAAGAGGATAATTAGGCATATCTGGTTAACTCTAATGAATCTCCTTTCTGGAAAGACTTTGTACAGGATATTATTTATGATACTGGTAAATACCTATAGACAATATATACCTCTCTGTTTTGTGCCTTGTTTTATATTGATTATCAGAAGACTGAAAAATAAAGTTTTCACTGTGGTTGCATCTGTCAGAGAATTTTGTATACACTTAAAATATATATGGGGCATAAATTGTTGGGTTAGGTTTGGGAGGAAGGTTGGGGGGGTTCTGCATTTTCTTCTACTGATATACTTTCTTGGAAGTCTTTCAGATCTTGTGTTCTATGTGACTCTGAGCCAACTGTATGACTGTGAAGATATAATTTGTTCAAGAAAATTGTCTATGAAAGCCACACACAAACCACTTTATAAGCACTGTTATTTAAGCTTCCCAAAGTGTTGTTGTTGTTGTACTTGACTCACATTTTAATCAAAGATACCTATTTATTGATAGACCATTATCATAAAGGCTATAGTTAAGAAATTTAAAAATAGCAAATTACCTAGAGAGTCAGTCTCATCATTAAGAAGCCCTGGGTTCAAATTTTGCCTCTGATATATCATGACTGTATTACTTTGTTTGTCACTTATGTCCCTCAACCTTTCAGTACCTTATTCAATGTTTTAAGTACACATATCATTAAATAGTGGATAATGTGTTCATAGACTTTGCTATAAGTGGCATAATATTCAAGGAAAGGTTACAAATTATAGTGAGCAGAGAGTTGGCCTCAAAATGAAAAATACCTGGGTTTGAAATCCTACAACTTAGACATCCTGTCTGTGCATCCCTGGGAAAATCATTTAACCTCTCTGTGCTCCTAGGCAATTGTTTCAGAGGAGAAGTTTCCGAGCAATTATTCATTGGGATGCCAAAAAGGAGCTCACTCAATAGGAACTACATCAATGAAATAACAAATACAGGACCCCTTCCCTCAGAATAAGTGCCTGATTAGAAGGTGATAGCTGAGTTTCACTTTGCTCTTGTTGGAACACATGTATTTAGTTCTGGATACCTATCACATTTTAACAAAAACATTGCTATGATGGTAATCATCTAGAGGATGTTGGACAGTTTTCTTTTGTTGTTCATTTGTTTGTTTGTTTTACCCATCTAGAATTGATAATATTTAGTCTGGAGAATGAAAAACATGAGGGTAGGGATGGAAAGTGCTATGACTAGCTTCAAATATTTGAAAAGTGACTATATCCAAAAGGGTTAAAACTTAACCTGCTTTGATGTAGAGGGCAGAAAAAGAAGGAATGAGCAGAAGTTGCAGCCAAACAGATTTAGATTAGATACTAAGAGAAATTTAAAAGCCAATTAGAGCTCTTCAAAAGTGGAATGAACTTCTTGAGTTGCTCCACACTAGAAATCTCCAAGCAAAATCTAAGTAACTTCATGGGCAGGGTAGGAGAGACATTCTAGAGGGGACTGTTATGAAGGTACAGATTGGTGTAGACTCTAGATGGCCTATGCTGTCCCTTACAACTATGAGATTCTGTAGATTATTTTTCTTGTTACCTCAGCACAAATAATGAAATTGATTCCATTGATTTTTTTAAACTCTTTGAAATCATTTCAGTAGTGATCTCATATTTCAAGTCCCAATATAAAACACTATTTATATAGAATCTAAACACTGTGATCAAGCATCCTCGGCTCCCTTTTATGCTACTATGTTACTGCAGAATCATTAGTGGCCACGGAGGATTAAGGATGTTTCTGTAGTTTTCTTAGTTTCAAGAGTTGCTATGACCAGATTTCATTACAGTATGGTCAGCCTTTTGTTGATGAGTCTCAGGAAGACTAGTAGCCAGATAGCTAGTATAGTCAGTTTATCACTGGGATGGTGTTTGAACCTGTTAAACCTTATGTTCTGTTCAAATAACCATTTAGAATTAATGAAGTTGGTGGACTCAAGATGACAAAGTAAAAGCAGGAACTTGCTTGAGCTCCCAATGCAACCACTTCTAATACCTGCAAAAAATTACTCTAAACAAATTTTAGTGCTACAGAATCCACAAAGTGAAGGAAAGAAATAAATCTCCCACTGAAGGCAGCCTGGCAGGCCAACAGGAAGGGTCTATCACACTGGGCTCAGAACAAGGCAAAGGCCCATGTGAGCCACACCAGCATAGACCATGTACAGCAAACTTCAGAAGGGTGATCACTGACAGCTGTGGCAATTTCCAGACTTCTCAACCCATAAAGGCCAAAGATAAAGTAAAAGATCAGTAGAGAACTCTGCTGATCCTGTGTGAGAGAAGAGCACTGTCTGGCCCCTGCCCTAGGGCAGTGGAGGCAGCTGCAGCTGCTCCCACAGCAACTACTTCCAAAGCTCCTGGTACACAAATTGTGGGGGGAACAAGCAACTGTCCAGAGGATAATGGCTGGACTCTCTTTGCTGGCTCTGAGGCAGGATACTGTTGCTTTGCCCTGGTTGGATCTGGGTTGCAGTCTTGGGTGGTGGTCCTGGGGTGAGGAATGCTGGCATGGTAGAACTTGTTGAGGCTACGGAGAGGCAGTCCTCCTCACAGTTCTGAGACAGGTGCCTAGAAGAAACTCTGTCAATAGCTGTACAAAACCCAAGCAATTTGGGACACAGCTCTCTCCACTCTAGAAACAGAGTTCTGCTGTGGCAAAGAGCTCAAAAGTCAAGCAATTGGCTGGCGAGATGAGCAAACAGAGGAAGCACAATCAGACCACAGAATCTAAGAAGACAAACTCAAAACACCTATATCAAAAGCTTCCAAGAAAAATATGAACTGGTCACAGGTCATAGAGGAGTTCAAGAAGGATTTTGAAAATCAAGTAAGAGAAGTGGAGGAAAAATTGGGAAGAAAAATGAGAATGATGAAAGAAAATCATGAAAAATGAGTCAACAGCCTGATTGAAGGAAATAACACCTTAAAAAATAGACCAACTCAAATGGCAAAAGAGGTTCAAAAAGTAAATGAGGAGAAAAGAAAATAGATCCAGAAGAGATAATTTTAAAATTATTGGACTACCTGAAAGCCATGATCAAAAAAGGAGCCTCAACATCATCTTTCAAGAAATTATCAAGGAAAACTGCCTTGATATTCTAGAACTAGAGGGCAAAATAGAAATTGAAAGAGTTAATCATTCATCTCTTTAAAAAGATCCCAAAAAGAAAACTCCTAGGAATATTATAGACAAATTCCAGAGTTCCTAAGTCAAGGATAAAATATTAAAAGCAGTCAGGAAGAAACAATTTGAGTATTGTGGAAACACAGTTAGGAGAACAAGAATTCTAGCAGCTTCTACATTAAGGGATCAAAGGGCTTGGAATATGATATTTCAGAAGACAAAGGAGCTAGGATTAAAACCAAGAATCATCCACCAGCAAAACCGGGTATAATATTTCAGGGGAAACATGAACATTCAATGAAATAGAGGACTTTCAAGCTATCTTGATGAAAAGACCAAAGCTGAACAGAAAATTTGCCTTTTAAATTCAAGAAGCAAGAGAAGCATGAAAAGGTAAACAGGAAAGAAAAATTATACAGAACTTATTAAAGTTGAACTATTTACTTTCCTACATGGAAGGATGATATTTGTAACTCATGAGATATTTCTCAATATGAGGACAGTTGAAGGGATTATTGTGTGTATGTATATATATATATAGATATATATAGATACATATATATAGATATAGATATAGATGTAGGTATATATGTGTGTGTGTATATGTGTGTACATGTATACAAAGACAGAGGGCACAGGGTGAGTTGAATGTGAAGGGATGATATCTAAAAAATAAAATTAAGAGGTAAGAGATGAATATATTGAGAGGAGAGGGAGAGAGATAGAATGGGGTGGATTATCTCACATAAAGGAGGCAGGAGAAGGCTGTTACAATGAGGGGAAGAGCAGAAAGGTGAAAGGGAATAAGTCAACCTTATTCTCATTGGATTTGGCTTATGGAGGGCATAACACGCACACTCAATTGGGTATCTTACCCTGCATCAAAGTAGGGTGGAAAGAGATAAGAGGGAGGATGATAGAAGGGAGGGCAGATTGGGGGAGAGGGTAGTTAGAATCAAACACTTTTGAAATGGGACGGCATCAAAGGAAAAAACAGAATAAATGGGGGACGGGGTAGGATGGAGGGAAATATAGTTAGTGTTTCACAATATAACTACTATGGAAATGTTTTGCATGATACACATGTAAAACCTAAATTGAATTGCTTGTCTTCTCAGTGGAGTGGCTGAGGAGGGGAGAATAGAGAGAATCTGGAATTCAAAGTTTTAAAAACAAATGTTAAAAAAAATTGTTTTTACATGCTACCAGGAAATAAGATATACAGGCAATGGGGTATAGAAATCCATCTTGCTCTACAGGAAAGTAAGAAGGGGGTGGAGAGGATATAAGACAGGGAAGATTGGGGGAAGGGGTACTCAATTTGCTTGACATGTTGGGGTTAAGGGGGGATAGGAGAGAGATGGAGAGAGAATTTGTAAGTCAAAATCTTGTGGAAATGAATGTTGAAAACTAAAATTAAATAATTTTTTTTTAAAAACAATCAATGAGGTCACCATTACAATGAGGTCTCAGAACAGGTCTTTAGCATATTTGAATAAATTTCTCCTATTGGATAATAGCTATTAACATATTAATTCTCCTTTGTTTTCCTAATAGATACATTTAAAAATCTTACTTCAAGGTTCCAAAGCCTTTTTGACACATGACCTCTATTTACTCTACCATCAGGATGGTCCTGTTCCATGCCTTTGCCCATGTCTGGGATGTATTTTCTCTTAACTTCTTTGTCCCTCACCTTATGGATTGTTATATTTAATGGTGCTTAATTAATGCTTATTGAATTGAAGTGATCACCTATTAAAACCTACATCTGTCAATAACAAATCTTTAAGGGGGCCTTAATGAAAGCCAACATGGCCTTAAGGAAAAAGAGTGGGCACTGGAGGTAAGAACACCTCACTTCAAGTCCCACCTCTGACACAAGCTGGATGACCCTGGATGAGTCATTTCTTTCTCCATTTCCCCAGGCAACTGTCTAAGAACACAGGTTTCATATTTGTACTGGCAGAGGGAATCTCCTCTCCAGGAATTCCTATGCCAATGAAATCACTGGTCTGGTCTAAAAAGAGAGAAGGATTTAAAATATTAAAAAAGTAATGGACTTTGAGTCAAGACCTGTGGATTCAAGTATTAGATGTCACTTCTCAGCATGTTTCTTGGCAAGTCCCTTTACCTCTTTGAGACTCAGTTTTACAGATGATCTAAAACCGGGAAAATAATTCTTATACTTCATAACCTCATAGTATTTGTCCACTTATTTTTTGTTTCATTGTTTGTTTGTTTTGGTGGGGGCCAAATAAAATAATGTGCATGAAAGTATTATGTGAATATAAAGTTATTTATCACTGTAATTATTGTGAATACTAACACACTTCAGAAGAAATCAATGAAGCGAATTAAATATAAATTTAACATGCTGCTGGCAGATGAAGTACTGAAGGGAAAACATTATGTACATGTCGATTTAAAAGGAGACCCAGCTGTTTCTAATCCTACTATTATCCTGATTATTCTAATATTATGCTAACATTGCATATTACAACAATATTGTGCTAAAATAGCATAATAACCTAATATTATGCAAATGTATACATTTTCCACAAAAGGGTCAATAGCGTTTTCTTGCCATATGACCAAGAATTCCTTATATCTTCTGAGGGTCAAGTAGAGAATAGCCAGTGAGCTAGATCCTCAAAACAAAGCCAAAAGTCAAGTGTCCTTTTAATGGGGTAAGGACATGATTATTAGAAAAGCCTTCACTTCAAATGTAGGTTTGGGTTCTATACTCAGTTCTCCAAAGCGTTGAAGACTAAGATGTCATTGCCAACCCTGTTTTGCCCAGGAAACTAATCAAGAACGTGCTTTAAACTGAAATCAACCCTTCCTGGAATCTCAAGCAACAAGACAAGGTCCCAGGAATTTGGCCATGGAACCAACAATGTTGAGAAGAATGGCATGCTTTCAATTTGAGCTGAACAGTTGTGTCATTGGGTGGTGCCCCAGCAGCTATACAGCTTGTTTGTAGCTAACAGCTCCCATGACAGATGGAAAATCAGGCAAAGTATAACATCCTCAATTTCTATCTTTGTTAAAGTTAAAATATAGATTAGCTTCCCCCCAACTCACAAAAAAAAAATTAGTTACATACATGCCGGCTCACTTGGGAAGCACCACAAACAGTTCTTTGGAAGTCACTGTACCCCAGATGCCAAGCATAATGAGGAGCTTAACCACTGCCTACAATGCCTGGCTCATCTCCTGTGGTTTAGTCACTTTCTCAACGATGGTTGAAAAACTGGGTATTAACAACATTACAAAGACAGGAGAAAGAAGTGGCCTGAATCAAAGGCACTGAAGCTCTCTCACTGGCCTGGCGTCTGCAGATGCACTGCAGTGCAGATAAATCTTCTTTCCAACCACTATACCCATCTCATTGCACATTTGGCAATTTAAACACAACTTCTTATCATTTAGACAAGTCAGACTAAGACCAACACATAGATTTTAGAGTTAGAAAGAATAATGACAGCATATCTCATTTAAAGGATTAAAAAGCATTTTGTAGTACCTCATTTGATCCTCAAGACAACCCTGTGAGGTAGCTGTTCATATTGTCCCCATTTTACAGAGGCAGAAACTAAGTCAAAGGGCAGTTAAGTGACTTGCCCAGATTCAGACAGCTAGTAAGTGCCTGAGGCAGAATTCTAAACCCAGGTCTGGCATTCCATATCCATTACTTTATCCACTGGATCATATTGACTCTTAGATTCCAACTTCCTCCTTTTACAAGTGAAATTGAAGACCAGAGAGGTAAAAGTCTCATAGGTTGCAAGTTTGTTGTTGTTGTTGTTGTTCTAGTTGTGACCCCATTTGGGAAACAATACTTGGCAAAGATATTAGATTGGTTTGCCATCTCCTTCTCTGGCTCATTTTATAGATGAGGAAAATGAGACAAACTGGGTTAAACAGAGTCACACAGCTAGAAAGTATATGACACTGGATTTTAATTCAGGTTTTCTTGACTCCAATCCTAGCACTCTATCCTCTAAGCCAACTGCCTCTAAATTGTAAATAACAAAACTGACATTTGAATCCAAAGCTGCTTAATCCAAATCCATTTTTCTTTCCAGTCCCTCATGCTATCTCTCCTGCAGATACAAATGAAATTCCCCCATTTTTCCCCCACTCCCTGGATTCCTAAGTTCTAGCCTTGTCTGTTAGTCAGCCAACAAGAACTGATTAAGCACTTGCTGTATGCCAATTACTGTCCTGAGTACTAGGGATACAAAGAAAGAAGCATTTCTTCATATGAAAAGCATCATCCCTGTGGAAACCAAGCACATTTGCATAGTAAGTCATCCTACATAATACATCAATATTAAGCCATTTTCTAGTTTCTCATCTCCACTTAGTTAATGAAGCAATTCAAGGTTACAACTAGCTTCTCTTTCAAAACATCTCTCCCTCTTTCATCTTGATATATAAGCAGCAAACTCAACCACCTCAATCTAGATGTGAATCATCTTTTTTTTATTTTTAAGAATTACCATTTTTTTCCAAACATAGTTCAAGCCCACCTTTCATAGGACATAAATTCCAAGTATAACCAAATAATATTGGTACATAATAGCATTTTATGGAGTGCCTCCTGGTTTGAAAAATAGTCTCTTCATATCTATCCAGTGAGACAGGTAGTAGAAACAGTGTTATCGTTACATTACAGATGAAAAAACTTAGGCTCACATTAATGGACTTACTTAATATTCATAGAGGTTCCAAGTTTCAGATTCAGAATTCATACTCCAGCACTCAGTAGTAGACTAGATAATCTTTCATACTACATGTGTATTCCTGTCTAGCTTTGGGTATACTGAGTTAAAATATAATGTCATCTCAATTAATATAGAGTATATTTTAAAATATTGTTGTTGTTGCTGTTGTTGTGTTAAGTCTGATTCTTAACCACCCTATTTGGGGTTTTCTTGGCAAAGATCCTAGTTTCCTATTTCCTTCTCCAACTTATTTTACAGATGAGGAAACTGAGGCAAACTGAGGCCAGATTTGAACTCAGGAAGAGGAGTCTTCCTGACTCCAGACCCAGCATTCTAACCACTGTGCCATCCAGCTACCCTATAAATAAAATACTAATATAATAAAATATAATCAAATTTTGGCAGAGCACAACATGGTAAGAATGCGTGGGGAACATCATGTCACCAATGAGGAAGTATACATGGTAAGTTTAAAAGATAAAAGGTAGCACAGGACAGCAAAAACCTAAAAGAGTCTGAGTCAGAAGGTTCACAATCTATCTCATCACTTCCTGGGTGACTCTGGGCAAGTTACAACTGCATTGGGCCTCAATTTCTCATCCATAAAATGATCAAAGGCACAGGGTGAGTGGGATACACCCAAGAGAACATTCTAGGGACCAACCCTAGCAGAGAGTATATGATTCATATG
The DNA here is from genome assembly GCA_028627135.1 of Pseudochirops cupreus. Classification (NCBI taxonomy): domain Eukaryota; kingdom Metazoa; phylum Chordata; class Mammalia; order Diprotodontia; family Pseudocheiridae; genus Pseudochirops; species Pseudochirops cupreus. The sequence continues at coordinate 365,782,062 of CM053580.1, forward strand.
GGAGAGTAGTGGGAAAGAAAGTTGGATAGGTAAGTTAATAGAGGGCTTTGAATGCCAGACTTGTTCAAATAGCCAGATGAGTGTGTTAGGCTCTTCCAAGGAGAGTAATATCAAGAAAGCATTGTATAAGATTAATTTGTGCATATGGAATAGAATGGATTGTGCGTATGGTATAGACTGAAGACCAGGAGACAAGGTTAATACACAAACAATTATGTAGGCATGAATTATTGAAATTCCAATCTAGAGAAAGGCTAGAAGAAATAGTAAGGAAAACATGAATGAACAGAACCTGATGACTGATGAAGTCTGAGAGATGAAGAGGGAAGAGTTAAAAAGGATGCCAACGTCTTAGACGTAGGGGACCGTGCAGGAAGATAGGATGTTGATACTTTCAATAGATATAAGAAGTAGAGGTTTCCTATAAAAAAAATTAGTGTGGTGAAGAAAGATTATGATTTTTATCTTACACTTGCTAAGGCTAATTGACAGGAGTGTCTCCAAGGAGTACAAACTGTCTTTGGAATCTTTGTTGACCTCTTCTGTAGCACTCCTACATGAGTGTGTGAGGGGACGCTGTAAGGTGAGAACAATTGCCCTCAGGGGCTCTCAGGGCCAAACACACCAAGTCCCCACCCAAATCAGTCCACTACTTGACTCACTATACCTCATTAATCCTCTCACATTTAATTCAAAGGCAGTCAAGATATGATATTATCTCATAAACAAGGAATTTTTTTAAAAGCTTTCATTAATTAACCCAATTATTTTTGAACCCCAAATTCATTTTATAAAAATTGAAGTTTATTTTAGCTCTGTTTTCTATCTCAAACCCTAGCTTCTGGCTTAAATAGATTTTAGTGTTCTGTCTGTATAACTTATTAACAATAACAAATAATGCTAAGAAATATATAAACATTTCAGCAAGGTATCAGTTATGTGAGAGGTCAGAGTCAGAGTAACCTCACACCAACAGCTAGAACTGCTGACAAAAAAAAATTTTAAGTACCTCCTACATGCCAGGCACAGTGCTAAATTCTGTGTATACCAATGCAAAGAATAAAACAACTCTATTCTCTCAAGAGGCAGCTAGATGGCACAGTGAACAGAGTGCTAGGCCTAGAAGGGGAGGAACTGAGTTCAAATCCAACCTCAAACATTTACTACTACCTGTATGATCTTGGGCAAGTCACCTTAATGTACCAGTTAAGTTTCCCCATCTGTAAAATAGGAATAATAATGGTATCTAACTCTCAGGATTGTTGTGAGGATAAAAATGTGACAGTATTTGTAAAGCACTCTACAAACCTTAAAGTGCTTTCTAAATGTTAGCTGTTATAAAGAGCTTACATCCTAACAAACAATGGAGACAATCTAACAATTAAATTTTCTTCAATGTGCATTAAAAATCTCCTGGGAATTTTCTAAAGAATGCCTTTTCCATTGAATAAAAATTAAAATCAACTTTCTTAAATGGTCTCTCAAAGATAGCAGTTAACTCTTAAGTTTCTCAACTCTCCAAGTCTCCCCAGAAAAAATTTTCTCTCCATCTTCTTCCCATGTCTTTCACCAACTCCTCTCCAGACAAAAGTTAGCTATGAATACCCAGGATTCTATTTCCAGTCTCTTAAAGGTACAGAAACAATATCCAAAGTTTCAATGAGACGGGGCTATGTAAGCTGGATTCGCATTAATAATTTATATTTATAAATTTCTACCTTTAAGTTTGCAAAGGGTTTTCTTCATAGTCACCAAGACTGGGAAATGTTGATTTGAGAGTAATCAACAGAGGAGATAATAGTTGAGGTCAGGAGAGCTCTCTGAGGGAACAGAGGAAGAGAAGAGCAAAGGCTAGAGGAATTCAGCCCTAAATATGATTAACTGGTCCCATATGGAGATCCAACCCACACCCTTGGCTTCATTAGTTCATTTCTCTTACCAATTAAGCTAACGAGATTATTAAATATTACAGTTGAGATTATTAAATATTACAGTTCCATACTATTACTGTTTTCAGGTAGAAGAAATGAAAGATGAGTGTGGATAGGTGATAAGTCATAAGAAAATAAAGAACTAGGAAAATAGTTAATTGTTGTTGTTCAGTCGTTCAGTCACGTCCAACTCTTCATGACCCGGTGGACCATAGCATGCCAATACAGTCTGTGGGATTTTCTTGGCAAAGAAGCCAAAGAGACTTGTCATTTCTTTTTCCAGTGGATTAAGGCAAATAGAGATTAAATGACTTGTCCAAGGTCATGGAATTAGTAAAAGTCTGAGGCCATATTTGAACTTGTCTTCCTGACTCCAGGTGCAGTACTATATCTACTGAGCCACCTAGCTGCCTCAGTTAATACCTACGTATAAATAAGAGAAAACTTTTTTTTTGATGGCACACTCCTTGCTAAAAAGAAAAACAACAGGGCTACTATTCAAATTCACTTCTATTCCAAACCTTGAGTAAGATCAAAGGATCAGTTCCAAACATGTGTGCCTTTGGGAAAGGCAGCATAGCCTCTGTGCTAGGTTTCCCTACAGGTGAAAATAATTTAGACATTGTTGATTAAAAGGCATGCAAATTATTACATGACATGGACTCTAGAAAGAGAGGCCCCACAATGGGGTACAAAGGGCATTGAGTAAGGAATATGGACCCTGAGACTAATTCCAACTCTGCCATTGGTTAGTGGAGTGAACTTTGAAAAGTCATTTAGCCTTTGTGGCCCTGAATTACCTAAAAAATAGACATAACACTATCTTGTCTACTTCACAGAGCTATTGTGAGCGTCAAGGGGAGTAGGACATAGGCAAGCAATATTAACTTTAGATCACTATACAAGCAAAAGTCATCACTTGCTTTATTATATCCAACTTCAATTAGGTCTCTAGCCATGGGAAGTATTTATGAGCAGTAAATGGCAAAGAAAAAGCAACAAGGTCATAAAGGGAAGGCCATGTGGTGAGGTGAAAAGAAAACTGGATTTGGAGTCAGATGACTTGGGATTGAACCTTGGCTCTACTATATACCTTTCAAGTATTATATAAATGTTGGTTGTTGTCACTGTTTATTAGTATTAATTGTTACTATATTCCATTATCCTAAGCAAAAGTCTATATGATCTACAGACTGGCTCACCAGTCCTTAAAGAATCTGAGACCTGGATATAGGTATATTTGTCTTTAACTATCTCACACATATGTTTTATATCCTTAAAAATGTTGTCTGGAAGTTTCATGTTAGCCATTTCACTGTGTTCTCTTAACAATCATGGTTAAGTACCAAAGGTGCCTGACAATGCCAAGAAAGCAAGAAATTAGGCAGTTGTGTTGCAGGTCTAGGAAAATAATGTCATCATTACAAACATGTTTTTCTTGGAAGCAGACAAAATTTCAACATGTTTCCAGTGTTCTGTAGAAAGAAAGGCTAATACAACAATGACCAAATAAAACAGCCATCATGGTTTGATTATTAAAATCAAACTCCAATTAGTCACAGATTTTCACAAAGTATATAAGCACTATATCAAACTATGATTAATTGTTCCCTCAATGTATTTACTGAAAATAGAATGTCAAGAAAGTTGTATGACTTTACCATTTCAAAAGTTGTTACATGTAGTCCAAAAGAACTACAAATGATTATGGCCTTGAAGTTGGGATATTCAATGTTAACAGAAAGCAGACCACCCGAAGCAAAAAGAAGGTAAGATGCTACGTTCAAAACTGGGCCCCCTTATTTCTTCAACAAATGTTTCTTGCATATCTATGAAGGGCAAAGTCTGGGACGTAGGTTTGATACCTCAGCTACCACCACCATCACCCCATCAATAACCCAATACATATTGACAAGAGATGCAGAGATCCAGAAAATCCCTCAATTTTTATTGTCTACTCTCCAGAAGGCAATACTCTTCCCTCTTTTTGTCTAGCCCTATAGCTTCAGTGACATAGACATCTCCCAGGGAAGGAACTGATCCTACCAATGGATATCAGCAGCTGCCCTACAACTTACAGCCTGGAAGAATTGGCTAAAGAATTAAGAGGTTAGGGGCAGCTAGGTGGTGCAGTGAATAGAGCACCAGCCCTGGAATCAGGAGGACCTGAGTTCAAATTTGGCCTCAGATGCTTAACACTTACTAGCTTTGTGACATTGGGCAAGTCACTTAACCCCAATTGCCCTGCCTTCCCCCCTCCAAAAAGATTAAAAAAAAAAAAAGAATTGAAAGGTTAAAGTGACTCACCTCATTATATATAACCAGTATGTGTCAGTTCTAAACAGATGAAATCAAAGGTATGGTCAAAAAAGGGAGAAGGGAGTTACAAAAGAAACTGCAAGCAAGACTAAATTAATAATTTGTGTCAATACTAAAAAACAAAAATATAAAACAAAATTCAGCCCTTATTCATGTTCAACCTTTTATTACTCAACACTCTCGCTAATCCACATATCAGCATCTGCCTATTTTTCTCCTCTAGGACAAGATTTAATTCATGTTTCTGTCTTTATTACCTATAGTGCCAGAAACCGAGTTGTACCTTCGTAAATGCTTCTTGGTTGGTTAACTGATAGATTGATCCAGTAAGTTCAACAAGTACAAATGGTACTGGGCCTATTCTCTTCTCCCTTTTCCATGTAAATAAGCTTTGGTGCTTCATAAAAACGGAAGAAAAGTCATCTAAAATAAAGTAACTTCTCAGTCTTTTCTGATGCAGGTTTTGTATCCCTTAGGCCCTTATCATCTCTCCTCTGAAAAATTTCAATAGCTCCTTAATTGGTCTTCCTGCTTCAAGTTTCTCCCTTCCCCAATCCATCTTCCTCACAGCTGCCTCTTTGATAATCCCAAAGAACAAGTCTGACCATAGCAACCCCATGCCCAAGATGCTTCAGTGACTACTTGCTGCTTTTCAGAGGAAATAAAAACTCCTCTACTTGCAATTCAAAGGTTTCTGTCATCTGGCTTCAGTCTATCTTTCCAGACTGAACACACATTACTTTACATATGCTACATTTCAGTCAAACTGGTCTACCCACTGTTACCGATGCATGACATTAAGGCAGCTAGGTGGTACAGTGGATAGAGTATCAGGCCTGGAGCCAGGAAGACTCATCTTCATGAGTTCAATCTGGCCTCATACACTTACCAGCTTTATGACCCTGGGCAAGTCATTTAACCTTGTTTGCCTCAGTTTCCTCATTTGTAAAATGAGTTGGAGAAGAAAATGGCAAACCACTCCAATATCTTTGCCAAGAAAATCCCAAATGGGTTACAAAGAGTCAGACACAACTGAAAAAGAAAAACATACATGACCTTCCATCTTCTACCTCCATATCTCTGCACAGGCTATCTTCTGTCTTTAGAATGCTTTTCTTCCTCGTTTCTCCCTCTGAGACCTCTACTCATTTTAAGGCCCACCTCAAGTGACACATCCTTTTGAACTCCTTTATTGATTTCCTCAGTTTCTAATTGCCATCTTATATTCCTCCTTCTCCCTCCAAAAACAATCACTTCGGATTTCTTTGGCATATTTCCCAAATTTTGTTATATGTAAACAAATTGTAATTCCACTGTAGTAAGCTCCTTGAGGGCAGGATCTATATCACTTTTGTGTCTCCAGAAATTAGCATAATGTGATACATGTCTATAGTAGCTATTAAATAAATACTTGTTGTCCAATAACAGAAATGTCAATATCTGGATTATCAATAACTACTACAAAAGCTCATCCTAATTCTGTGACTGTTATATCACTTTATATAATAATTCTTGGATGTCAAATATAAGACAGATATTAAATCTATATTGCTGCATCTTTTGCAAATTTTTATCAGTTATTTTAAAGAGAGAAAGCTATCATGTTTTTGCATGAGTTTTTGTTCTCTAAAAGACAGAGAGCCCCCTGATCTGACTCTTACTACCTGTGTGACCTTGAGTAAATCATACCTCCCTAGGTCCCAGTATCTTCAACTATAAAATAAGGGAGTTGGACCAGTTGGTCCCTGAATCCTTTCTAGCTATAGATCTATGACTCTGCAAGCATTAGCAAAGTAGCTGATGGATTCATATTCTGCTACCATCAATCTCCACAAAAGAGAGAAACTTTCCTCAGTACATTCTTCATATTCAACCCTGTCATTGGCCTCTTCACCAACAAGAACAAGTTTATTTCTTCCCTCCTTCCTACTCTCTATTAAAGGTTTTCCTGACTCATTTGAACAGCTGCTTGATTTTTACAAGTTTTGTCTTCCCACAGCTCACAGCTGTGTTCTCAGGGCATGTTCTAACCTCCAGCCCCAACTATGAGTCTCTTTTGGCTCTCCCTATGATCTCAAGTCTCCACCTGTGTATTCCATCTGGGTTATCTCCAATGCTCTTTGCAATTGGGATCTCACAGGAACTGTATCAACATTTTTAAAAAAATTTTCCTGCTTCTTTTTAGTTCCACTCATAAGAGAAAATAACTGAAACAAAGGACATTTTATCATCAGTTTTGGACCAGGTCTGTGATTTCTTTGGAGCAGAGAACTCCAAAAGCTATGACTCTCTATGAAGGCAATTCAGGACTTCTCCTGCAACTTCTACTCTTAGAGTCACCTAGAACACTGAAACGTTAAGTTACCTGCCAAGGGTCACAAAATGGGATGGGAACCAAGGTCTTTCTTGACTCTGACGCCAATTCTCTATCTCTTACTTGTTTGCTCTCATTTTATCTTCATGTAGAAATGAAATATTCTAGGTAGAGGTAACTCACAGCCATCTTGTCAATTCTCAACACAATCTGTCCCAAAATAAGAAACAGCAGAGATTGTAAAGAAATCATGGTTTCAGTGGGCTTCTCTGGGAAACAAATAAGTCCCTCATTTTACATATGAGTAAACTGAGGCCAAGTTTTGCCCACTTCTAAATGTATAAGCTCCTTGTTTCAGCTTCTTTATGTTGCTACAACTTCTGGTCTTCTAACCCAAGGGAATTTACAATTCATAGGATCATAGACTTAAAGCTGAAAGACAACTTAAAGATAATGTAATGCGGGTGACTGCTTCTACAGATGAGAAAACAGAGGTTGTGGGGACAATATGTGACTTGCTCAACATCATCCCAAGGGAGGAATTGAGCATGGGTCCTCTAACATCCAAGTCAGTCCTCTTGCCATTATACCAAACTGCCAATTCAGTTCAACAAACATTTAATTAGCTCCAACCGTATATACAGCACTGTAGTAGGTACTAGGAAAGATGAAAACTTTAGGCAAAGGCTCTGTCTCCATGGAGGTTACTTACAGGTTAGTAAGACATACATAGACAAGTATGACATAAAATAATATATGCTCTTATCCTTGAGGATAAAGAGTGTTAGATATTTTTTATCTGTCTCTAATGCACATTCATTACTGCTATTGGATTGAATGATAAATGTTCCATAGGTGAAAAACAAAGTACTACTTGAGAGCTGAGGTGATGGAAATATCAAGGAAAGTCTCATGGTGGAAGTAGCATTTGAGTTGGGCTTTAAAGGAGGAGTAGAAATTAAAAGGCCAAGATGACATATTCAGAGTATCCACTGCCCACTTGTAATTAGGGAGGTAACTTGCAGCCATCCATGATGATCTTTTCACTAGATGCTTCCCTAGCTCACACACCCATTGCTACTGAAAAAGGCTTGACAATCTACTACACTATGGCTCACCTCACAATTCCTGTGATTGCCTTGCCTAAAGCTCCCTTTCCTAATATCCACTTTTCAAAACATGGTCCTTTACAGTGGAGATTGTTCACTTTTGTATTTCTATTCAAGTATTTAGTACAAGGTCTGGCACATAGCAGATGCTTAATAAAATACTTTTTGATTAGTTGATACAACTTTTTATTTCTGAATCCTGTCATCTCCTCTGCTGGTCTCTGAGTAGTCAGGGACATATCTGGCACATACAAGCCAGTCTGTCAACATGATTTCATGAAATGTTTACTATATGCCAGGCACTGCCCTAAGTGCTGGGGATACAAAGAAAGGAGAAAACATTGTCCCTGCTCTCAAGGAACTCACACCATAATGGAGGGAACAATGTGCAAAAAATTGTAGAAATCATAGGTAATAAAGTGCATGGAGTGCTGGACTTGGAGGTAGAAAGATCAGAGTAGGTTGTGTGATGCTGGGCAAGAAATTTAACTTCTCTAGGTCTCAGTTTCCTCATCAGTAAAATGATGTCTTCATAGGGTGTCTTGTGAGGATCAAATGAAACAGCATATATAAAATACTTTGTAAACTTTAAAGCCCTATATAAATGCTAGCTATAATGTGTATATACTTGTGTGTGAATACATATGTGTGTATATATATATATATACACATACACTAATATACATATATACACTCATATGCATACATACAAACACATATGGATATACATAAGAGTGCAGTATAAATTGAAGGTAATCTGAAGTGAAGGAACTAGAAATGGGAATGGAGGGTATTGAAAAATGAGAAAGGTCTTTTGAAGAAGGTGAGATTTGAATCTTGACTTGAAGGAAGCAAGGGAAGCCAAGAGGTAGCGGTAAAGAGGAAGAACATTCCAGCCCTAGAGGAACAGCAATGAAAAGCTAAGAAGTTGGGAGATGGTTATTTGCAAGTAACAGCAAGAAGGCCAATGTCACTGTATTGTACAGTACCCTGAGGCAAATAAAGTAAGAAGAATAGAAAGGGAGGAAATGGACAGGTTGTGATGGGATTTAAAAGCCAAACAGGTGGTTTTATATTTCATCCTAAAAGTATCAAGGAGTCACTGTAGATTATTAAAGGTGTGACGTGATCAAGAGGTTGAGTTATGACACTGGAGTTGTGAGCCTGGATAATTCAGGGTAAAGTGATGCTCTTGACCATAACAGGGAATTTTGGAAGGGGGGAAGTATTTGGAAGAAGGACAATGAGTCCTTCTTCCTATGAATTTTGGAAGGGGGGAAGTATTTGGAAGAAGGACAATGAGTCCTTCTTCCTATGAACTTCCTATGGAAGTTCATATAGTGAGACCAAAGCTCAGGAGAGAGATTAGGGCTGAATATAGAAATATGAAAAACATCTGTATAGAGAAGATAATTGAACTCCTCAGAGCTGATGAGGTAACCAAGTAAAACAGTATTAGAGGAGAAGAGAATACAGGAGACCACAAGGGAGACATTCATAGTATGGTGTGGGTTTTTTGGCAACCCAACAACCTAGCAACACAGAGGGAACTCCTCAGTCTCAGGGTACTCAGTTAAATCTACCAAAGACCACCTAGACAAATAGAATAGCACCAAATGTCTTCCTTTTCTTCTTTCTCTTCATTCCTAAAATGTCTACTAAGCATTACATACAACACATTGTACTAGATAATGGAAGAAATAGAAAAACCAGTAAGTCATGCTTTCTGTATGCAAGAAATTTACAATAAATTCAGAGATTTTATTAAATTAAAACATTGCTGCAGTTTGGAGGGAACAACAAGTAAGGTACTTTAGATTGATATTTGACATTTAATAGAACTTTATGTATGATATCTCATTTGAACCTCATAACAACCTCATAAGATAAATACTAGAGATAGAAATAGGGTCTAGACCTATGATTTTCCTGGTTTAAGAAATTCCTAGATAAGGAAATTCTCTATACCTATGGAAGCCATTACTTCCTTTACAACTTTTAAGCTAGATCCCAATAAGCTCCAATAACAGATCCCATGAAGTGGTCTTCTTATTCAAATTCACACTACATATTTACAGTAGGCTGGAACCAATTGCCATATTTTACATAAGAATGTAAAATCATGAGAATTTGAATCTGTGACCACTTCATGAAATTATTTGCATTAATCAGAACTTGACCATGCTCTTAAAGCACCTCCTAGAGCACTGAGGCACGGGGTCATATAACCAATATGTGTCAGAGGCAGGGCTCAGAACAAGGTCTTCCTGGCTTCATTGTCAGCTCTTTCTCACTGCTTCACTGTGCTGCCTCTAGAGAGTATAAGCAGCATTATTTGTCCTATTTGGCAGATGATTAAATTTAATCTGAGCTTTTATTATTTGATTTACAAGTTATATCTGGTTAATATCAGGGATAGGACTTCAGGACAAGACTTCCTGAAGGGAAGACTATTTCCACTATGCCAGAAGATCAGGGTTCAAATAATGGTTTTCATACTTGTTCCTTGTGTGACTGAGCAATTTTACTTCACCTCCCTGGGTGGCCAGGGACTTGTCACTTCACTTGTCACTTGTCACTTCATAGCAGCTTATAGAAAGACAAAAGGACAATGATTTCATAGAGAACATACAGCAAGGTCTTCCTGCTTTTGAGATCATAAATGGATCTATTATATAGTATTTTATTAATCCAGCTTTATATATAAACATAACCAGGAACGGCCTTGTACATGCCCAGATCACCCAACATTGAGACACTTTGCTTCTTGGAGAAGATATACTGTATTTCCTTACCCCATGGGTAGAGGAGCCCTTTTCATTTGGCTGCATAACCAGATCAGGTCTTCCAAATGACCAGACTAGGACCCTTTCACTTTCTTTTCTGTGCACTTTTTCCAACAGTGTTAAGAGAAAATGATGGTCAAATTTACCCACAGTCCAGGCAAGTACCATTAACTATAATAAGGAAAAGGGCTTCCTTCCCAACCCTCCCCTTTTAGGAGACCCAGAACCCCAAGAAATGGGTTTGGGTCTGTTTGTATTGGTTGTTTCATTTGTCCTTCTCAGTTTTTAGAGGCAAGCAATAATGCCCTAGACCCAGAACTGAGTTTGGGGCAGGATTCCAGGAAGGATGCTGGAGCCAGTCAGCCTGCAGCAAAGCCCAGAGAAGCCAGTGTGCCTCGGACTTAAATCAAAGGTGCGCTTTGGACTTGGAAGTTAGGGCTATGCATACAGGAACAGAGCTAAACTGCGAATTTAGCAGCTTTTATCTCAAGAGACTGATGTAGTTCAGGAGATGGAGAATAGGGATTATGCCTCACATTTTGGGGAGTATGCTTATATACTTGTTATTACACATTTTAAGCAAATATTTATTTTTAAAAGCTAATCCTATGGTTAAGAGATAAATGGAACTGGGGTGCAGGGGACTTTCAATAATTGAGAGAACTTCATCAATGGGGGTTGGAGTCAATTACAGAGAGCCTAGTCAAGGGTGGAAAACCGCAACCTGGATGGAGGCCTCATGTGGCCCTTTAGGTCTTAAAATGTCACCCTTCAACTGAATCCAAACTTCACGGAACAAATCCTGGTCTAGATACTTCAAATCTCCATATGGTACTGAAGAACCATTGGGGAGAGATCAAATGTAACACATCTGGCCTTCAGGCAATAGGGTCCAGAGTTGTCACTCTTGCATAAGGTAAATAATTAAAACTAATCCTCTAAATGTCATAACATGTTTTATTTTTCCTTTTATTATCCCATCTCTTCACTCCACCATAACACTATCATCATGAACATCCACAAAGATAAAATAGCGGTAGTTACCACCTCTTTAGTGTCATTTCATAAACCTTTTGGTTAGATTGCTTTTGTTATCGCTATGATAACTTGACCTCGTGCTATTCTAGAATACTAAAATATTATCACTCAGTTCCTTACCACCAAGCAATAAGAAGCTGAAAAATATTTCCAAAGGAGGAATAAAATCATCTGATTATAACAGGACACAACTGATTTATCTTTCCTAGAATTTTTAAAACATTTATTGACTGCTTAAATAAATTATAACATGCTTGTTTAGTTTTCCAAGAATTAGTAGTAGTTTATCTTCTGTTGTGATGAATCTGAATTAACTGCCATATTGTAGTTCTGTTAGTCAAACATCACCACTCTCCCAGAGGATTTGTCATTTGGAAACCAGGCAAAGGATTTGTGGTTGTCAGTAACATGTCTGTCATGAATCATTCCATGTGTTATCTCTGAGACAGTAAAGTCCTTGCTGTGTCCTATCTAGAGGTTGTAGCACAGTGTTCTGCATACAGTAGGCATTTAGTTATTGTTACCTGACTTCTTATGGCATTATATTTTGAATTAATAAATGAAAAATTGTGAATTAGCACTTGCTATCTTCCTTACAAACTATTTCATCATGGATTGGACAGTGGGACTTAGCTTTGATGTTTAATAAGATAATCCAAAGTGTTTTGAAAAGTTTAAAAGTCCTTTTAAAAGTTTACTTTAAAATTAAATCCAGAGAACTGCTCTTCCTTTTTGAAAACACTTGCTTGCCCTTCCTCTTTACTGAAAATGTGCAGATGTGTTCATGGATGCCCAGACTCCCAAGTAGTGATGTCAATTCCAGAAAGATTTTATAGGTCTGGATGGAAAAAGTCACTGTATTTTTCAGACTTATTTCACAGTTAGGAATGTTAATTATTCAAAGAATGTCTTCCCTTAAGGAAACCAAATTTTTCTTGAGGAAAATAGTCGTTAGGCTTGAAGAACAAGGATCTTTGCCTCTGCTAAGTAGACAGAAAACTACTTTCTACACAGTGAACTTATTCTGTATAGAGAAGGAATAATTCATGGCAAGAAAGTTTACCCCAATAAGTCATCAGGGAATAGGAACACTTTATAGGCAATTGTCAGTGATGATTTGGAAGAAACAATGAGCAATATTTTATTCCCTTATTCCCAAGACTACTGGCAATGGGAACCATGTATTACAAGGTCTATAGAACTATAGAACAGAGAAGGAATGCTTCACTCTGGCAGCTATTAAGCATTTGCACTGATAGTTTTCAAAGAATTTTCATTTATATTATCTCACTTGATCCTCACAACAACATCATGAGATCTCGATGACAAATGAGTTCTTATTATGAGGAACTAGTGTGGAAAGAATACTACTTCTGGTGTCAGAAGTTGTGGATTCAAATCCTGCCACTCACATTTACTATCTGTTACCTTGGGTGAGTTGCAACATCCCTTTGCCTCATCTGTGAAATGAAGTATTGGTCTAAATGAACTCTTGAGTTCCTTTCTAACTATATACCTATTATTGTATGAAAGAGTCTTTCCATATATTTTAGGTCTGATTCTGCATAGAAAATCAAAACAGTCCCATTCATTGGTTATATTAGACTGATTGTAGAATAATTCCCCCCTTAATACTTGATCGACCTAGGACTTCTTTTTCTAAAAATCTTCATAAAATGAAGGAAGAATGGTGGAACAAGCATTAGATTGGATTTCAAAAGATCTGAGTTAGAATTCAAGCTCTAGATTTTACTAGCCACATTACTGTGGGTAAGTCATTTCAACTCTATAGTCTCAGTTTCTTCAACCATAAAATTGGCATAATGCTTAAAATTTTAATGGGATTGTTATGAGAAAAGTAGTTTGTAAATCTTAAAGTACTATATAAATACAAGGTCTTATTAAGTTAAGATAGAAAAATCAGAGCTACTAATATATTTCTCTTATGGTTTCAATGTTGAAGAGAGTGAACTATGGATTAGAACGGACATAAAAAATGACTCATTATAGGCTATTACCCAGGGTAAGGATATAGATAGATAGATGATAGATAGACAGATAGATAGATAGATAGATAGATAGATAGATAGATAGATAGATAGATAGATATAGAGACAGAGAGACCGAGAGAGTGGGGTAAGGAGTAAGACAGAAAACATCTCTCTGCTCTTGATAAGTTCAAGTCAGCAAATCCAAATGAACTCTATTCCAGGAATCAAAAAGACTGGTGGATCCAATAGCTGAGTCATGGTGAATGATCACTGAAAGATCATGGAAAATGAAAGAGGAACTGAAGGATTGGAAAAGAGCAGATGCTTTCTCAGTTTTCAAAAAAAGAAGCATGAAGACAGTCCTCAAATTATAAAACAATAAATACAACCTCAATTCCTGGAATATTCTGGAACTTGTTATAAGGAGAATACTTAATGAAAAATTTATGAATGCACCGATGTCCCATCATGCACTGTTTTGTCACTTCTACCTCCACAGCATCTCTCCCAAGACTGCTCTTCTCTTCATTAGCATCATAACCACCTTAATTCCTCATCTCTTCTTACCTGGATAGTTGTAAAACTTTCTAACTAATCTCCCTACATTCATGCTCTATTTTCCTGCATTTATTCTCTAGAAAGCTGCCATTTTTATATTTTGAAAGTGCAGATCTAAACCTTTCACTCCTCTGCTAAAAAGCTTCATTGGCTGCTTGTTATCCCTTTGAATAAGAGAATCTGGTTTAAAGTTCTGGCTCTCCTACTGTCCATGTCACCTTGGGAAAGTCACTTAACTACTCTAGCCCAAGATTTTTCTGAACTATAAAATGATCTTTGATGTCCGTACTTGTTCTGAATCTGTAATTCCATTATACTCTTATACCATGGAGGTAACCCTGGATTCTCAAAGGCTTTGACCAATAAGGACAAGCTCTGCTGGATCCCACAAAGCAGGAAAGACTGTGCTGATGCCTTTGTAGAGTTTAGAAGCCTGTCCACCAAATCATTATTTGTTGTGTCCCCAGAAACTCATGGAAACCATCTCATAGCAAGAATAATAGCTGACATTTATTTGTCATTTTAAGGTTTTATGTACACTCTCTCATTGGGTCCTTACAATAACACTGTGAGATAAGTGCTACAGATATTGTTATCACTATTTCACAAATGAAACTCAGGCAAAGTGTTTTGTTCATAATGAAACAACTGATAAGTCCCAGAAATCTAATTCAAACCCAGTTCTCTCCTGACTGAAAGGATAGTATACCTTCTACTGTGTCACACACTGACTTTCTAAGGCTTAGAAGGGTGGTGATCTATGTCAGTGAAAGGAGTACCCACACAGATAAAATAACAGTTATTTCAAATTTTTATAGTATCAAAGGTATGCTAATAGGGACATCATAATTGTTCACTTCTGATTTGAAGATCAAATTTTTTAAAACTGTTGAATAAAGCTTGTGAATTAACATTGTTGTTTCTGCACTATAGAGTAAAAAATATTTCACTTGTGAAAAAAAATGTTATGGAGATTTATCAAGGGAGAAAAACTTTTAAAAACTAAGGAACATCAAATTAAACTGAATGATCTCAGTAGTTAAAATGTACATGTTATCCTAGGTAACAATGGGTTTTTCATTTAGTTTAGGAGTTAGTACTTACGAATTATAAATCATAGAACAGGAGGGAGTATCTTAAGGATCATCTAGTCTAACTGTACCATTTTAAAGTTAAAGTAACTGAGGCCTAGAAAGATCAGATGAATTGCTTAAATCACATATATAGCTAAAATCACCTTAGAATCCTGAGCCTTTGACATTCATGGGTCTAAAGGTCTTTATACAGCCTTATAATGACCATATGTAATGTCATATTGTAGTAACTGGAACTGTGTCTTAATTGGTCTTTGAAAAAATTGTGGCCAAAATATGAATCTCCCTATAATCAACTTGGTGATGATCTTTTCTAAACTTATCTGTTCCATAGATTACAGACTTAAAATCTATTTCTAGGGTCAAACTCAAAGCTTGTCTAAATCAGCATGAGTTGCCACAGCTTGAGGTCTGGCCAGAGAGCCTTTAAGAATCCAAAGTCACTTCCATACTCACACCATAAGGAGGTATCCTAGTAGAACCTTAGTAGAGAGAGCACTGAATAAAATAGGGATAAGAACTGAATCTATGATTTAATTGACATAGGGAACTTCCAGCTGAGGAAATTCCCTCTTCCAATGCAAATTAACATCTTCTTTGCAATTTGCAGTCTTAGAAAGTTATCTATAGCACAGAGAATTTAGGTGACTTGTCTAGGGTCACACAGACAGTATGAGTCAGAGGTAGGACTTAAGCCCAGGTCTTCCAACTTCAAAATCAGCTCTCTATCTGCCATAACTGTCTACTATTAGGGAAGAAAATCTACTACATATATAGTCAGTTGTCAAATATTTAGATTTTTCCATTTGAAATATATATATTTCCATTATTCTCATTCTCTCCCTCTCTTTCTCTCCCTCTCTCCTTTTTTTTCTTTTTTCCTATCTACCTTTAATCTATTCCATGGTTATCCTCTCTCATTGTTGAGTAATAGCCACAGTGCCAAAAATCTCTATTTAATTTGACATATTCCATTTTACTGACCCTCATCCACTAAGCACATCCTCCTGTGATAGAAGAAAATTAGACTGGTGACATTGCCTGAAATGGGAAGGTCATGGTCCTACTTAATGACTGCTTTTCTCAGAATGGAAAATCAATGGAACTTAGAGGGAAACAAAATTTTATCAAGAAAAAATACTGGTTTGGCCAGTGGTGAGAATGCATCAAGTAGATCCAAGTTACTATCAAAGCTCAAGAGATTGCTTTGTCAATGGAGGCCTCACATTACTGGCACCAACTCCAGTGTGAACCTTCTGTGGAATCACTTGCCACTCATGCTTTTAAAAATTACATGCATTGATTTAAATGATTTATGAAAGGTGTTTTGTGTGTGTGTATTTGGCCTTTGCAAAGGTTCTTTTTTACACAATTCATTAAAAAGGCATTCCAATAGTCTGGTAGGTATTTGAACTTCCTAATCATTTTTATGGTATGTGTTTATCTGGCAAATTTTATTTTGTAAATGAACAAATGGTTCATTAAAAACTAATCAAAAGACCAGTCTTTAAAACTGAATCTTGCACTTGCCAAACCTAAATTCATTAATGTTTCCAAACCAGTTCATTACAGTTTGGGAGTATATCCTTTTTTTTTCCTTTTTTCTTTTAAATAATTTGTTCCATATGTTTGCTACCTCCCATATTAAAATGTTTTCCCAGCCTATTTTTCTTTCTGCTCCTGGTTATTAGATTTTTTTTCCTTTAGTACCTAAGTTCTAAAGTATCACATTATCTAAGCATATTCATTTTATTAACCTCTTTTAACCTTTTTAAATGTCCAAGCACAATAAGACTAAATTATCTCTAGCATCCTTTAAAATTTTAGCATTTGAAGCTAAGCATTACTGCTTCACAACTATCAAACTAAAAGACTTAGTCTATCCTTTCTATAATAAGGACCAAAATTGGTACCACCACCCTTTGAAAGGTCCCCTATGTCTAACCTATTAGCAGGTCAAACACTAGAAGAAGTTATATAATGATACAAGTCTAAAGGAATATTACACTGGTGAGACTTGAGACCATACTGCTAATAACACTGTGTATTTTAAGAAACAAAAGGGAGATACCTTCATAATAGTCATTCAATATTTCCAAATAAGTCAAATAAAGGAGAGGTTTTTTAAAATACCTAAAAGAAAAGAAGCAGCAGAAAGATTCAGTATCCATACAGCATTAGAAGACCTGGGTTCAAATCTACCTCTGCTACTTACTTGGGGAAGTCCAGACATCTGCCCAGATTTGGAAGAAAACCAGAGTTTTAAGCAAAGAACACTGACCTTGGTGCTAATATACTTCTCTAGCAATAGTTTCCCACATCAACTGGTCAGAAAAAAAAAAGTCTGGAAAGCTGATTTCTCTTCTACTTAATCCTAATACTACTTCCAATAAAGACTATATAGAATACCTCTTCTGGATTCCAGAGGGAACATCCGGCCTTCTGTCCCATTGTTCTCCTTATCATGGCCAGTCACACATGGGGGTCCTTATTTTAGACTGACCTTCCACATGTCCTGGAACAATAAGAAATAAAAACAAACCAGATGCTCTTGCCTTTGGTTCCCAGCTGCTGCTGCTTCCCGAAGTTCAAAGTCTCCCCGTCTATTGGTATTTACAAGGGAGAGGGAAAAAAAGGTTATTGAAATGAGAGGAAAATCTAGAAGAATGTGCTTCAGTAGACCAGAATCAAACAGCACTTGCATTAGAGAGGAAAGGAGAGAAGGTAGGACAAGCAGGAGTGAAAAAATGGAGCTCTTCTTCTGAGATCATAAGTTGTTGCTCTTTGATATAGGCAGGAGAGTAACATTTTCTGTGATATTCTTGAGCTTCAATGGGGAAGGTATTCCCTGATAAAAGTCTAGTTTGGGGAGAAATGCACATTTAATCTAAATCATACAGTTTGTGGGGTTTTTTTTGAAGCATCTTTTCAAAAGAAAAATTACAACTATGTCTCAATTGAACAATCATGTAGTAAGATGTTCTGTGTAGTACAAGAGTTCTTAACCATTATATATGTGAAAGCCTCTGGAGATTTAGTGGAACTTATGGACCTCATCTCAGAATAATGCTTTGAAATAATTAAGGAAAATGGGAAATTTCACTTAGTGTCTAATGAAAATAATAATATAATATTTTCCCATTCAAATTCATAGCACTGAAATCGATCCAAAAACCCTTTGAAGGCCCATGATTCCCAGACTGAGAACACTTTGTTTAGGAGAAAAAAAAAAACATGGGCTTTCCCAGTTTGCTACTTACCACATGACTCTGAAAAGGTCACTTCAGACCTTTGAGTTTCAGTTTCCTCATTTATACAACAGAGACATTGGAATAGATGGTTAAGATGCTTTCTAAGATGCAGTAATAAATCTAATGGTTCTGTACAAGATTCTTTGTTAATTAATATAAAAATTGGTGTGATAACAATCTCATTGCTCTTAAGAGGTTTGCACTATAATGAAGAGACAAGAAGGAATAGAAAACAACCAGAACTCACTGGTGTGTGAGTAGTTTGGGTCCTCTTGGGTACCTGTGAAGCATACACTCCTTGGAACTGTGGGGGAG
>CM053580.1:365801267-365816830 GCA_028627135.1 Pseudochirops cupreus
ATATATATATATATATATATGTACCTATTTGTGTCTAATGGTAGCCATAGCTAGGGTAGCAGGGCGAGGGAAGAAAAAGATAAATTTACATGATAATTTCATTGTATATTTGAAAGGAATAGCAAGTTGTACATAGTAGATTTGCAGTTTCATGTGCAATCATCTTTTTATTATACTATATTATGGAAATGTTTATTTTTTCTCATAAATTAAAAATTAAATTAATGAAATTAAAAATAAAATTAAAAATAATAAATGGATATGGTTTGTTGCCAGAACTGTCCTTGAAACTGTTCTAGTTTTTCCAGATGATAGACCCTGCCATAGCTTGTGGTTCATTTTCATAGCCTTTAAGACTTCAGGATCACTTTCTTTTTTTTTTTTTTGTCAATCTAAAGAAGTTTATTAGTATTAAGTCACAATGGCTAATGAGCCCCTTCCCAGCAGTTAGTCACCTGAAATGTAACAGGAATTGGACTTCCTTTCCAATAGGTAATAAAAATAACATCATTGATAAAGCATTGTGAACCTTCCCTCCTGAAAAAAGTGCTTGTGTTGATCTTAGTGAGTAGGACCAGTCCCTTGATCTAGTTTCCTGAGAGTATTCTATGGCCTTCCAATATGTCACAATCTTTTTTTGATCATTCTTCCATGAAATTCCAGACCATCCCCTTTGGCCCAGAGCCACATTTTGTGACCTCTTTTCTTAGGTCACCTAAATGAACTCCTGGGTTTTGATCAGGGGAATGCAGGTTCAGGATCACTTTCAAACTACAATGAGGCCTCAAAGTAAAGTTTATCAAGGATATAAAGTCACAAAAGATAATTTAACTGCCCATGGTTATTTCTAGAAATTCCAGAAGAAAAGCATATTGCAACAAACACTCCAAAATGACCTTCATCTTGGGTCTGTGAAATCCCTGACTTGTCACAGGTAGGAAGATTGTCTCACTTTCATATGAAGTAAAAACAACAACAACAAGAATAACCACTTTTATCTGACATTGGATAAGATTTTATAATTTTATAACGTCAGAGGCATCATCCCAACTGATCCCTAGCATTACTCTGGCAGGGTGTTTTTCAACTGCATTTTGCAGACAAAAAAAAAACAACAAAAAAACAACAACAACCCAAACCTTGAGACTTAGCCATGTTGTTTCTTGCCTAAGGTCGCATAGCTATTAAGTGACTGAGCTATTTCTAGAATTCGTATCTTTTGATTCCAAGTCCAGTTCTCTTTCTACCACACCAATAACAATTGTATCAGTTCCTTCTCCTCCCCTTGTGTATTTCAAATTGTCTTAAAATTTCATATCATGATCATCGGATTCCATCTCTATGATCTATAATGCTTTATATTATTTTGCCCCTTCTGTTATTGTTGTTTTAATACAGAAAGTATTATATGAAGGACAGAGTCAGACTTCAGTTGAAATCATGGCCCTTATATTATTTATTTATGTTTATTGGCATAAAATCTTGGAATTTTAAAGTTGGAAGGCACTTCAGTGGTCTAATCCATAGCTCAAAAAAGAATTACTTCTATAACATGTCTGACAAGTTGTCATTTGGTCTTGGCTAGAAGACTTCCAGTGAGTAAGAACCCACTCAATACATTTTTTGCTCTCTCTAATTGTTAGAGCTCTTTTTTAGTTCAAGTATGCTCAAGCCAGCTTAACCCCACCTGAAAGAACTGATTGTTAAGTTTTCAGTGTCAGCATTTATACCTTGTAAAGTAGCACATCAGAGCTTGATTTATTGCTTTTGTTGATTGAGCTTGATGGATAACATGTTAATAACGCAGATTAAAGTATGTTATATGTTGTACATATATATATATATACACACACACACAAACACAAATATAGACACACACATATGTAATATATATCCATATGTCTATTCTATATTCAAGTATATGTTCTACTATATATTTATATTCCAGTGTATCTATATCTTCTACAATTTCTCTGTGGTATCCTATCTATCCTTTAGCAAACCCTTTGAAAGAGTTACTGTTTTCAAATCTAGAGTGCTTATTAGACTAAATTGACTTTCCTTTTCTGTGCTACAAACTTCAATAGGTAGTTGTCACTTCCCCCTCACCCCTCAGGTATGCATCATCTCTGTGTCCCTGTCATCAAGCATCTACCAGCAGCACACTGCTATATTAAACCCAGTTTTATCTCTTTCTAACTTCTATTTCTGTTGCTGCTTGTGCCTTCTATGCTCAAATAGAACAATTGGCATAGAACATTAGCACCCTTCAAATAACTGAAAATTGCCGATCTGTTCTTCTGGTTAAATGTCCTCAGTTCCTTCAAGCAATCTTTATGGAGCATGAGCTTCTGATCCTTCACTCTCCTGGTTGTCTTCCTCTAGATGCTCTGAAGTTTATCAATTTCCTTCCCAAATTATGGTGCTTAGGATGAACACAATACTCTAGATGAACTTATCAAGAAATACTGGGAATGGTGGGGTCATATTCTCATTCTCGCATGCTGCACTTCTCTTGATAAAGCCTAAATCATATTAACTTCATTGGTCATTAAATTACACCATTAACTCATTTGAGCTTTTAGTTCACTCAGACCCTCATATCATTGTCAGACAAATTCTTCTTTAATCATTCCTTTACCATCTTGTTTTTATGAAATAAAATAAAAAAAACACTAGTTGTGAGACTATGTTTTATCTTCATAAAATTCCATCTTGCTTGATTCAGTCAAGTATTTTATCTTATTGGCTCTTAAAATTTTTGGTCATAGGGCCCTTTTCCACTCTTAAAAATTTTTCAGTCCCCTAAAGATTTTTTGGGTGTGTACATATCTTTTGATATTTACTGTACTAAAATTAAAGTGTACGATTAAAAATATTTATTAAATCATTTCAAATACAATATTTAAAATCACAGTAACAAATTCATTTTATGTTAACATGTTAAACAACTATTTAAATAGCTTATTTTTATTCAAAATAAATATATTTTCCAGGACAAAAAAATTATTGAGAATAGTGGCACTTTTACATATTTTTGCAAAGTTCTTTATTGTGTGGCTCAATAGAAGAAAGATGGATTCTTAAATCTGCTTCTGTTTTCAATCTGTTGTGATATGTTGCTTTGGTTGAAATATATGCCTCATACAAATATGTAGTTGGAAAAGAGAAGAATATTTTAATAGGCAAAAAAAGTCAATATTATTATAAAAATAGTTTTGAACTCTAGACCCCCAGAAAGGGTCTTGGGGATCCCTAGGGAGTCACTCTTTTAGATTGTCAAGATTTCTGGATCCTAACTTCATTATCCAGTGTTTTAACTACCTCTCTAAGCTTTATATCATTAGAAAATTTGAGAAAATTTCCATGTTTGCATTTATCCAGGTCTCAAATAATATTAAACAGCACAGGGCTAAGCACTTATCTCTATGACTTTCAACTGGAGATATCTTTCCAAATGGATAGTGAACCTTTAGCTCTTTGAATTCAGCCATTTTACTAATTCTGAACTCATTATATTAAAATTTCTCCCCTCTCTCCCCTTTCCACTCAACCCCCCCCCAACCACAGACAGATACAAGCAGCTTTATGTCCCCTCTGTCATGACCTAACATCTTTCTGATCACCTCCAGCAGACCTGCTATCCCTGTTTTGCTCCTCCTTTCCTTCCCACTCAAAAGGAAAAACAAACTAAATCCCACCCCTGTTTGCTGTTTTTTAGCTTTTTTCACCAATCTTAGGAGTTGATGACCTTTAGCATCCATGGCATTATCATTAATGTAATGGGCATGGTTTTGTGTTCATCCTTTAGTTAGCTGACCTTGCACTCATCTTCTTTATGTCTTTTTTTTGTATCTTTATTGATTGTTAAGTTTCTTGTGCATGAATATTGCTTTGTTTGGATAATTCCCCTTTCCTCCTCATCAGAATTGTTTCTCTTTGTATCCTTAGAATTTTGTTTTTGAAAGTAACTAACCTTTCCTGGACTATCATCACCTCTAGAATTTTAGTCTATCCTTTTACCAAATTCATCAAAAGACAGGTTTGAGGCCTGTTGATTATCCTCAACCTGGTTTAGCCTGTCTTCTGAGGTTTCACCAGGTTACCATTTTTATAGATGCATAGGAGGGAGAAAGGCTTTTCTATTTCATTTAGAGTTCAAGAGGGTGGAGGCAGCAGACAACATGGGGTAATGCCTTTGTCAGCTTTCTTGGCTGAAATACCATCTATAAGGTCCAGAATTTCCCTGTCTGAGGAACTCTGTGCCTTCCCAAGAGTCCCTGTGCACTGGGATATTTTTGGCTTCCTCAATCAGAGGAGCTGCTTTGATTCCAAAGAAAGAGGCCAAGGGGTCCAGTTTGATTATAATAAGTATTAGTTTAATCAATAGAATCATGTACATATTAGGGGCTTCTCTGGAATGGCTCCTGGATGAAAACAGTCTTGATAATGGATCAATCCTCTGCTTCTCTCTTAGAGATATCCAGTGATCATTGTAGAGAACAGACAAAGAGAGGAGGAGTGAGAGAGTGCATCACTACTGATTGGTAAATGTTTTTGGTTTTCTGCTTAGTAATGAGCTTGGGCATGAAGCCAATGTTATGGTCAAACGTAAGTTTGTGTATTGATCATGTACTAGTCACATACTAGTCACATACACATATGTGTATTGATCATGTACTAGTCACATACTAGTCACAGTACTTTTGTTAAGGCTTTCATAGGTCATAGCATCTAAGTTAGGACTCGGTGTCTAAGTTATGATTCAGTACTTAAGTTATGATCGTTAACAGGTTAGCATGTTTGGGCTACCACCTTTCACAGAGTTTAAGTTTATGATTTTTCACTTATTATTGTATTTTATGGCTTCTCCCCAATAGGAACCCCTCACCGTCTCTTCCTATGACTCCAAAATCTATACATTCAACCTCAATTTCCCAAACTTAAGTTCTGTACCATGAACAGGGCATTCCAGAAACACATCAGACTCAGCATGGCCAAAAGAGATTTCATTATCCTTTTTACTGCTTCTGAACTTCCCCCTTATTGTCTTAGGTACTATCATCTTTCCAGTCACCTAGCTTTACAAACTCAGTGTATTTCACAATTCCTCTCCCTCCCTGCCTCCACATATCCAAAAACTTTCTAATTCTTGTTGTCTACCCACAGAACATTTCTAGCACATGTCCTACCTTCTTCACTGATAGAGCCTCCACATTCGTTCATGCCCAACTCTTGTCACGACTATTTTAATAGTTTCGCATTTGGTTTTCTTGACTTGTCTGTCCTCACTCTAATTTGTTTTTCACAAGGCTGCCAAAATGATTTTCCTTCAATGGAGGACAATCTTTGTCACCCTCACATTAAGTACTCTTGTGACTTTCTAGGACCTCTATGATCAAATATAATCTTTTTGGCTTTTAAAGCTCTCCACCTAACCCTTTTCTGCCTTTCACATTTTTTTACATATTGCCCCCAACATACTATGATTTAGCTCTACTAACCTGTTTGTTCACACATATGGTGCTCCATTTACCCTCTCCATACCTTGGCCTTGCTTGTTCTTTATGCCTAAAATGAACTGACTCTCTTCTCACCTCTCCCTTTTAGAATTCCTGATTTCCCTTGACTCTGCTCAAGTGTTCCATAGACAGCAAGACTTTCCTGGTCCTTCCAACCGCTGGGAGGGATATATTCCCTCCTTAAACTACCATTTTTTTGTTTTGTCTATATGTTGGAGCAAGTTTATTGACTTGAGAGAGTCAATTGTTAAATTTTCAGTATGAGCATTTGCAGTCAAGACTTGTTTTGTTAATTATCTAGACTTAAGAAAGTAATGGACAAATTCTTAATAATTGATTAATATAATTAATATTAATATTAAATATTAATATAATTAATATTAATAATAATTCTTAATAATGCAGATTAAACTTAATTGAAGAACTGGTTGTGAAACCTTTATGAAATCACCCCTGGTTATGTATATGCTTATATTTGCGCATGTTATCTATTCCATTCAAATACCATTTCTTATAGGGCAGGCTTATGTTTTTGCATTTCCAATGCTTAGGGCATTGCGTGGCACATAAATGCTTGTTGATTGATTTGTGGTGATCAAAATAAAGAGACAAAATTTTGGGGTAAATTATAATAATTCTTATCAATTGTGGCTGGCATATGATTGACAAAAAGGCTTCTTATCCTCTTGTTCTGTCAAAGATATTACATGGCTACTTTTTTGGTTTATATGTCTTTGGACAGGAGTTGTTCCATCAAATAGAAATCAATTCTAATTGGTTAACAGTTTAATTTGAGGTGGACTTTACAAAGAGAAGTGGGTTTACTCCATTGAGGGGCTGACAGTGATATCTTGTCCTTCTTGGATAGAGATCCTGAGTCAAAACACTCACAAACACCAAGACTGGTTTGATGAAAATGATGGAGAAATTCAGAAGCTGCTTAATGAAAAATGAGAACTCCATGGGATTAACCAGCAGGATAGTTCATCCATCTCTAAGAAGGTACCATTTAATTCCATCAGA
The DNA here is from genome assembly GCA_028627135.1 of Pseudochirops cupreus. Taxonomy (NCBI): domain Eukaryota; kingdom Metazoa; phylum Chordata; class Mammalia; order Diprotodontia; family Pseudocheiridae; genus Pseudochirops; species Pseudochirops cupreus. Next base: position 365,807,813 of record CM053580.1, read on the forward strand.
AGTAAAGTACAAGCAAAACTTAGAGAGATGCAGGATTCTTGGCTCATTAAGAAGACAGATGAAATTCAGTTTTATGCTGATAGTAAAAATACAAAGCACTTTTATGATGCCCTGAAGACTATTTATCAGCCAAAGATCTATGGTACTTCTCAACTACTCAGTGCTTACAGAGCCACACTGATTAGTGATAAGGACATGAGAGATGTGTTGAACACTTCCATCGTGTTTTCAACAGAGTATCATCAATGTTGAGGCCATTGACCATTTACCTCAGGTGAAGTCAGTCCCTCCCTAGCTGAAGTTCCAACTGAAAAAGCAGTTTTGAATGCTATTAGGCTCCTTTCATGTGGCAAAGTACATGGTGCTGATTCTATTCCAGCTGAGATTTACAAGGTGGGGGGGTCCATTGCTCATACAGGAGCTGACTGAAATTTTCCAGGTTATATGGCAAGAGGAGGTTTTTCTCCCAGGAGTTCAAGGATGCCTCCATTGTCTATCTCTGTAAAGGTAAAGGAAATAGATTGTCCTATGACAATCACAGGGTGGTCTCTCTTTTAGTCATTGTTGGCAAGATTCTTGACAGAATCCTCCTTAATAGGCTAATCCTTCACCTGAAAGATGTTTGTCTGAGAGCCAGTGTGGCTTCAGAAAGGGCCAAGGAACAGTCAATATGGTGTTTGCTGCTTCACAGTTCCAGGAGAAATGCCAGGAGCAGAACAGAGGTCTGTTTGTACACAGTGTTTGTAGATCTGACCAAGGTCTTTGATACTGTCAATTGTGAGGGCTTATGGAAAATTATTTCAAAATTTGGCTGTTCAGAGGTTGTCATCAATACTGTATCTCAATGTCATGGCATTATGCTCGCCCAGGTTCTAGATAATGGATAATGCTCTTGTGCCTTCCCAGTCACCAATGGAATGAAACAAGATTGTGAGCTTTCTCCCATGCATGATGTTTTCAGCTATGTTGTCAAATGCGTTCAACAAAGATGAATACAGCATCAAGATCAGCTACCATACTGATGGTAAATTCTTCAACTTGAAAAGGCTACAAGCCAAGACCAAAGTGGAAGGAGTGTTGATGCATGATTTCCTGTTTGCAGATGTTTGTGCACTCAATGCAGGCTCTGAAGCTAAGATGCAACAAGGAGTGGATCAATTCTCTAATGCTTGTGCTAATTTTAGCTTAACAATTAACAACAAAAAAAACCCACAGGTACTCCATTAGCTACCACCACAACATCCATATGTGGAACCACTGGTTGCAGGAAATGGTGGAGTCTTGAATGCTGTGGATAAGGTCACTTTGGTAGTGTACTTTTCAGGGATGTACACATTGATAATGAAGTTGACACACACATTGCCAGAGCTAGCTCAGTGTTTGGGAGGCTCTGAAGGAAAGTATGGGAGAGAAGAGGTATTAGATTGACTACAAAACTGAAGGTCTACAGAGCTGTTGTACTGACCTCATTGTTGTATGCCTGTGAAACCTGGACAGCATACCAGTGTCATGCCAGGAAACTGGATCACTTCCATTTAAATTGTCTTAGGAAGATTCTAAAGATTACCTGGAAGGATAAGGCATCAGACACTGAAGTCCTTACCCAAACTAAGCTGCCAAGCATTCAAACTCTGTTTCAGAGAGCACGACTCCAGTGTTCTGGCCGTGTTGTTCCAATACAAAATGTATGCTTGCCAAAAAGACTGTTTTATGGAGAACTCACAAAGGGCAAGCATTCACATGAAACAATACAAAGACACTCTCAAGATCTCTCTTAACAACTGTGGAATTGATTGTGTGACATGGAAGACACTGGTACAGGATCACTCAGTATGGTGTGCACACATCAGAGAAGGTGCTGTGCTCTATGAGCAAAGCAGACTTGAAGCAGCTCAAAGGAAACACAGGATGCTCAGATTTAGAGAATCCACCCCGAATGTTCACATGGACTATTTGTACCTGACCTGTGGTGAAGCATTCTGACATCATATGGGTCTGATCATCCACAGCTGAATGCATTAAAGCTTCACTCTAGCATAGTGATGCCATTTTGGTCCTCTTGGAGAATGAAGAATAATAGAATTCAGCTTAGTCTATAGATTCCTTATAAGTTGGGAAAGGTCATATAGAGAAGTTTAGCTTGACCTTCAGGGACTGAGGTTTTGAAAATAGGAAAAAAGGGAAGAAGTCTGATTCTTCCCAAATCATTAGTTCTTAATAATCATTTCTCTCAGATTGCCTGATTGTAGGGAAAAGAGCACTAAACTTTTGGTGACACTGTCACAAAATATGACATTGGGTAAATCACTCAATCTCTCTTGCTTTTCTGCCCAAGGAGGCTAAAATGTTTTGTGCCATGTATTTCATGTGGCTTTGTGAGGATCAAATAAAATCATGTGCATCAGAAGTGCCAGACTTGAGGTTTGAGGACTATATATGACCCACAAGTGAAGTCAGAACCAAATTAAATGTAGTTGGTAAATATTAAAAAAAATAAATAAAAATAAACTAAAGAATAGATAATGTTAATATGTGGTTTTCTAAGTCAATATGCAGCCTGTAAGAATTCTTATTGATGGTTTAGTGGTGCCTGTTTCTATTCCTAATATACTCATGTATATGAAGTTGGCCTATGAAGTCTACGTGTATTTAAGTTATCATTTTTAGCAATCTAGGCTCATCTAAGGCAATTTCCCCACCCAGTCTTCATGGGAATCAAAAGATTATTCCTGTGTAAGTCAAGAGATAGCTCTTTGAGCCATGGTAGCCATAAATACATTATACCATTTAAGCAATGATGACTTGCTCACTAGAAGCAAAGTAAAAGACATCATCAAAGAAGTTAATGGTTAAAAAAGGAGAGGGGCTGATCATGTGGTGGGAGTGAGGATAAAGTTCATTGTTAGCAGCAGAGCAGAAGGAATTTTGCTGGGGCCACTTACTGGAGATAAGCTTCTAAGTTTTTACTTGCTTCTAGGTTGGGGAAGAGAAAATGGTTAAACAAATATATTGTGATCAGTACTGAGCTGTAATTGTAAATTACTTTGTTCTTTGAAAGTTGAGGTCAAATATCAGGGAGAATTTATGAATCAACAGCTAAGTAAGTGTATAAAGGCCTTGTATTAGCTCAGCTGACGTCTGTTTCCTCTTTGTTTGCTGGTAACCCTCTGAGTGATGAAAATAGAAGCCTGTATAGAATGTCTGGGTTCTCTTTAGTGTTTATATATGGGTCCGTGATTGGCCCTTGTGCTGCTCCAGAGCTCAGAAACAGAGGATATCAAAGAGGGACTCTGATTGGTCATAAGAGTCCTCTAAATTTTGCCAAAACCTACCTTTTTGAAGCTCTATGACTGAGTTTAATTTCCCATTCCTTGGAGGGAGCACTACAATATTTCACTAAGGTTGTCTTATCTATAGATATACAGCCAGGGACACCTGAATTCATGTATAACATCTGATACCTCCTTATTGTTTTTAATGAATATCAACTCACTGTCTGCAGTCCAATGCTCTAGCTTGCAAAATCTTTTGGGATCCTAATGCTACCATTCAACGTATTAGCTATTTATAACTTGCTCCTTAAGCGAGTTATTTGGACACTTAAGTAAAACAACAACAACATATAGAATCATGAATTCATAAAATTTTAGGATTGGAATGCATCTCAGATCCATTTAGAGCAATCTTTACTCAACTTAAGAAGTTAGTTCCTTTATAAAATCCCTGATAAGGATTGATCCAGCCTCTGTGAAGGATTCAGCCTTGAGACTTGGACCTCTATCTACTCAGTCACCTCCTGGGTTACCAAGTTCTCTGTGTGGATGGTATACAAAGGAACTTTGTCCTTGGCCTTAGGACTGTCACATTTCACTATTTTCTGAAGTTTTCTTGATCACTGAACCCAAACTCTAGGTACCAAACCCCATGATCCTCTGGGTCTCTGAATTAGCTAGACTTCTTGCATTCAGAGTTCTACAGTTCTCCATCCTGAATTACTAGCTGTCCCCTTCCTCCCCTGCCTTTCTGCCTTTTGTCCCATTACCTTACTTCCTTCTTTCTCTCCTTATCTTTTTCTCTCCTTCATACTTCAGAATGATTAATCAGTCAACAAGTATTTTTAAGCACTATGTGCCAGGTACTGGGGATACAAAAATAAAACTATCCCTGTATTTTAAGGAGTTTATATTAATTAGAAGACAACATATGCACAGAAAAATAAATGTAAAGAAACCATATGCAAGGTATAAATAAAATTAATATAAGGTAATTTTGAGGGTGAGATCTACTAATAATGATGATCAAGATGGGCCTTATGTAGGAGGCTGGGTTGAAATGAATTTGAAAGGAAAATACAAGAGTGGATTTATAAGGGTTTAAGAAAAAAAGAATATTCAAATTAGTACATTCAACAGCTAAGATATTTAGAAGTGAAGAAGCACTGATATCAGAGATCTCTTTAGTTTTCGGAACAATGAGGATCATTTTCTTGTGTTTCTTCCCAGTGCACTAGCCCAAAGGTAAATGCACAAAGTCACACAAAAGACTAGGTTGAGGGAAATTCCAGGTACTATATCAGGGGATTTCCTGGATCTCTACCCTTGTCTTCTTAGCTAAATGCTGTTCATTGTACTTCCCTCAACTTCATGGATTTCCTTATGGTTATGTATGTTTTTTACACGAAGGACTAGTACACTGATCCTACTGTCTGATCCATTTCTTTTGAACTCAGTATATATTTCTGTAGTCATAGTACTGCCATAAGTCCCTCTATACCAATCTTGATAACCTATGAGATGTATTTAGCTCCTGATACTGATATATCTATTAATTTTATTACCTAAACTCTGCATTGGTGTATAGACGCTTGAGGTCATATTGTTTCCTAACCAATGTTCCCAGTAGTTTTCTATTGTCTATCATTTCATACTTTCTTCATTTCTATATTTCTATGTCATTGTTGCTTTTCTCCATTGTATATCGTTCTATGTCAAACTGTCATTTTCTCCTCTCCTTCTCACTGGCATTTCTCTGGAACAGGTCAGAAAAATGTCTTGGCAAATACTTTCTGCAGCATTTATGAGATGCATACTATCATTTACCAACAGCCCACTATTCAGGTAATTTAAGTACTATTTGTCAAAGATTAACCTTATTCTTTGACACTTTCTTAATTAATATTTATTTCCCGTTGTTTTTCTTCCCAATTCTTGATCTTCAGGGAAATGATAGGAAAGCACTGCCAGAGTCCTAAGATCCTACAGTTTTTTATCTTGGATATTATTGCCTCTAGAGGTAGCTAGGTGGTGCACTGGATAGTGTTGGGCCTATAGTAAGGACAATATTAATAAGAAACCAGCCTTAGGCACTTACAAGCTGTGAATCACTTCACCTGCATCTGCCTCAACTGTAAAGTGGGTATAATAACAGCATCTACCTGTGTGGGTTATTGTTAAGATCAAATGAGATATTTATAAGAAAGCATTTAGCAGAGTTTCTGGCTTATTACAGTTGGAGCTGTATAAATGCCTATTCCCTCCCTTTCCCTCAAGAGTACTTTTTGTTGATGTCTGCTTGTGTATATCTACAAGAACTACTTATGTTCACTTCAAACTCCAGCAATTCCTTCCACCAAAACATATCTCTTATTCCTGGGGTCAATAATAGCAACTGGTTTTCTTAAACCTACTAGTATCTATGGGTTCTCATTGGATGCTACTTATTTCTTTAAAAAGTTCACATCTACCTTCATTAGAAATGTCTTTTATTTGCTGTGTAGTTCTAATGGTTCAGAGTAAATAACTACAGAAAGGGCAAATGATGGATTTGCAAGTGAGAGCAAACACAAACCTCACTTTTGTAATATTCTGTTTCCATCTAATGATATAAAAGGCAATAATAGTTTTTATGAGAATTCCAAATCAAATATCACATGAGGTTTGCAATGACCTGGTTTAAGAAATCTGCTTCAATCACGTCATTTTACTTCCTGAAAATTCACCTCTGATCAAGTAGCAGAAATTTTTAAACTGGAATTCCAATTCAAGTTTAATCACTTCCTGTCTTGATTAGTGTAGTTTCCTTTATAGGTCCCAAGAGAGCTCAGATACCAAAACCAGAATGCACATTTTCAAAGAAGCAGGATCAAATTACCTAAAATCTATGTTCCCTGCTTTCTTTTCCAATTTTATTCTGTTCTTCAGGTTCTCAAAATTCTCCATGGATTTGCTCCACCCTCTGCTTATGACTTCATACCCATGATCCCACTGCAATTACTTACAAGAATTCTATACTTGCTGTTCCTTTAATCTCATCCTTTCTGTTTGTTTCCCACGACTCTCTACTATTGGGGTCACTTTGTCACACTCGTTGTACCATCTGACTTGGAACTTGGTCTATTCAGTCTGAGTCACTGAGTTATTCCTTTCTCCACATGACACATTGAAAAGAGCTTCTCTGGCAAGATTAGTTGAAAGTAAAAGTGTGTCACAGTCTGAGCTAAAAAGGCCACTTAGTCCTTTGAGAGTTCAATGCTCTCCAAGTTCTGTTGCATTGGTTGTGTTAGGTTTTGGAAATAGGATTGGGAATCGGTAAAACTCAGAAAGATTATTTAATAATTTTTAAATAATTTATTATCTCACCTTTCTCTATTAAATAGTCTCCATTTTTATTAATTTCTGTTAATTTCTGAGTATTTATTCTACTCTGTCCTGAACTAATTATTTTTGCAAAAATAATCTTTCATTTTGATGTACTTGTAATACACATTTCAACTATCAAATCTCTTTTTCTTGGTTGATTTAGGAGAAATTTTGGATATGAAGCAAAGATCCATAATTTTTCACTTTCAAAACATGTCATCCATGTCTATGTTCCAAATATTGCCTTCAAAGTTATTATTTGATAAATTGTTACTATCTGTGAAAGCTTAGGAAGTAGAGTCCTTCTGAAGAATACAACAAATATAAGATATTTATGGTATAAAATGTCATTGTCAACAACCCCTTGTAACACAGTTTCTCAGTGACATTTGGCAAGTTATGTAGGTTGTTCTGTTCAATTAGACTCAAGCAATGAGGAAAAATAAGTAATTGTAACATTTAAAAAATACTTTTAGTATAAATTATCTTTCATTCTGCCATAGAGGGAATATGCAACTATGAATATATTTGTAACAATCCTAATTACGTTTCTCCTGATGAAATTGAAGTTGTCTTCCAGAGTGGCTTTTAGAGTTTGGCAGATAGCTTTTGACTAAATGTTACATATTTTTTCCTTCTTCTTTTTTTTTTTGTCTTAGCATTGCTTTTATTTAATTTAATTGTATTTAATTTATTTTTTACATTTAATTAATATAAGTTTGCAAGGATAAAATTGTTTTTGTTGCATCCCAGAAATTTTGGTATGTTGTTTTGCCATCATAATTTTCTTTTTTAAACTTATAAAAATGTGTTTATTTTTAGTTCTCAACATTCATTTCCACAAGATTTTGTTACAAATTTTCTTCCCGATTTTCCCCTATCCTCCTACCCCAAACTAGTGAGCCTGTGGAATACCCCTTCCCCAAATCTGCTGTCTTTTATATCTTCCCTCATCTCCCCTCTAACTTTCTAATAGGGCAAGATGGATTTCTATACCCCAGGGCCTGTATATCTTATTTCCCAGTTGGATGTAAAAAACAATTTTTTTTAAACATTTGTTTTTAAAACTTTGATTTCCAGATTCTTTCCCTTCTTCCCTCCTCACCCACCCCCATTGGGAAGATAAGCAATTGAATATAGGTTGTACATGTGTAGTTTCACAAAATGTTTCCATAGTAGATACATTATAAAAGACTAAATATATTTCCCTCAATCCCATACCACCCCTCATTTATTCTATTTTCTCCTTTTCAAAGTGTGTGATTCTAACTACCCTCCCCCCAAATCTTCTCTCCCTTCTATCATCTCCCCTCTTATCCCCTTCCCCCCTACTTTTCTGTAGGGTAAGATACCCAAATGAGTGTGTATGTTATTTCCTCCTTAAGCCAAATTCAATGAGAGTAAGGTTGACCCATTCCCTTTCACCTTCCTGCTCTTCCCCTCCATTGTAACAGTTTTCTCTTGCCTCTTTTATATGAGATAATTTACCCTATTCTGTCTCTCCCCATTTCCTCTCATTATATTCCTCTCTCACCTCTTAATTTTATTTTTTATATATCATCCCTTCCTATTCAACTGATCCTGTGCCCTCTGCCTAGGTATACATGTACACACATACACAGACACACTCATATATGTATTTATACACACATACACTCTCCTATATAAACATATATATATTATGTTATATATATACATATATATTCCCTTCAACTATCCTCATACTGAGAAATGTCTCGTGAGTTACAATGATCATTTTCCCATGTAGGAATGTAAATAGTTCAACTTTAGTAAGTTCCTTATGATTTCTTTTTTCCTGTTTACCTTCTCATGCTTCTCTTGCTTCTTGTATGTGAAAGTCAAGTTTTCTGTTCAGCTCTGTTTTTTTCACTAAGAATACTTGAAAGTCCTCTATTTCATTGAATAACCATATTTTACTCTGAAGCATTATAGTTAGTTTTGCTGAGTACATGATTCTTGGTTTTAATCCTAGGTCCTTTGACCTCCGGAATATCATATTCCAAGCCCTTTGATACCTTAATGTAGAAGCTGCTAGATTTTGTTTTATTCTGGTTGTGTTTCCACAATACTCAAATTGTTTTTACCTGACAGTTTGTAATATTTTCTCCTTGACCTGGGAGCTCTGGAATCTGACTATGATATTCCTAGGAGTTTTCCTTTTGGGATCTTTTTCAATAGGTGATTGGTGAATTCTTTCAATTTCTATTTTGCCCTCTGGTTCTAAAATATCAGGGAAATTTTCCTTGAGAATTACTTGATGGATGATTTCTAGGCTCATTTTTTTTGACCCTGGCTTTCAGGTAGTCTAATAATTTTTCAGTTATCTCTCCTGAATCTATTTTCCAGGTCAGTGGTTTTT
>CM053580.1:365817330-365833308 GCA_028627135.1 Pseudochirops cupreus
GTGAAGAGAGAGGGCTGAACTGGGAGGAGCCATGAATTGGAGAGAGGCCCAAGCCTAGAGAAGGCCAGAAGGACTTTGGGAGAGCAGTGTCCAGTATTGTGGTGCTGAGTTGCTGAGAGAAAGACTGCTAAGAGCCCGTTGGAACTGCCACCTGGAACTGCTACCTGGAACCGCCAAGGACTGAGGAGGCATGGCTGTGATACTGGTAGTTTGTCCGTCTGTTTTGATGTTGTTTTGCCAGATTCACCTGATGGTGAAGGACAGTGCTGCTGTTGTAGAGGTCCTGGAACCTGGCTGTTGGTTCAGAAGCCCTGAAGGAGGATTTTCTTGTGGTACCTGCACAGAAATCCTGGAAGAGGGCCTTGCTGATGTTTTCAGGGGTTCGGGGACTATCCTACAGACAGAGAGTGACTTGATGAGGACACTGGCTATGGCTTTGTTGAGTTTTGCTTCCCCAGGAACTGAGATTGCTGAGGGCTTGCCTCAAGTGAAGATGAAAGAAGGACCTTTCCTTGTGTTTTCAATGCTGAGTTTAACTTTGTTGTAACTTAAGAGTGGATTGTCTTTTGTGTTCTCCTGCCCCTTTTGAGATTCAGGGTTGGGAAGACTTTGAGTTTCTTTGTGCTCTGTGATTGACCAAATGAATGTACTTTGTTTATGGTTGGAGACTAATCTCCAATTGAGAAGAGACTTTTGACTGACTAAATGAATGTACTGTCTTGGGGTGGAGTAGTACCTGGATTGAATTGAGAACTTACTTGCTAAAGGAACAAGTTACACTGTATTTTGACTTTCTCTGTTCTGTGAATGTTTGCTGAATAAATGGGGTTTACTATGCTGGTAATCGAACCATGGAAGTTGCCTTTGCTTGGTATTACAGGGTGGAAGAGGGAGGGCAGAAAATTTGAAACTCAAGTGATTGTGGAACTGAATCTTGTAAACTAATAGTAAATAAGCAAATCAATTAATAAAAAAAAAAGAAAAGAAAAAGTAAAAAAAAATTCCTAAAAATTCAAAAAGCAGAGTGTCCTAGTGGCCTCAAAGGTAATGACCATCTCTAGAAGTCTTTAGACAGAAGCTGGATGACTATTTATGGGAATGATACAAAGAGGATTCCTATTCAGGTATTGGTATGTTAGACTACATGATTTCTGAGGTACCTTCAACTGTGAGGTTTTGTGATTCTCAAAGCCTTAAGACCTATGAGGTAAGGAAGAAGAAGGAGAAGTAGATATAAAGTCATGGAAACAAAGCTTTAGGACTGGAAGAAACCTTACCTTTCTTACCATCTCTTCCAATCCCCTCATTTTATGCTTGAAATTGGGGCCCAAAGAGTTATCCAAGGTCACATATGTAATAAGTATCAGAAACAAGATCTTCTGGCTCCAAAGCGAGTATACTCTATTGGATTAATGCCCTGAAAAATCTGCTCCAGAACCTCATCATTACATAGATGCAAGGAGGTTCTGGAGCCATCTCAAATTGGCTCCCAAAAGTCAGTTGATTCTTAAATTTTCAACTTGAGCTTTTAAATCTTGGAACTCTACAAATTAGGGCTTGATTTATTGTCCTTTCTTGATAATTTAGATTTTTAAAAGAGGTAGAGAAAATGTTAATAATGCAATTAAATTTTATATTGTGTCATGCAGACAATTTTTTTCAAGGAGAAAATTGCTTAACATTTACCAGCACACCCAAAGGTTATGCCAGTGATGTGCGGATTCTGTCAGATACAATCAAGGGTGAAAATCTTCAAGTATGAACTCCAACGACAGATCAGATGCCTACCATCCAAGAAGCAGTCTAGCTAAATTGACTGAAGCTCATCACCAAAAGTTCAGTTAACTGATGAGGATTCTTCATTATATCATAAATATTTATGAAGACCTACTAATATATATGCTAAGATGAAAGGAGTTGAAATCTTCATCTGAAGAAAGCAAGTCTATAGTTTAGGACAAGGCATGCATTATGTAATAGTAATGAAAACAGGCTTCATGCTTCCCATACCTTAGGAACTGCTAACATCCCAAACAGAGAAATGAAAAAGATATATCCATATGCCAAGATCTCCATAACTGCATAGGATTTAGAAAATTAATAATACAAAGGAAAGGACAATAACATAATTAGTGTTTCAGCCAAACAGACCTACTTGCTATTCCCCCAACTCTACTTTCCATCTCCTAAGTCTATATCCTTGAATGGGCTACCTTTTCATCTCCACGTCTAGAAAGTCAAGAAGCCAAATTAAGATGCATCTAACATTTACTATGTGCAGAAATACTCTACTTAGGGAGATGAACACAAAGAAAGGCAAGAGCACAGTCCCTTCGCTCTAGATCTAGGAGCTCAATTTTTAATATCAGTGGGGGAAACAATATGCCATTGACTATGTTCGAACAAACTCCCTTCTCACCTCCACTTCCCAAAGTTCTTAGCTTTCTTGCAGCTTCAGCTGACATAGCTGCCCTCTCCAAAGGAAAGTATTTTTGATCCCCTTAGCTATAAGTCTTCTTCCCATCCTCAAGTTATCTTGCCTTTTTTTCTCATTTTGCATCTTTTATTCCTCAGTAGAATGCAAGCTACTTAAAGATGGATGGAAGTTGTATTTGATTTTTGGCTCTGAATATACCATGTCTTTAATGTAGCAGTATTTAAGGAATATTTATAGAATTGCAAATCTTATAAAATATAATATAATTTTGGGAATATCAGAGGATCTTTTAAAATTCATATCAGACATCAGTCATTTTAACAATAGCATAATCAATGTTTATTGGTAGACAGACTGCAAGACTTAAAGCCAAAAGGATCTCTGTTTGAATTCTGCCTCTGATCATCACTATCTGTTTGATTCTGGTCAAATGACTGAACCTGTCATGGTCTCAAGTATCTCATCTATAAAGGAATAACAATGATAGTTAACATATATCTAGCATTCACTATGTGCCAGGCACTGTGCTAAGAGCTTTACAATTATTTTCTCATTAATCCCCACAACAACCCTGAGAGGTAGGTACTACTATTATATTATCCCCATTTTATAGATGAGGAAACTGAGATAAGGTATTAAACAGAAGTTTAATTGACTTGCCCAGGGTCACACAATTAATAAGTGCCTGAGACTAGGTTTAAACTCAAGTCTTCCTAATTCTAGGCCGAATGCCACCAATTCTATCAAATATCTGATCACGTAACTGCCCCCTTAAACAAGTGAGAATAAGAATACCTCTAGTATCTAATTCACAGAGCAGTTATTGTTCATTCATTTCAGCTGCGACTGACTCTTTGTAAAACCCCATTTAGGGTTTTCTTGGCAAAGGTACCAAAGTACTTTACCATTTCCTCCTCTAGCAACTTTCACAGATGAGGAAGTTGAGGCAAATAGGGTTAAGTGACTTGCCCAAGGTCACAGAGCTAGCAACTGTCTAAGGCCACATTTGAACTCCAGAAGATGAATCTTTCTAACTCCAGATCCAGCACACAAGAAAATGAGGGTGGCTAGGAATCAAAAGAAGAAATTGAAGAAAGTATTTGTAATGAATTAAATATATTAGTTTGTCTCTGTAGTGTCTCACAGAAAACTCTTTCCTTTCTTTTCTTTTCCTTTTCTTTTCCTTCTTTTCCTTCTCAAATGTGGACCTTTCTTCCTCACTTACTACACATATTAAATTATTGTCATAAAGAGGGCTGATATCACTTCAAATTTTATTAAATAGAATGAATCATACAGTGGACAGAGGAAAATAAGCACAGTGTTCCTCTAATTATTTTAGATGAAAAGCATCTGCCTTGTTTGTTTGGTATTTTACTATATCAGTTTATAAGCTACCCTATAGAATTATAAAGCATTTTATAATATTTTCAGGCATTTTATTGCACTTGCAGAAAATACCCAGATCTCAGCATTGGAAACATACACTTAAATTGGGCTTTGTGGCATTAAGCTTATTTCTTGGTAAGTTGTCTTTTTTTTTCCATCTCAAGTGTAAGAGGCCTAGAAAGGAGAATTTAACTAACTGGCTCATTAAGACAAAGTCAGCCTAGCACCAACTAACAGCAAGGTTACCTACAGGAAATCTCTTCAGTGGCTATGCATTTAGGGGCAATGAAATCCAACAATACAAGGTCCTTGTCAATTAGAGCCACATACACTAGGCATTCTGGTGCATGGAACATTTTGGGGATGTATATGTAAAATTTCCAGTTGAATACAATTTGCCCTTTTGAATGACCAACTCAAGCAATGAGGTCCCCTAAGTACAAACATAGAGAAAACACTTTTTTTTCCCTCTAGTCTGGATTCTCTACTGAAAGCAGACTAATTAATGCATCATTGTTGACAGGAATCACTACTCTTTGGGACTCTTAGCAGAACAACTTTTTTTCCCTAGCTTTACTTTTACTTCCACTAGGAAAACTGCCCTGAAAAAGTGAAGTGAAGGTGAGCAGAGCACTAGATATAATGTGGGCAATGGGAGGCCACATATGCTGCCTCCTCCAACCTTTCACCCCCAGCATTGAAATCTTGGCCACGTATCATCTTTTTAGGAGAACGGATTTGCTCTGAGCTCTAAGGAAGCTCTGCAGTCAACTGCCCCTTATTCCATGGGGGCAGCTAGGTGGTGTAATAGATGGAGCTGGAACTGCAGTCAAGAATATCTGAATTCAAATCCAGCTTCAAACACTTAACTAGTTGTGTGACTCTGGGCAAGTTACTTAACCTCTGTTGACCTTAATCCACTGGAGAAGGAAATAAATGGCAAAGCACTCTAGTATCTTTGCCAAGAAAAAGCCATGGACAAAGTCAATGGGGTTACATAGTCACACGTGACTGAACAACAAGCCTATGTTGCCTAAAATTGTAAATGACTTTTTCTACACAGCTGGTTTACAACATTCCAATCTACCCACAGGTGGGAAGTAAAACTAGGCGAAGCATAATCTGCACTGCCTTTATTACCACAAAAATCTAGTGATAAATTATAAGGAATAAGAACACTGTATGTCTATGTGTGTATAAACAGAAGTCTATATGATTTACTTATACCCAGAGTCAGAGACACAATCCAGAAATCCCAATCTGGTGCTATAACCACGTCACATCAAGTCCATGTAAAAACCATGGCAAATTATGTTTCTCTGTACTAAAAAATATGTAGAGCAAAAATATTCTTTCCTAACAAACAGGATCTTACAGAATCATGCACTGGAATGGTAATGTCTTTGACATTTTGTGAAACCAATGAAGAGATATTTCTTCCCATGCAGTCTATTATCTTGGTACCTAGGTCTTCAAATTTAAAAATAGAACACACGTGGGAAGAAAAAACATTCTCAATGCTCTCTCCTTTTGCCCTTCATTTGTTTTCAGTAAGTGAGTCAACATGTTTTGAACATTTGCTGTGCATTTAGCACTGTCTTTGCAGCTATGGCAATTTTTAAAAAATCGAAGTTGTTTTCTCTTAAGGTCAGTTTTATTTGCAAGTTTATAATGAGAGATACAGGAAACAAATATGAAAGAAGCATACAGGGAAGTGAGGATTCTTAGTACAGCAGGCTTTACTGACATGGAATTGGTTCATCCACACTAGAAGAAAAGAATATCAGAGACAGAAAAATAGAAACAGACGGAAAGACAAAGAGAGAAGAGATGAGGAGAAGAGAGAGAGAGAAAGGACATGGAAAAGAGAAGGGGGGAAAGGAGAGACAAAGGAGAGATAGAGAGACAGAAACAGAGACAGAAAGAAAGGTAGAGAGGGAATGAGATGAGGCAGGGAGGAAGAAAGGAATAATTTGGGCACATCTTAAAGGAAAAGTGAACAATGGTAGCCAAAGTCAGTTCCAACATGCTCCCTGAAGTCTTAATAAGTGAAGTTTCATTTTAATCTGGATGAACCCACTCTGGTTCAGAGGATAGCATGTTGGATCTTGACTCAGGAGAATTTGGGTTCACATTCCACTTTTAATACGTATTAGCTTCACTGAGTGGGAATAAACCAGCTCCTCACCTCTGTAAACTTCTGTTTTTTCATATGCAAAATGGAGACAAGTCTATCAATTGTATTCACCTGGTAGGAATGGAGTAAATCACAAAGGAGATAACACATATATTTTGCATACTTTATAACTACATGTAATTGTCAGATACTATTGCTTCAGTTAGCTTACCAGAGGCATGATTAGAGTTGAAAGTCTGGCCCACAAATGAGGTAAAATAGCCCCAATGTTATGTGGTCTTTTCCCAGGAGAGCTGTTACCACCTCTCCATGGAGAAAAGGCCCCCTCACAACAGTAATTCAGCCAGGAACCAGTACATAAGTGCAGCAAGTGAACATAGAACCAGTAGATGGCAGTATAACAGAGAAAGCAACTTAGCATATACATCACAGATCAACAGAGAGGGAATCCCATGTGTTCAATCTATCTTTTGTTTCCCTCCTAAACAGCTCCAAATACCATCCACAATAATTTCATTTCAATTCCCGTCATGACCCTGGGCAGCTGGACTTTGATCATAAAGATTACCATGATTCAACTAATCACCAGGCATTTATAAATCTTTTATTATGTGCTATCTTCCTTTTGCCATCCTGCCTCCCACACCTGTCCCCCATCACCACCTTGTCATAGCAAAGGGGCTTACATAGCTCAATGAAACTATGAACTATGCCATTCAGGATTCTACTAGAAAGGCAAGTCATAGAAGAAAGTTCTAACAAAAAGTCATTGGAAAAAGAAAATTACTCCAGTATCTTTGCAAAGAAAACCCCATGGACAGTACTAAATTGATAAGAAATATGACATTGAAAGATGAGCCCCCTCAGCTTGGAAAGCATCCAACATGCTAGTGGGGAAGAGTGCAGGATAACAACAAGTAGCTCCAGTATTAAAGATGCAGTGGGACAAAAACCAAAAGGAAGCTCAATTGTGGATGCATCTGGCAACCAAAGAAATATCTGATAATGTGAAAATAAATACTACATAGGAATCCAGAATGTAAGATCTATGAACTAAGGTAAACTGGATGTGGTCAAACAGGAGATGGAAAGATTAAACATTGACATCCTGGGTGTCAGTGAACTTAAAATAATGGGAACAGGTAAACTGAATTCAAATGATCACTATATATATTACTGTGGGCAAGAATCCCTTCAAAGAAATGGGAGTAACTCTCATAGTCAATAAAAGAGTGAGAAAAATGGTACTGGATATAATCTCAAAAATCACCAAATGCTATCTGTTTGAATACAAGGCAAACTACTCAACATCACAGTAATGCAAGTCTATGCTCCAACCACTGATGCTGAAGAGGCCAAAGTTGATCAGTTTTATGAAGACCTGTAACATCTTCTAGAAATAATAGCAAAAAAGATGTCATATTCATCATAAGGAATTAAAATGCTAATGTAGGAAAATCAAAAGATATTTGGAATAACAAGCAAGTTTGGCCTTGAAGTACAAAATGAAATAATAGTTTTGTCAAGATAACTCACTGGTCATAAACACTCTTTTTCAACAATCTTTAACAATCAGCAATACTTTTTCAACAAGGTAACATTACCAGATGGTCAATACAGAAATAAGATTAATTATATATTTTGTAGCTAAAGGCAGAGAAGCTCTATAGAGTCTATACAGTCAGCTAAAACAAGGCCTGGGGCTTCCTGGGGCTCAGATCATGAACCTCTTAAAGCAAAATTCATACATAATTTCAAGAAAGTAGGGAAAGCCATCAGACCATATAGGTATGACCTAAATAACATCTCTTATGAATATAAAGTACAGATGATAAATAGATTTAAGAAATTAGGTATGGTAAATACAGTGCCTGAAGAATTATGGACAGAGATTCACAGCACTATACAAGAGGCAGCAACCAAAAAACATTCCAAAGAAAAAGAAAAGTAAGAAAGCAAAATATCTGTTGGATAAGGATTAACAAATACCTGAAGAAAGAAGGAAAGGGAAAGGAGAATAAGAAGGATACACCCAACTGAATGCAGAATCCCAGAGAATAGCAAGGAAAGATAAGATTTTCTTGAAAGTGAGCAATGCAAAGAAAAAGAAGAAAACAAAAGAATGGGAAAGATAAGATATCTTTTGAAGAAAATAAAGATATCAAAGGAATATTTCAGGCAAAAATGAGTATGATAAAAGACAAAAATGGTAGGAATTTAACAGAAGCAGAAGAGATTAAGAAAAGGTGGCAAGAATATCCAAAAGAACTATACAAGAGAAATCTTAACATCATTGATAACCGCTATGTTGTGGTTACCAAGTTAGAGCCCCACATCCTAGAAAATGAAGTCAAGTGGGCCTTAGGAAGCGTTACTAACAATTGGGCTAGTGGAGGTGATAGAATTCCAACTGATGCATTTAAAACCCTAAAAGATGATGCTGTTAAACTGCTACACTAAATATGCCTGCAAATTTGGAAAACACAACGGTGGCCCTTGGGTTGGAAAAAAATCAGTTTAAGTAAGTCCCAATCCTAAAGACGGGCAATAGGAAGGAATGTTCAAATTCCAAAACAATTGTGCTCATTTCACATGCCAGCAAGGATACGCTTAAGATTAAGAAAGGTAGGCTTCAGCAACATATGAACCAAGAATTACCAAAAGAGTAGGCTGGTTTTCTAAGAGGCAGAGGAACTAGTGATCAAATTGTCAACATCCCCTGGATTATGGAGAAAACAAAGGTGTTAAAGGAAAACGTTTACTTCTACTTCATTGGTTACACTAAAGCCTTTGTAGGTCACAACAAAATATAGCAAGTCCTAAAAGAGAAGGGAGTACCAGGTCATCTTTCTTGTCTCCTGAACAACCTGTATGCAGACCAAAAAACAACAGTTAGAGCTAAACATGGTACTAGTTGGTTTATGATAGGAAAAGGAGTGTGACAAGGCTGCATATTGGCACCTTATTTATTTAACATATACAGAGTACATAATGCAAAATACCAGGCTAAACAAGTCAAAAGCTGGAATTAAGGTTCCTGGGAGAAATATCAACAATCTCAGATATACAGATAATACCACTTTGATGGCAGAAAGTGAAGAGGGATTAAGAAGTCTACTTATGAAAGTGAAAGAGGAGAGTGTAAAAGTTAGCTTAAAGCTTAACATCAATGGCTAAGTAACTGGTCCCATCACTTTCTGGCAAATAGAGTAAGAAGAAATAGAAGCGGTGTCAAGTTTTATATTGTTAGGCTCAAAAATTACTGCAGGCAGCAACTGCAGCCATGAAATTAAAAGATGCTTGCTCTTTGGAAGGAAAGGTATGATAAATCTAGGCAGCATACTAAAAAGCAGAGACATCACCTTGCCAGTAAAGGTCAAAACAGTGAAAGCTATTGTTTTGTTCCAGTAGCAATGTAGGGTTGTGACACTGGACTACAAGGAAAGCTGAGCACCACAGAATCGATGTTTTTGAAGTGAGATGCTAGAGAAGACTTTTTAGAATTTGTTGGACGGCAAGGAGGTCAAATTAGTCAATAGTAAAAGAAATTAATTCAGTCTATTTTCTGGAAGGCCAAATACTGAAGTGGAAGTTTTAATACTTTGGCCACATAATGAGAAGACTCATTGGAAAAGATCCTGATGTTGGGAAAGATTGAAAGCTAAAGGAAAAGGGGATGGCAGAGGATGAGATGCACAGATAGTGTCATGGAAACAATGAATATTAATTTGTACAGACTTAGAGAGATAGTAGAAGATAGAAGGGCCTAGCATACTATGGTCCATTGGGTTACAAGGAGTTGAACATGACTGAACAATTAAACAACAAAAATAAGTATCAAAAGCTGGGATGAGAACTGGTGATAACAAAGAAATAGGAATAGCAATACATTTGATCAAGGACCTTACATTAGGATACACAGAAAGTAAATACAGAGCAACTTTAGAGGGGAAGGTATTAGTAGCTGGGGCACTTGAATTTAGACTAAAAGGAAGGCAAAGATTCTAAAAAGTAGAGGTTAGAGAGGAAGAAAAGCATCTCAGGCATAGGTGACCACCAATGAAAAGACAAAGAAATGGGAGGTGGAGAAACATATTAGAGCAACAAATGAGTGTGAGAAGAGTAATATCTAAGAAAAAAATAAAGAGAAAGAAAGAGCCTAGGTTGGAAAGAGCTGTGCCAGATAGAATTAGTTGAATTTGAGTAGGAGAGTGACATGGTTCAGACATATGCTTTAGGAAGATCATTTTGGCAGCTGTGTGAAGGATGGATGAGAGTGATAGAGACCTGAGGTAAGTAGACCAATTAGGAAGCTATTATAATAATACAAACAAGTAATTGTGAAGGCCAAAACTAGGGGATTGGCCACTAAGTAGACAAAATAAGATAGATAGATAGATAGATAGATAGATAGATAGATAGATAGATAGGTAGATAGATAGATAGATAGACAGATAGATAGACAGATAGATGAGAGTTTCTGTGGACACAGAAATAACAAAATTTGGTACCAATTCAGATATGTGGAATGAATAAAAGTGAGGATTTGAAGATAGCACCAAGTTTGTGAACCTAGCAGATTACTAGAAAGGTAGTAGTAGCCATTACAGAAATAGGAAGGTTTGAAAGAGGGATGCAGTGTTTTGTTTTGTTTTGTTTTTGCGGGGGAAGGAGGGGAGGGGGAAATGATGGATTCAGTTTTGAAAGTTTGAGATGTCAACAGGACACTGAGTTAGAAATGTCAGGCATTTGATGATCCAGGACTAGAACTTAGAAGAAAGACTAGGAGCTTCCTGAATAGAGTTAATAATTAAATCCATGGGAACTGATAAGATTGCCAAGTAAAAGAGGAGGAGAGAGAAAAGAGAACCAGACAAAGCCTAGAACATTACAATTTCCCATACCTGGAATGCTTTCCCTTCATACTTCCCCACAGAATCCCTGGTTTACTTCAAGATTCTGATCAAACGTCATCTTTTAAAAGACCTTTCCTTGTCCTTCTTACTGCTAGTGCCTTCCCTGTATCTACTTTTATGAAAAGAAAATCCAAAATGAAAACTGCCAGGAAACTCTCAAACAAAACTCAGAACTTCTATGTCAAAGAAAAACACTACAACAAGAGTTCTGGAACCAAAAAACCACATTTTCTGACAAACTGTGTACATTCCTACAGATTGAAAAATTGGACCTTTGATAATTTTAAGTACTTTTGATGAAAAAAATAGTTGAAAAAAATTTGAAATGCCAAAAGAAACAAATTTAGAAAAGTAACTTAAGTGACTGAGCAAAATTGATGCTTTTGAATTGTGGTGCTAGAAGAGACTTTTGAGAGCCTCTTGGATAGCAAGTGAATCAAAGTAATCAATACTTAAAGAAATTCATTCAGGGTATTTGGCAGAAGGTCAAATACTAAAGACAAAGCTTAACTACTTTGACCACATAATGGGAGGACAGGACTCACTGGAAAAGACCCTATTATTGGAAAAGATTAAAAGTTAAAGAAAAAGGGCAGAGGATGAGATAGATAGTGTCATGGGAAAAACAAACTTGAACTTGGACAGACTTTGCAAAAGAGTAGAGGATAGAAGGGCCTAGGGTGCTATCATCCATGGGGTCACAAAGAAGTGGATATGTCTGAACAAGGGAACAACAGCAAATAATGATAGAAATACTTTACATTCTAAATAGGAGAAGAGATAAATGTCCTTTCAGAATCCTAAAATCGTCAAAGGTCAGGAAGGTAGCATGAGCCAGTGTAATGAACGCTGACTCTGGATTTGGGAGAACCTGAGTTCAAATGCCACCTCTGCTGCTAAATACCTGTACAGCCTTGGGTAAGACATTTACACTTATGAACTTTACTTCTCTCATTTGCAAAACAAGTTTTTCAGATCAGATGGCTTCTCAAGTCCCTTCTAGTTTCAGTTCTATGACCCTGTAAGACTGGGGGAGTTGGGGGGGGAGGGAACAGAAACTGGATATGGGTGTGGTTTTTCTACATTGTTGGTTTTAAGAAAGAAAACAAAACTGAATGGAAAATGTACCCCATCAAAGGAGAAATGAGGAAGCACTGGTAAGAACTTGCTATTTAGTATAAATGAGTTATGTAAGTACATAATCAAGGAGGAAGGATTCAAGGAAACAAGTACATCCTCATTTCACTAGAAAGAGAGAAGGGAGTGGTATTAAAGAAAAGGGGAGAGTGGACAAAAAAAGAGATTTAAATTCAAGTAGAGAATGGTTACAAGTAAAACCAACTTCAGCAGGTGGATTTTGATGAGAAAATTAAAGGATAAAGAAGAAAGGATAATAAATAGATAACTGAGTTTTGGTTAAAATGTATGGAAGAGATCACTAAAATTATAGATTACTAATTATCAGATTTCATGTGTTTCTCCATTACCTTCCCTTCTGTTAAGAAGAAGTGTAGAGGTAGAGAGAGGGGGGGAAAAAGGATAAGAAAAGTATAAGAAAAACATTATAAGTATGAATAGGATAAACTCACCCATGAAATGGAGGTCAGAATGGCTTAGAAAGCATAATGCAAGCATGTATTGGTTACAAGAACCCTTGAAATATAAAGATTCATATAGATTTTAAATAATGGGCTGGAATAAAATTTGTTATTCTTTAAGAAAATTTTTTACAAAATCAAAGGAAGCACCAACAGATCTCAAACTATAATACAAAGCAATAAACATCAAAATATTTTGGTACTGACTAAAAAATAGAAAAAATGATGAATGGAACAGGTTAGGTATATAAGATCCAGAAACAACTGAACAAATTTCAAAAGTATCACCAACTCAAGGACAGAACTACTTGGATAAAGACTCACTATTCAACCAAAGAGAAAGATAGTATCAAAACTATAGTTATGGAAAAACTTCTTGACTAAACAATGAACAGAGAGCATCACAGGGATTAAGTTGAGCACTTTTGATTACATAAACTCCTCTCTTTCTTTCTTACTTCTCTTCTAATCTGTTCATAATATAACCTTTTTATATATAGGTCATATATCCACTTGGAGCTTATTGTGGTATATATTGAGAGATGTAAGCTTCTAGTCTTCTTTCCATTTTCCCCCCCACAGTTTTGGTTGAATAATGAATCTTTATTTAAATGCTTATATCAATAAAAGAGAGAGAAAGCAGATCAACATATTGGGCATGTAACTAAAAAAAGTACAGAAAGAACAAATTTAAAATCTCCAATTAAATACCAAATTAGAAATCCTAAATATCAAAAGAGAGAATAATAAATTAATGGTTTTTTTTAAAAAGCTATTGAACTAATAAAAGGAGGAGCTGGTTTTGTGACAAAAAAATCAAAAAATAGATAAACCATTGAAAAATTTTATTTTTTTTTAAAAAGAAGGGAGAAAACACCAGCATCAAAAATGAAAAGGATGAATGCACAACCAATGAAAATGAAATTAAAGCACTTATTCCAAACAATTTTGCCCAACCAAAAGCCAATAAAACTGACAATCTAAATGAAATGGAAGAATATTTACAAAAATATAAATTGCCCAGATTAACAAAAAATAGAATATTTAGGTAACTCTATCTTAGAAAAAGAAATTGAACAAGTCATAAATAACTGCAAACTCTACAAATTCCTTGGGAGTTTATATGCCAAGACAGGACATGAACACAATTATAAAACACTACACACACATAAAGACAGATCCAAATAATTTTTTAAAATGGTAATTGCTCACAGACAATCTGAGCCAACAATGTAAAAATGAAAATGCTATTTAAATCAATTTACTTAGTCAATGCCATACCATTCTACAAAAAAAAAAAATTATAGAGCTAGAAAAATAATAACAAAGTTCTTTTGGAGAAACAAAAGGTCAAAATCATCAAGAAAACTTAAAAAAAAAAAGTGAAGGAACGTGGCCCAGCAGTACCACATCTCAGCCACATTTGGTACAGGATAAGAGAGTAATTAATCAATGCAACAGAGTAATATGCAATATATAGAAGCAAAAGAGCACCATGGCCCAGCATTTGATAAATGCAAAGATCCCAGATTTTGGGGAAAGTATTCCCTCTTTGACATAAGCTTCTAGGAAAACTAGAAAGTAGTCTGGCAGAAAATAGGTATGGATTAACATCTCACACTATATAATAAGATGAACTCAAGCTAGGTACATGATTTGGGATATCATGGAAGAAATTACCTGTCAGATCCATATATATATATATATGAAAAGAGTTGATGACCAAGCAAGAAACAGAGAGATACATGGGAGGTAAAATGGAAAATTTTGATTACATAAATTAAAAAGGTTTTGCATAAATAAAACTAATTCAGCCAAAATTAGAAGAAAAGCAGAAAACTGAGGGGAAGGGAAAATTTTGCAGCAAGTTTCCCTGATAGTAGTATCATTTCTCAAATATGTAGAAAAGTGACCCAAGTTTATAAAAAATAGGACCATTCCTCCAATTGTATTAGTCAAAGTATATGAACAGGCAGTTTTCAGAGAAAGAAATCAAAGTTATAAATAGGCTTATGATAAAATGCTCTAAATCACTAAAAATTAGAGAAATGTAAATTAAAACAATTCATGGTACCACCTCGTACCCATGAGATTGACTAAGATGACAGTACAGGAAAATAACAAATTCTGGAAGACATGTGGGAAGAAATACACCATTTCTCTATTGGTCCAACCCTTCTGTAGAACAATTTGGAACTGCACTCAAAGCATTACAAAACTGTTTATTTTGGGACAGAGCCAAGATGGTGGCGTAGGAGCAGCAAGGCACCGCAGCTCCCAAATAGCCACCTCAAATACCCACAAAATATGACTCTAAACAAATTTTTGAGCTCCAAAACTCACATAAATATACCTCCTTCTGAAGATAGCTTGGCTAGAAGGGACCATCTCAGTGCTGGGAGCCAAAACCAGCCAAGCCTGAAACAACGGTGTGGCCCCAGGGGTGGCTAGATGAACCTAGCCGAGCCGCAGCTGGAGCTTCAGGAGAGTGGATCAGCAGCAGCTGTGACAGTTTCCAGAATTATCAAGCCATAAGAAACAAGGACTAAGTGACAGGTCAGTGGAACTCAGCTAAACTTGGGGAAGAAAAGTGGGTCCAGCCAAACTGCCTCCAGGGCAAGGAAGTGGCAGAAGCATGGCCCTGCAGCCACCTCCATGTAGCTGTTTCAGAGCTCCCAGCCTGCAGACTGCCAGAGGGCCAAGTGATTGTTCAGAGGCCAAGTGCTCTTACATTGAGCGGCCTGGATCCAGATCTTGGTCTTGGATGGTGGTCCTGGGGTGCGTTTTCAGTGAGCCAAAGCTGGTGGGGGCTGTAAAAAAAAAAATGACAGCCTCCTAATATGTCGGGCAGCTGGGAAAACCCCAGCAATTTGGGGCAGAGCTTTCCCCTCTGGAAGCAGAGTTCCACAGAGCTAAAAAAAATCATTGACTGGCCATCATGAGCAGGCAAAGGAAGCAAAGTAAGAACAACAACCAAACTCTAGATTCCTTCTTTGGGGATGAGAAGGATCAAAGCATGGAATGGGAGGAAGACAACACAGTCAAAACTCCCATACCAAAAGCTTCCAAGAAACATGAAAACTTCCTAAAAGCCATAAATCAGCTTAAGAAGAATTTTGAAAACCAAATGAGAGAAGTGGAGGAAAAATTGGGAAGAGAAATAAGGATGATGCAAGAAAATCATGAAAAGAGGGTCAACAATGTGAATGAAGAAATTAACACCTTAAAAAATAGATTAACTCAAATGGCAAAAGAAGCCCAAAAAGCCAATGAGGAGAAGAATGCCTTAAAAAGTCGAATTTCCCAGACGGAAAAAGAATCTCAAAAGCTTTCTGAAGAGAATAATTTCTTCAGAATTAGAGTGGAGCTAATGGAAGCAAATGACTTTATGAGAAATCAAGATACCATTAAACAGATCCAAACAAATGAAAAAATAGAAGGAAATGTGAAATACCTCCTTGAAAAAACCACTGACCTAGAAAACAGATCCAGGAGAGACAA
>CM053580.1:365833808-365858219 GCA_028627135.1 Pseudochirops cupreus
CTCTCTCTCTCTCTCTCTCTCTCTCTCTCTCTCTCTCTCTCTCTCTCTTTCTCACTGGTTTCTCTATTTTACCTGGAAGTTCAACGGCCACTCACAAGCCCTCTGCTGATGGACATGGAAGCTTTGGTCTGCTATTTCCAACCTGAGCAGGTTTGCCCCTCCTTACCCAGCCTTCTACTGTTGGAGAAACACCATATTGCCTGACTTACTTTAGACTTGGGAGTTGGGAGCTAAGAATTACTAAGCTTTAGTGATCTATTGACCTCAACCTCCCTCGTGGCAGGGGAATCACAGGAGTACGCCACCATGCCTAGCCTTGGAAGAACTTGTAAGCAGTCATGATTTCCAAACTTAGAAACAAAAGGGAAAAACTTGATTTCAACTCTGAGTCCACTTTTCCTATTAGAAGCTATCTAAAGTTATATGGATGTTGCCATAATCATCGGGTGCTTCTGAAAATGTCTTTGAATCCATTTTCAGGACCTCTTAAGAAACCTGGTAAAAGAACCCTCTTTGCTGGAAAACAAAGATCATAGTTTCCTATGTAAGAGAAGCATAGAAACAAAGAATTTCAGTTAGAAGAGACCTCAGTAACCATGTAACTGAACCCATGCCTGAAAAGTGTGTGCCTATATGTGCCCTAATCCTAAGTGTACACATTATTCAGAAATGACTCTGTAAGCAACTACTTGATTCCATGATGCTAAGTTATCACTCATTTTTTTACATATGGTTTTGACTTTTTCTTCAAAAAAATATTGGTGACAGATATACTTTTGAAAGGTCCACAAGCCTCTCCTTCTCCTGATTTATTCTCCTAAACTATGTTTCCAACCTATTTTTTTTGTCATTCTCCTCTATACTAATTTTTTTTTGCATTGAAATTATAAATAAACAAAAGATATGTGATTTCATTTTAGTGGTGAACTTCTAGGAAAGTATTTCTTTTTATTGGCACTGATAAACAGTGCAATGTAAGCCTGTTTTAAGAAATCATTGAAGATTATTTGAAAGGTAAACCAAAAGAAATAACCTTATTCAGGAACCTTCTGATGAGAAACCTTAGGCGAGTTTAAAATAGGGAAATATTTGCTTGCTAAGGCATTCAACACTGTAATGGAGGTCAAGGGCAGAGTTCAATTTGAGGAAGGTTTCCTATGGATGGTGAGATCCTCCAGATGCTCTGATCTGCAGGTAATGTAGCTATCCCTGGAAAATGAATGATTTTTCTGTAATCATTCAAAGGAATCTAACATGACCATCTACCCAGGAAAGACCAAATGGATGAAGAATGTTTATTTCTCAAATTTTAACATACTTTTATGTACACAACCTATAAAGCTTTTCCATCAATTTGTGTATCTGGGACAGGTAGATGAACAAGTTGGGTGCAGAGTTGAATATGTGGAAGACAGCAGTCAGGATTACCTTTGGAAAATTTTAAACTTCTTTAATGAACTATTAATACCAAAATTTTAATGGTATTTATATGTGTCAGTAATGTGATGATTAAAAAGTTTGAGAGACATAATTTCTGGGTGATTTAATCATTTTATTATTAAGGTCAGCAGGTTATTAACAAAAAGGAAGGTCATTTGGCAGTTTCCCTTAGACCAAAGACCCCTAATGGTGGTGGAGTCACAGTTTATATACCCTTGAAAAGGAGATATTCTTGAGGGATGCCTAATCTTGCTGATTGGTTAATCAAATAGGAGGTGGGCTATCTTGGATAGTACATGACTTAGGTCACTGAAATCTTGGTCAAAGAGACAAAAATGTCCATATCACCTCTTGATAATAGGGAGAATGAACATTTTCCCTGGACCTGTCTGAGCAAGCACAATGAGCAGAAATCACCCATTAGTGTAAACTTAGAATTTCTTTTACTATCTGATGAGATCTTGGCCTAGGTAAAGCTCTAAGACAGATTTCCTACCTTGGTTGCTTTCTGGATAAGGAAGTAGAAAAGGGGAAAAACCTTGATTCTAATACAATGATTAGTTATTAAATATAAGAGAGGAATATTTATTTCTCACAGTAAGATAATATTCTCCTAAGAATTAAAAATCCACATTACAGAGAGGATAATAAAGAGGAGAATATTAGCTATGATTAGGTGGCAATATGTAACCAAGGAGGAACTTTGAAGAAGAATAAGAGTAAAACATGTCAGCAAGAAAGTGTATGATAGTCAGAGAATAAGTGCTGGCCTTATGATCATTCAGTTAATAAACATTTATTAAGAGTGCCAGGTACCATGCACCAGGTACCAGCTAAGTGCTGAGATACAAACAAAAGGTAAAAATAGCTGTTGCTCTCAAGAAGCTCACAATCTAATCAGGGAATATAATTATTAAAAGATTAAAAGAAGCTGAAAAGGCAGGAGGGAGGGAAGAGAAAGAAGGCACCCAACATGAGGGCATGATGTAATCTTGCAGCTGGGTGAGAAATTGCGAGGTGGCTACGCTAGGCTACCAACAGATGTGGAATGCATGACCCTTGCCCTTTTTCCCAAATGAATTTGAGTGTCTACTTCTTGAGGGGGAAGACTGTGAGATTCTAATGAAGGGGTCAGTGAGAAATCCATTATCTCAAGTACTACTTAAAGCTACTTTAGAAGACAGTGAGATTTTTTTTTTTTGGAGGGGGAAGGTAGAGCAATTGGGGTTAAGTGACTTGCCCATGGTTACAAAGCTAGTTTTTGTGGAGACAATGAGATTTAAGTGCCCCCTCCAACCCTCAGCCCCAGTTTGAACAGCAGAACAGATAATGCCCCAAACTCCCTGTCACCTCATCTCCCCACTCTTGGCAGGTTTTACTCTATAAGAATCTATAACCTCTCCTGACTAGGGGGCATCCTCCTTAAGTGGAGGGGGTCCCCCTTAGGCTGGAGTCTCCCTTAAGCCTCCTCTCCCTTGGGAGGCTGTCACCTCCCACTTAAGCTGGGGTTTCCCTTAAGCTAAGTTTTCCTTCAGGGGCAAATGAGCCTGCTTGGTGTGTTTTGTTGTGTTTCCTATAAATAAATGTGTATACTTGATTTGGAGACAGCCTGAGTGAATTCTTTTGGGATAACCTTGCACAACAACATTTTGGGGTGTCCTTGAGCCTATCATTCCTTAAATGCAGGATCTGGGAAGAACTTTACGATATCCACCTTTTCCAATCAGAAGGAGGGAGAGACTCACGGGGCATGGAGTGCTGAGGAGGTGTGAGTTCTAGAGCTGCGATTTTGTAAGGAGATGAATTTCTAGGGCCAGTGATGGAAGACCAGGACAGCAGCAAGGTAGGAAATGAGAATGAGGGATGGTGAAAATGAGGGGATAACAAGTGGCCAGTGATAACATTCACTTATATCCTCTGATGTTAGGAGAAATTGAAGAAGACTTATAGCATGTTTGATTTACTCCCAGTGGTTAATTTATCTGAGGATACAGATAAGAGTTTCACTGGATAAACAGACACAGATGACTTGTCATTTGCATCACTGGAAGAAATATCCAAATTGTTGAGAAAACAGATCCATTTGAATATTTTAGGGAGGTAGAATGCATCCATACTAGGGCATCTAAAGTAGTAATAAGTGTTTAGTAACTGAATCACCATATGACTAACTGGAGAGCATGGCATCTAAGAATCTGATGATGGACCTAGGAACATTTAACATGGAGAAGATTAAACTCTAGGGCTACATCATCATAATCTTCAAGCATTTTGAAGAGTTGTCATGTATATGGAAGAGGGAGCAGACTTGTTCTGCTTGGTTCTAGAGAGTAGAACTAGAAGCAGTGGATCTGGAACAATGGATAGAAGTTGCAAAGAAGCTAATTTAGATTTGCCATGAGGAAAAACTTCCTACCTGTTAGAGACATCCCAAGGTCAATTTGACTCCTTTGAGAGGTAGTGGACTTTCTGTCACTGGATGTCTTCAGGCAAAGACTGAATAACAACTTGATGGTTATGTTGTAATGGGGAGTCTTGCTCAGCCATGGCTTGGCCTAGATGGTCTCTAAGTCCATAGGGTTGTTAAGACTCTATGGTGATCCATCACCTGGCTCCTGGAGGTCATCTTCTCCAAAGGCCAAAGACCTGGATGCAAGAACATCATCCAGAGACTGGCAAGTAAGCTTTTACATTGTTGGGAACATTTGAATCCATCCCATGCCAAGGAACTTGTAGAGGAGATTTTACCCTGGAGGATAATGCAGGCATTACAAAGAGTTTTGTTCCAGTTGAAGAAGTCAAATGACAAGTTTCTGGAGCCTGTCATTTAGGAGGAAATGATAATGAATCTGTTGGGAAGAAATGTTGTAAAAACCTTCTTTTAAAATTGTGTTTTGATTAAAGGGTAGGTAAGAAATAGCTAAGGCTATTTACCTATGGTTAAACCTTAGATCTATTTTGGGACAGTAATGGTCCTAATTCATGTACTGACAAGTATGTTTGCACTGTGGTTAATGTACTGTGGACTAATGCTGTCCACTCATAAAATAGCATACATATATATTCAGTATATACGCTATGGAACAAATTCATATGCTTGGCTGAGTCTGAAATATTTGGATAAGAGGAAATATTAAACTAAAAGCTATTGTTGACTAAATGTAATAGATACTAAGCACAGTGACGTTAGGTTGCTTCAAATTAAGATGTTTGTTTTGGATGTGGATTTTTTTTTTTTAGGCCCTGGAATGGTGAAAGGGTAAAGATTAATTAAAAAAAAAAAGAAAATTCAATCTTATTTAGACTAAGACTACCCAGAGAGTAGATGAACATATCAGGCCTGAGAATGGCAGGTTTCTGTCCAAGGAGCTAATGTTTTGGGTCTGTAATAGAACTTATTGTGTCATTACTGGAAAAAGGCGTGGAACTTCCCAGTAAGCTCATGTCACTTCATACTCCATAAACACCTCACAATCCCTCAAATCCCTGGCTAACTTACATCCATAGACTCTATCACATCTCCAGCTAAAGTCCCTTAAATTAGTTACAGAAACAATGGCTGGCTTGATTTTCCTGCAAAACCAAATGGATTGCTTTCTGAATCTTTGCAGTCTTAAAAGGGACACACTTTGTTCCAGGGGAAAGAATTCACAGGGGATTGAATTACATGGAACATTGAGACTTTTGGAAATCTAGAAAGAACATTTGCGTTGTCCCATCTGAAAAAAAATTAATGTTGAATATCCCAATGGCATGGTGATATTTATTGAAAGACAGCTGAAAGTAGATAATCTAGATTTGATTCTAGTAGTCAAAATAAGAATGTTGGGGTTGTTTAGACTACATCCTTCAGAAGAATATTTTAAAAGTAAAGGCATCAACACATGTCCCTGGCCTGTGGCAAGGGGGAAAGGAGTGTATAGATGTATGTATGTGAGTTTTCAGGATCATAATTAAGTAACAAGACCAACTTTCTTTTCCATGGATGAGTATGTGTGTTTGGCTTTAGGAGGGGTAAATGTTGAGACTGGGAGTCTGAGATTTCTTGAGAGGCAGTAGGGCACAAAGAGAAGAACTCTGGTTTGGGAGTTATAGGTCTTGGGTTCAAATCAGTCACTTAACCTTTCTAGTTCCCAGTTTCCTCATTTGTAACATGAGGGGGTCTTATTATTTGCTTCCAAGGTCCTTTTCAACTCTAAATTTATGATCCTATAAGATTTCTTGCCTTGGTTATTTAAAATTCCTCAAGGAAAATTTAATTTCAAGTTACCTTAATTTAAATGTGTGCATGCACACATATACACACGTATGGGCTAATATGTACTTTTTTCTGGGTAAGGAGATAGAATATTCCCCCTGCTCCAAATTCTAGTTGTCATCCAATTTCAATCATTATTATAGAACACTAATTTATATTTTCAGTTTTTTTGAATTTCAGTGTGTTTCTCGTTATCTCAATTCATGTCAACAAATTTTTTAACAGGGTTTAAAACCTGATCACAGAAAAGTATCCTTGTGTGGTAATTTTGGTAATGAGAATTTAAAACTAGAAGAAAACTTAGTAATCATTGCTTTTTGTTTTACAGATGAGGAAAATGAGATACTTTTCAGAAGATTAAGAAGAATAAGCCTAATCACATTCTAGTCAGTTTTTTTGTCTTTATTGGTTCATTCAAGCAATTGTTCAATGAATATTTATTAGGTGATCACCATATTCCACGCTTTGTACTGGTACCCCAGAGTGAAAAAGTACTTAACCTCTAGGAATGCATATTTCGGTATCTCTAGCCTCTTGTATGGGAAGAGAAAAAGCCCTGTGGTCTTTGTCTCCCTAACTAGAATCTTAGAGCTTTTCTTTCCTGATCACTTCTAAGAAAGAGATACCGTGGGCCTGGAGTTAGGAAGACTCATCTTCCTGAGTTCAAATTTGGCCTTGTTCACTTAGTACCTGTGTGACTCTAGGTAAGTCACTTAACTCTGTTTGCCTCAGTTTCCTTATCTGTAAGATGGATTGGAGAAGGAAATGGCAAACCACTCTAGTATCTTTGCCAAGAAAACCCCAGTTGGGGTCAGGAAGTGTCAGACATGACTGAAATGATTGAACTCCAAAAAAGGCGCAGAGAGGTTTAAGTAGCTTGTGCAAAGTCACACAGATGGGAGAGCCACCATTCAAACTTAGGCTTTATAGTTCTGTGTTCTATGGTCTTTTCCTAATCCAAGATCTTACTTCACACCCAGTGATTTTGGCATTACACTACTTTACACTCAAAAATGGAGAGAACCAAACCTTAATTGTACTTGTAAACACCTTAAAATAACTGCGTGGGAACAAACATTTCTGCTTGTAGACAGAAAACACCTCTTCTATTATTTCTTCTTTTGGTTAACGTGCTAGCTCCTACTCATGGGACCTTATCTAATGAGATGTGGGTCTGAGGAAGTAGCAGTGAGTGTTCACAAATATTTAAAACTCCTTCAGCTCCTTAGATTGAAATAGGATATTCAGATTTCCTCTTTGCTGGATCATTTAACCACTGTTTATGTATATAGCACTGAGCTAAATACAGGGCATACAAAGATAACAACAAAACTCCTTGTCCCAAGGAGCTTTCATTCTACTGGAAGAAGGATGTACACAAATAAGTTAATTGGGAATATACACAGAAATAAAAAAGTAGTTGGGGAGGGAGGTACACAGACAACTGGAAGACTGAATATTCTGAGTACTCATTAGAAGATAATATTAAGGAATTCCAAATAAGATGAAGATTTTCTCTTTGTAAACAAATCCTTTGGAAATGATTCCTTCTTGGACTGTCTTATGGAGAAAATAGGTCACTTTTTGCCTCCTTGGCTTTATTTTCAGAGTAACTTGTGCCTCTAGTTTCTACTTCAAGGGGTCAGACTTTCACATTAGAGGATACCAGCAGCAAAAAGTTGCACTTTATTTATTCTGTCCTTTGCCTTCCTAACTGTAGGTGTATTTTGTACAGAGCATGTGGAATTCATGCTTTGTCGTTTCCAGAACAAATACTGAAGCATAAAATTCTTTTCAGAGAATAATAACATTGACAATAACAACCATCACTCTTGTTTTTATTGTTACCTGGTCTGGATTTGTGATCTAATTGGTAAAGGGAGCTCCTCATGAGGAAACTCTTAATACTGATGTAGACAGGCAGCTAGCCTGTAATTTGTAGATTGGAGAATTGCCTGAGGTCTTGAGAAACTGATTTGGGTCACATAACCAATATATGTCAGAGGCAGGGTCTTCCTTAGGTCTTCCTTACCCAAGACATGAGGCTAGCTCTCTATTCACTGGCCAGATTCTCTCACCATCATTCTTGTAGGGTTGTTTAAAGCAACAGCAAACTAGCTAATCAACAATGTACAAAGAACAAAAAAATCTATTTTCAAGAGTAAGGAACTAGGGCGGCTGGGTGGTGCAGTGAATAAAACACCGCCCCTGG
This sequence comes from Pseudochirops cupreus, assembly GCA_028627135.1. Classification (NCBI taxonomy): domain Eukaryota; kingdom Metazoa; phylum Chordata; class Mammalia; order Diprotodontia; family Pseudocheiridae; genus Pseudochirops; species Pseudochirops cupreus. Next base: position 365,841,719 of record CM053580.1, read on the forward strand.
AGTCAGGAGGACCTGAGTTCAAATCCAGCCTCAGACACTTAACACAAAAACTAGCCATGTGACCTTGGACAAGTCACTTAACCCCAATTGCCCCTACCCCCCAAAAAAGTCAAGAAAGAAGAACAAGGAACAGAGCAAAAGGTTCAACTATACTCTCTTGATTTTTACGTTTAATTGATGTTTATTTTTAAGCACTGCTGTCGTTTCCCATGTTGTCATCATCCCTCTCCACACCAACAGAACCCTTCCCCATTGTGAAGAAGTATAGTGAAGTAATATAAACTTATACATTGGCCATGTCTGAAAATGTCTATGCCTCAATCTACACCTGTTGTCCACCAGCTCACCACTAAGACCTAGAAAATAGATTTTACTATCAGTCATTTTATGTCAAAATGGGTCACTGCAATGATCAGAGTTTTGCTGTATTTTAGGAAGTAAGCAATGAAGAAAGGAAGGAAAGAATGAGGAAGAAGAAAGGAAACATTTATCAAACACGTAACTTTATGCTTGGCACTATACTGAGCTCTATGGATTAAAACATAGGTGAAAAGAAAGACAATCCCTGTTCTGAAGGAGCTTATATTCTAGTAAGGGAAGACAACGTGTAAAAGGGAGCTATAATTGGGAGGGGACAGAGATGAAGGTACCTTGTAGCCTGGGTAGTTGGATGGCAAAGAGGCTCCAGGCACTGAGGGAAATTTCAGAAGGAGACAACTATAGCAAAGGTATTGTTTTGAAGTTTAGAAGTCAGGAATAGGACTGAGAAGGGAGTATTGCTTTCCTTCACTTTTAGCCTTCTAAATAATTTGCTGAAGGGAAGAACTGTAAGACTTTTATTTTCAAATTATTTTATTTCATTAAAGTTATGGAACCATTCTCTATGTACAAAACTCAGATCTTGGGCTGAGGAGCTACTCAGAATTCACTTTAAGATTAAAAAAAAATCAGACAAAAGGAATAAAGCTACATATATACTCATATATCACTAGTTTTGTCAGCCCAGGTTTCCCAACCAGTACTGATAATCTTATTTAATAAATGAGATGATCTTGTTTCCCTAATGGCATATACCTTAAAATTTAAAGATACGTTAAATGTTTTCTATTGTTCAGTAGTTTCAGTCATGTCTAACACTTTGTGTCTCCATTTGGGATTTTCTTGGCAAAAATACTATAGTGGTTTGCTGTCTCCTTCTCCAACTCATTTTACAGCTGAGAAACTGAGGCAAATGGGGTTAAATGACTTGCCCAGGGTCACACAGGTAGTAAATGTTAATTGTTAAATGATGATAATTTGAGTTAACAGTCTTCTGATTAAGAAGTAACTTTAGCTCAGGAACCATTGTTTGATCATTCTAAGTTTTGCTAGTCTACTGCTGATATATCTTGGCATGACATTTAATTAGGCCTAGCTCTGTCACTAGTTGTGTGATCTTGGGCAAGTCATTTAACCTTTATTTGCCTGTTTCCTTATTTATAAAATGAAGGGTTTGAATTTGCTGAACTTGGAGGTTTCTTCCTGCTCCAAATCTATCACTATCTTTTGGGCTAGGGTGAAATTCAAAGATGATGTAAGGTATCTATCTGTCTGTCTGTCCATTTGAACATCCCTCCATCTCTATGTCCACCCATCCATCCATCCATCCTTCCTTCCATTCATCCATTCATCCATCCATCATCTATCTATCTATCTATCTATCTATCTGTCTATCTATCTATCATAGTTGAAAGACAGTAAAAAATAGTAGGAAGTGTCCTGGACCTTGGGGCAGCTAGGTGGTGCAGCGGATAGTGTTGGGCCAGTAGTCAGGAAGACCTGAGTTAACCTCTGGCCTCAGACACTTATTATCTGTGTGACCCTAGACAAGTCACTTTACTTTGTTTTTTTTTTTTTATCAGTTTCCTCATCTGTAAAATGACCTGGAGAAGGAAATGGAAAACCACTCCAGTTTTTTTGCCAAGAAAACCCCAAATGGCTTCATGAGGAGTTGGACAGACTGAAATGACTGAACAACGAAAGTGCGAGAACTTCAGCCAGGAGAGGTTGTGATTCTGAAATTCTCTAGTTGTGTGAGTAAGAACACATCATTTAATCTCTCAGCCTCAGTTTCCTCATTCCATAAAATTGGGAGTAATACCTGTAGTACTTCCTTAATAGGGATGTTTTGAAGATCAAATGAAATTAGGTAAATATAAGGTGCTATATGAATGTCAAGTCATCTATCCTGATCCACAGTTCTTAGGGAGGGAGCAGAGAGGGCATATGATTTCTCAAAACAAAACTGGCTATAGGAAGTTTTGTTTCACCTTACTCTCTGTGCCACCACTTAAGGATGACTGTTAACCTTTGAGAATACAAATGAAAATATTCTCCTCGAGCATGTGTGAAAATTTTATATAACTTGTTTTGTAGAAAATAATATTTATGTAAGTGGTATGTCTAACATCAGAGGGTACCAAATTGTGAATTTCTATCACTGAGGGAAAAAATCACTGTACAAATTTCTTTCATATAAGTTATGCTTGTCTTGGAAAAATGAAATGGAGTCTTAAATACATTTCTAGGTTGTTTGAGTAGTGGAAACAGATGATTTGGACTTCAAAGTGGACTTTTTTGGCCCGAGTTATTCAATTTGCTTGCCTGCATTGACCAATGTCACCAGCTAATTTCAAGTTCTCCTTTTTGTGTTATGTTGTGCAAACAGAAGCAGTTTTCTGTTTTCAAACCCATCTTATTAAGGGAAGAGATTTTTGACTTAGGTGAAACAATTATTGTTTTTTCAATTTACCTTAAAAACTCAAAGGGCTGTTTTGATTGATGGAACCCTAAAGCAAAGACAATTAGTAGACAAAGCATAGTGGATGAAACCTTGAAATCCTGCTATGGAAAAATTTAGAAAGTTGTTTGAAACTTGTAATGTCAGTCTTAGTTTTTAGCTTTTAACATTTCCAAGATGAGTTTTGAAGGAAGCCAAAGGAAGCCCCTGTTACCTAGACATTGCTTTTTCCTTGGAGGTTGCATTTGACTTTAGTCAGAATTACATATATATTTGGACTCCTGTTCTTTCCAAGGCTGGGATTAAGGCTATGAGATGTAACTGGTTATCCCCCCCACTGGAGAGTTAGCCCTGGTATGATCATGTGTTTTCTTTGCCCTGACAAACAAAATATATTCTCAAGTTCCATTTATTTGCACCTTTCAGCTAGGAGACCAAATTGCTTGTTTAACTTTGGCTTTTGGAGTTCTCTATGTTTCGGTTTTGCCAAATGTCAAAATAGAGCCATGTCTCTGTCTCATGGATAAACTTGACTAAACCATATTAGATAGAATTGGCAAACAGCTCAGGTCTCAGAAACAAGACACAGTTTTGGCCCCCATTGAAAAAGTATATGGAGTGACCTTGCATCATCGGACTGGCAAATGCTGCCAAGTCAACAGCCAGGGTGAGGGTGGGCCCTGCTTTTTAGCAAACCTGCATTAGTATTAGGCTTTCTCTCCTCCACTATTTCCGAAAGGCTGCCCTGGTCTGGAAAACATTATAGGAAAGACAATTCTAAGAAAAAGAGCAAAAGCAGAGTAATTTCAAGTCAGCACTGTGTCTGAGACCTGATCTTTGCAAGTTCATTATAAAACTTCAAAGCCAAAACTGAATGAATGGAAAAATATGGTCCTTATTGTTTGTAAAACAAAAACAAAATCTTTATTAGCATAGAGATTCTTTATCTACACGTACATAATCATATGGAAGAATGCTTACCTTATTAGCATTATTGACAAAAAGTTGAAAGAGCAGAAGAGTTGGGCAATGCCTTGTAACTAGGAAACTGAGCCCCAAATGAGTTATGGCAACAGCCGATTTCCAGCAGACTTCGTTCGATTAATGGGCTGAAATCATTTGCACTGAGATGAAAAACTGCTTGATTTGTCCTGCGCAAACTTGTCCTATTTGGTTTGTCAACTGGTCTTTCTTGTATGCTCTGAGTAGAAACTAGTTCTTGACATTCCAAAGTTGAAAATGCGTGGTGGGTGGTCAAATGATAATTATCTCCATTTTCTTTATATTCTGGGAGTATACTACTTATTTGTCACCCAAGAAAGAAAAAAACGAGTCACCAAATTTGAAATTTGGAAAAGCCCCTAAAACATAAGTTCAGTCTCCTCAATGCTAGATTCCTTTATACAAACCCATAGCAGAGGGTGATAGACCTTTTGCTTATCTGCTTCCAGTGAGGGAAGAGTCATGACCTCACAAGACAGCTTATTCCATTGTTGATTACAAATTTTTGCAAAGTTCTTTCCTATACCAAGCAAAATTCCACCTCAGCAATGGGATGGTCCCATCCCATCCAACAAATGCTGCCATCACCAGCGATGTCAAAGTACTTGCTCTTTTTGAATTTGTGCACAACTAAAAAAATTCAGATCATAACCCAGGACCCCAGCATCACTAATTTTAATAAAATTCATTATGTCCTCTCATCTGGAAGAAGAATTAGAGATCATTTTGTCCACACATACCCCAGGGAATATTCTAGAAAGTAAGGACCAGAAAGGTCTAATGATTTACTCAAGATCACACAACTAATTAAGGGAATCTCCAGGCAACTGGTCCCATACTCTTTTCACTGCATCTCACTGCTGCCAGTGTTTGCCTTTCTATATTTACGGTATCAGATTTTTGCCTCTAAGTAAGCGATCTTATCTTTTAAATTTCATTTTTTAAAAATTATGGATTGATATTACACATTAAGATCATTTTAACCATTAATTCTTTCATTAAGAGGACATTTAAAATCCCGTCCACCTTTATAAAATCCCAAAGTTCAACAAACAGAATTCCTCCATCTCAATCGGGTTACTGCTAAACATTCTACAGAGGAAAAGAGCTCTCTACTAGAGGCACTGCTTTAAGATGACGTTGAGTAGGCTGTTAGTCTTCTGATACTGCTTCCATCCACCATGATTTTTCACGTATTTCCCAGCAGTGACTCTGAGGTCACAACTTCAGGTTTTTTTTTTCACCATCCTTGGATATTACCCATATGGGCCTGGAGAAATATATTCATCTAAAGTGTTGGGTAGTTTCTATCTCTTTGTATTTCATTATTATTCTAGTGTGAAGACTGCATTCATTTTGTTAAAGCAAGCTGAAACAAAGATGATAAGTAATGAGCAATTGTGTACATTTATCTAGTATTTGATGATTTACAAAGTGCTTTTCATAAGCAACCCCTCAGAGTTGCTTCAAAAATTACTTTTTTCTTTTTGGAGGGGGGCGGGCAGGGCAATTGGGGTTAAGTGACTTGTCCAAGGTCACAAGGCTAGTAAGTGTTAAGTGTCTGAGGCTGAATTTGAGCTCAGGTCCTCCTGACTCCAGGGCTGGTACTCTATTCACTGTGCCACCTAGCTGCCCCTCAAGCAATACTTTTAAGGAATCCTTGTGATTTTAAGCATTTATTTATGAGCCTCAGAACAATTCTGGACTTTAGTTCCTCTGATATATTGTCCCTCCATCCCCCTTCCATCCCGCCATGTTCCTGTTATTCTTTAATATTTATCCTTGGTTTTGGCTTTTTTATATCTCTTTTGTACATTTCATTTTAAAATATGAGCTCATGGAGTCACATGACAGAAGATACATGAGTAAAACATGTTTTAGCATAATCCATACAAACCACCTCTAGGAAAAACTAAGTAATGTGCCAGATGTGTTAGTCTCTACAATTTTGTCAAGAAAGGACAATGGGAAGCACCTTCACAAGTATAAAACCTTTTGAAATAATAGCTCTTAAAACCCCCTGTTCCAACTTCTACCCAAGGCCAAGGCTACCACACTAAGGAGACCCAAACCTTGCAAAATCAGCTGCACAAAATCAGCTGTCTCTGATTGGACCATTTAGTTTGGGAGCATGTATGCTCATACATGTGTGTGTGTGCATGTGTAGGGGGTGGTGGTGGAGGTAGCTATCATTCTTTCCTCTTAGTAACATCCTCCTACTTCAACAGAGGAGGGGAGGGCATCCCATTTACTTAGCATCATCGCCAGAAATGTTGCCATCTCATTCAAACTACTTTATATATAACTATTTGTATTTTTTCAATTTTTTTCTCTTTATTAATTTTCATAAACTTATGGTGAGGTATTCAGGGAGAACTAGCACTTCTGGTGAGAGAGTTTGCTAAGCCTCTTTCAGGGCTACTCATCCACCTTTGATATCTACCTTCACCCAACTCTCAGTGGTGGTTCCAAGAAGCTGTAGCATGTATAGAGGCCACATCCTGGTAAAACTGTCTCAGCAGATGAGCTAAACCAGGTTGAGGTTAACTGACAGGCCTCGAACCCATCAAGTGAGTTAGGAGAATGTCTACTCCAAGCACATGAAGACTTCCCCACTTGAATGAGTGGATGAGAACAGTTTGTTCCAATGGCCATGAAAGTAACTGAAGCAGGTACTGTGGAGCACTTAGAGCTTGGTCAGACATCGAACATAACAAGTCACCCGTTGAATCTCTAGCCATCACCAGACATCTTGATTTTTGTCTTACAACTGGACTTCAATGACTGGAAGACAGAGAGTGAGTCTGATGACTGTGCAACTGTACCTCGCTTAAATCCAATTCACAGGGGAGCCAAGACATCACTCATGATGTCATTGGTCCTATTCCAAACGAAGAACAAAACAATTATCTATCCCATTAGAATGTAAGCTCCTTTGAATAGGTTTGCTTTTATTCATTGTATTTGCATCCTCAATACCTAACAAAACACCTGGTAAATACTGGATAACTTAATTAAATGATTAATTGATTGATTAGGTCAAGGAGTATAGCAGAATCACTTTATTATAAAGAAGGCACAGAAGTCAGCTTCAATCATTTTATATACTTTCCACAAGGCAGGTAGTTTGCATTGTGAACAAGTAGTTGTTCTCAGAGTTAGGAAGAATTAGATATGAGTCTTTGCTTCATTCTCTGACACCATGTAATTCTCAAAGATTTTTAAATAGCTAAATAGGTATAATTTGCATAGCTAGAGAAAGTTTCCTGGCTAGAAATTTCCCAAGCTGTTGAAATCACAGGTCCAGTCAAATGTATGCAATTATACACACAGACACACAGATACACACACACACGCACACACACACACACACACACACGAAATGTCTAAACAATGAAATCAGGTTTCTCATTATCTAGAGCTAGCATCCTATTTTTTTCTTATATTGATTGAGGGCTAAAAATGAACAAAGGGACATCATAGAGGGGGGAAGGGATCTAAAGGGCTAATTATTTAAGGGGGAAAAAGTTAGGAGACAGGAAGGAGAAAAGATGATATTAGTTCACAGGCTAAAATCCATGTAGTCACAAAAATAAAACTCTTCTTTGAATGAGAGAAGAAAAAATCCATTCCCAAAGAGTAATTGCTTTGGTGGGGAGAAGGGATGGAGGTTTTGAAAAGTTGGAAAATCATTTCTACCAAAGCTGACTTGGAGAGGGGAGGAGAGGGGGAAGAGAGAGGGAAGAATTGATCTCATGACCTGGATTTAGATGGAGTGTGTTAGGGCAGATGTAGGGAATACAGTAAGAATTGGAAGGAAGCTATTGGAAGGCAGAGTAGCAGTTGGGTCTCTCCTCTTAGTCACTGGAAAAATAGGGACTCTATATTGATTGTCATATGCTGAGAGAATTAGGGTGACTCGGTAGACCCTTCCTTTGAGTAAGAGCTCTTTTTCTCAGGAATGCTTCACATCCTAGGAAGAGTGTATAGATCTGCAAGGTCACTTTACATCCTGGGGAAGAGAAGAACTAGCATATAAATTACAAAAGTAACATACACCATCCTTAGCAAAGACAAGCAAGGGGAAGAAGAGCATGTAGTACCATGATGTCTTATAATTTGCAAAATAGTGTATCTCCCACAAATAGATTTAGAAAATTGCCCTTAAAAAAACAAAACAAAACAAAATATCCAGACCAGACAAATGAAAAATGAACTTTATTTAAGATTAAAGTAACATATAAATACGACAGAGCAGAGAACAAAGCTTTTGTCCCCAATAAGCTCCACCCTATAATTATGTAGAAATAATAATGAAAGAATGTATATATTACATGAATGGAATACTATATTTTAGATAGACTAGCATGGAAAGGAAATAGGGAAGCTTGGGACTATAGCTATCATTTCATTTGAATAGGGAACGCCCAGGAGAAGAATTCTTTCTACCAATGCAAGTCAACACATTGTCTGCAATGTATTCTTAGAGAGTTCTTCAGAACACTGAGAGGTTAAGCAACTTGCTTAAGGTCACATAGTGGAAGTTTTTGAATTGAGATCTTTTAGGTTAGGAGATCAGATCTTTATCCACTATATCACACTACCTTTCTTGGAAAAAAAGGTACCATAAATCACTGTTACTTAAATAAAGACAATATACACATTCATTAAAAAAGAGGATTCATAACTATATTATAATCTGGGAATGGAGAGAATAGAATAAAAATGATATAAATAAGCAGATCAATCAGTTTGAGCAAATGATCATTTAGATAAATTCAAGAAATTTAGTATAGGGCAAGAAAATAAGAGGGAAGACAGGTTGTGGAGGATTAGACTAATGCAAGCAAACAAATAGTAAGGACCAGTGGTGACTTAAAAGAAAAGAAAATTAACACAAAATAAGTGAAGAAAGACACAACTCTAGTACCTATAACATTAAATACTAATAGATTAAACCTTCCAATCAAATGAAAGAAATAGCAACCTGAATAAGAAACCCAAAACACAATAATTTGCTTCCTACAAGAAAAACTTTTAAAATATGTAAAGAATGAAAATTAAGGTTTGGATCAATATTTTCTAGGTGTTTCAGGCAATCCTCAAGAATAGGATTCACAATTTTGATTTCAGATAAAACAATAAAATAAATATTCATAATATAAAGAGGAAAAAAATCACAAATTCATCAGTAAATTCACTGTATATCCATGTTAGTATAATTCTTTTCTGTCTTTTTAATATTCATGATTAGTCAGAATTTTATTTTTTAGAATCTTCTATTGCATGTAAGTTATATTCTCTTTTAGATTCTCAGATTATAGGTTCATACCTGCTTTTTCTTCTGAACTTTTTGAAATCTTAACTGAATTTGAGGTTAGGTACCCAACTATTGTTTTTTCTTTTTCTAATGAATTTCAAGATAACTCAGTCCCTTTTTCTCTGGTTCATTTCACCTTTGTCTTACCTTTCCTGACAAAATTTCCTGACAAAATACTGTCTCTAATTGCTCCTACAACCTACCTCCTTTGCTATTCACATGCTACTGAACAGAGCCACAGAAAGCCATATAATTGAACTGACTGGGTATACTGAAAATTTATGTCATCTGAGCTCACTTTGGCTCTTCACCAGACAGTCCTTATATATTTCCCTGATTGATTTTCTATACCACTCAACATAGAAACTTTTCTATATAATTCAATAATATGATGAAATTTGCTAAATGAATACTATGTGCCAGACACTGTGCTAAGTGCTTGGGATATAGATAAGAAAAAGAGCTTGCACCCACCCTCAAGGAGCTTGCAATCAAATGGGAGAAGACAACATACAAAAGAATGTGGGTGAAACATAATATACCTGCACATGGGTTATCTTGTTTCATGTAGTTTAAACTTGGCAGATCTGCAGATGCAAAGTGGAGTGAGTTGAAAATTCAATTTTTGCCTTCTATAAAGGAAAGCTTTGGGAGGAGTTTGGCACACCATCCTCTAGCCCTCCATTCAGACCTGCCTGAGGTAGACAGAACCTTCTCTTCTAAAATCTTCTAGACTTCCCTTTTCTTATCTTCTTTGCTGAGATCATTCACTATGAGTTCCCTCTTTTCTCTTTTCATCTCATATCTCTTTGACATAATACCTAACTCTTTTCTCACTTAATTTAGTCTCTGATAAGAAAGTAACTATTTTCCTTGCTAAGGCCAATCCCTTTATGTGCACCCTTGATCCTATCCCCTCTCATCTTCTCCAACAGACTGACCCCATGATCACCCCAACTTTCTTTCTAGCCTTCAGTATCTCCCTATCTTCTGTTTCTGTCTCTACTTCCTACAAAAGGGTCTGTCTCTCCCCATTCTTATAAAAACTCTTTATTATCTCCTCTTGTAATGATATTGAGATTTGAAGATCTTCCATGCTGCTTGAACTTGTAACAGGAAGGGGTGGAGCAAGAGAAAGCTGGAACCAAGCTAGCGTCCATGCCATGGTGACTGGAAGCAGTGGCAGCGGCTGTGGCGCAATCTCCTTTTTCTTTGAGCCTTCCAGAATCTCTGCTAAGGATTCCTGCTGAGGACTGCCAGGGATGGGAACTGCGGGGGGCCGGAGATGCTGGGTGCAGCTGCCTGGACGCTGAGCAGTTGTCCTGAGTGAGGAAAGGAGGATCTTTGCCTGAGGTAGCCTGTCCTGTTTTGAAGGCTTGAGAATGTGGAGGTTTACAACATTAACTACACGTGCCAACTTCATAACTACTGTGTTGGCTTTGACTTTCTGGCTTTGGGACTCAGTTTTCTGGTATTTGAATAAATGCTCTAGCTATAATTCCCATGTAGAGAGCCTGTTACATTTTGTGATTAATAACTGTATCAGCATATTTATAGTTACTGTAGGCATTGAGAATACTGCATTGTTGATACACCTCTCTTTCCTCCAAGCTTTTGTCTTAAGACTTTGGTTCCCTTCTCAGCTAAGCTGCTTGAAAAAGCTATCTATACATAATGCTTCCACTTTCTGTCCTCTCACTCTGTGAAATCCAGTTTCCAACCTCATCATTTACCTGTTTTTCCCAAAGTTATCAGTGGCCTCTTAAACGCCAAATCTGATGACATCATCTCGGGCCTCATCCTTACTGACCTCTCTACTGCATCTGGCATTATTATTAACTTTATGTCTCGATTTACTCCCTCATTTACTCTTTTCTTAGTTTTCTTGGCTGAATCTTCATACGTGTTATGCCCACTCACTGTAGGGGTCTCTCAAAGCTCTGTCCTGAATCTTCTTCACTTTCCTCTCTATACTCATTCATTTGGGGGCGGGGGGTCTCATCACCTCCTGGGTCCTCACTTATCCTTTCTATGCTAATGATTATCAGATCTGTCTATCTATTAAGGCCAATTCTATCCCTTGAGTTCTGGTCACCAACTGTCTACTTGACATTTTGAACTTAATATTCCATAGTCATCTCAAAGTTAACATTTACAAAACAAATCTTGTTATCTTTTACACCAATCTGCCTCTGTGAAATTCTCTATAACTTTTGAGGGAATTAGATTTACAACCTTGGTGTCTTCCTCACTCTCACTCATCCCAATCAGTTGTCAGTTATTTTAGATTTTACCTCCACAACAGCTCCTACATATGTTACTTGTGTATATTTCTTAACTCTCATAGGACCATCCTAGTTTTGATTCTTTTCACCTCCCGTCTGGACTATTGTAATGGCCTCTTAATTGTTATTTCTTTCTCAATGTTCTCCCCATTCCAATCTTCTGGATTGCTGCCAAAGTATTTTCCTAATCGTCAGATGTGAGCATAAAACCCTGTCTTCTCTCAACATGCTCCACTGGTACCTTATTATCCCTAGAATTAAATATAAACTCTCCTATTTGACATTTAAAGCCCCTTGGAGCCTGGCCACTTTCTACCTTTCCAGTCTTCTTCCATATTGTTCTCCTCCATGTACTTTATGAACAGTGTTAATCATATTGTTCTGTTTGCCGTTCCTTATATATTATGCTTCATTACCCATCCATGCCTTTTCACTGGCTATCATCTGTGCCTGGAATGTTCTTTTTCTTTATCTTCTCTCTTAACATGCTTGGTTTCTTTCAAGAGTCATTTCAGACAAAATCTTCTGCAGGAGGCCTTTCCCAGTCTCTCTAATTGCTAATGTCTTCCTATCTACATACTCTGTGGGTATCTCCTACCTGAGAATCTATAATTTGCAACTTATTTCTCCTGATTCACTTCTTTTCCTTTCCATTTGAATTATTGCTTTTTTATATCTTAACTATTGTTTTATATTGCATTTGAACTTACAGTTTTTTCTGAGCTTTTTTTTTTTTGTCCTTAAATGTTAATTTAAAACTTTCAATTAGGTCAGCGAGTCTTTTGCCAAATGCATTCTTCCCAGACTTTGTGAGATATACTCCATCCTTCACCAGGGATCAGTTGGTCTAGTATCTCAGGCTACTATCCAGGAAATCACAGTTTTTGCTTTGACTATCTGTTTAGCCAGATGTTCACTTCTCATGTCCTCCTCCCTTTTCCAATGTCCTAATCTTTAACTGGAAGAAGAAATGAAAACACCATCTGTGTCCCTATATTGTTCAAATTTCTATCCAGAAAATCAGCGTCTTTAGAGATGGATTCCAGACTCCTAGTTGGCTATCAATCATTTAAATATTAATTAGTATAAATGGGTAGTTAAGACATAAAAAAGCAATTATCAGTGTAACTGATAATTACTTATTCTCTGTCACATCTTGAGATAGTATATGAATATTCCTTTGCAAAAATTCAAGTGCTATACCCCTATGCCTTATTGTGCTGGTTGGTGGTTGCCTTAATTGGCTCCTACGTCTAGGCTCAGGATGCAGCCTTCACTGTTCTTTTCTCCATCTGACATGCCATCCAGTCCAAAAACTAAGCTATGGAAAAATTATTCAATTCATGTCTAAAACTGCTACCTTGGAATTCATTAAATGGGTTGGTGGTTGCCTCAGTTAACAACTACATCTGGTCCTGTTTCACTTTACTCCTCAGAATTCTCACCAATAACCATGCCAGACCACATCTAGTTTTTCCTTTATGGATCAAAATCACATCAACTCTGATGTTGCTCCTGGAGAGAGTATATCAATAGCTTGTGGTTCCATCCACTATCCCTGTAATTTCCTAAAGCTAATATCCTACCCTAGCTTCCACTGTCACACATACACACACAGAGTTGTAGTTTAGTTATAGTTTATGTATGTATATATGTATATATATGTATATGTGTATATATGCACACTATCTATATATATACATGCATACATAATATACATATACAGATATAAAATATATTTATGCTGTACAAAATTCACATTATGCGCGTGTGTTTGTGTGTATAGTTTTCCTCTATCAGAATATCAGTCCTTTGAGAGCAGGAACTGGTTTTGCTCTTATTTTTGTAACCCCAGCATTTAGTACAGTGCTTGGCACATCCAAAGTGCTTGACAAATGCTTTTTCATCCGTTCACTTTTTGATGCAACTCAGACAAAAATATTCCTGGGACAAGTTACTATCTTGCATTTTTTATTTATTTACATTTAATGTTCTACACAGATAAAATTATTGCTTTTTGTAAATGAATTTAAACCTTATTATGAACAACTTTAGTAGCAGATAAGATTATAGGAACATTGCTGACAGATAGGTGGTATAGTGTATGGAATGCTAGACTTGAATCAGGAATATCTGATTTCCAGTCTTACTTCAGACACTTACTAGCTGCTCAAAAGAGTGTGTTAAACTACTGCTCTGCATCTCCACTCAACATCTCAGTAGCTCTCCCTACCAAAATATCTCTCCTTAACATTCACCTTTATATACTATCTTGTCCTATATGAATAAAGGCAGGGACTATCTTACTTTTTGTATGTGTATTCCCAGTATTTAAAAGAATAAAATGTGACACATGGTAAGTACATAATAGATGCTTTTTCATTTGTCCATTCCTTCATTAAAAAAGTACAGAAAATAACAACTTACAAGCTCTTGGCCTCTTCAAAGTGGAGAGATTTGGCAAATGAGGGAAATGCCATTTTAAATGAGGGAAATGCCATTTTAAAATATGGACTTGCTTAGAAAATCAATTTTTAAAATCCTTATACAATTTTTCTTTTAAATTTTTATTAAGTAGAAAATTATCAACAAATATGAGCCATTCCATACACGAAGGTTGCAAAAATGGGGGTTGTATAAGAAATCACAAATTCACCAGATACTACCTTTATTCCTTTTACTAAACATTGTTTTGCTATACTTTTAAAACTATATAATTGTAAATTTTATAAACTATAAAATTGTAATATAATTGTAAACTATAAAATTGTAATTTTTACTATAGCTTAAATTTAACTTGGTAGTACCTACATTTTCCTGCTTGTCTTGTTTCCCCTCTGAACCTTCCTCTCAGCTTCATTGCATATTTTAAAATGTTTTATCCCTGTTCTTTTTTTCCTCCTTTCTTTTGCATCATTTTCACTTACTTCATACTTTGTCTCCAAGAATCTCACCCCCAATAAAGGGCTGCCCTCACCTTGTAGCAAAAGTATAGTTAAGCAAAACAGAGTTGTGTTCTAATGATCTTGTTTGAAAGTGAATGTTGGAGTCTGTATCTACAGTATGTTATCTCTCCATCCATAAGTGCTTCTATCGTTAGTCTTCTGACATTATGCTTGGTGATTTCCTTGATTCAAGATCTTAAGTCTCTCAAATTTGTTTTCTTTTACAATGTCGTGGCAATTATATACATAGACTTGGTGGTTATGCTTATTTCTCTTGGCATTAGTTCATGCAAGTTTTCCCACATTTCTCTGTATCTGACCTATTTGCTATTTTTTACAGTACAGTAATATTCCATCAAATACATATATCATAATTTGTTCAGCCATTCCTCAAGTGATGATGATAAACTTTGTTTCCCCTTTTTTGATACTATAAAAATTACCACTATAAACAATTTTTATCCATAGATTCTTTCCTTCTTTCTTTAATTTATTTATGGTATTTTTGAGTTAAATGATACACACAGTTTAGTGACTTTTGGGTAGGATTCCAAATTCCTTCTTTCCTTCTCTCCTTCCTGTATCACCATGGCAATATTCACAGCACAGCTGGTGACTATGAATATGCCAGTATAGTTCTGAATCACAAAATATAACAGACTCTCCACATGGAAGACAGAGCCAAAACATTTATTCATACACCAGAAAGCCAAATCCCAATACCAGAAAGCCAAACTGATCATAGCAAGAAAGAAATCTATGACACTGCAGAGGACACTGCCATCCCCAAGCCTTCCCCCTGCTTAGGCCTTCCCACAAATAAACATTTACCATCCTAGCTGTGTACTTGTCTGTATCCCCTCTCTCCCTCTGCTGTAACTGCTCTGACTCATTTCCTGCTCCACCTCTTCCTGTTCCACCCATTCATCAAACTCTGCCCACTCTAGGCTCCATGTGATTACATCCAGTCTATTAAGAGGCAAGGAAGATCTTCAAATTCACTTAAGCCTATTAAGGGGCAGGGAAGATCTTCAAATTCCATTACCATTACACTTTCCTTCCTCCCTTCCTGCTCCTTCCCTCCCTCCCTTCCTCCTTCCTTTTTTAATTCCTCTCATTTTGTTTTCGTTTCCAAATTCTCTCCCTCCTTCTACCCTTTCCCCCTCCCATGAAGAAAGCAAAAAATACAATATACATTATGTGTGTGAAGTCATGCAAAACATAAGTCTTTATTTGCACTGTTAAAAAAGAGGAAAAATTGGGGCGGCTAGGTGGTGCGGTGAATAGAACACCGGCCCTGGAGTCAGGAGGACCTAAGTTCAAATCTGGCCTCAGACACTTAATACAAAAAACTAGCTATGTGACCTTGGGCAAGTCACTTAACCCCAACTGCCCTGTCTTCCTCCCACCAAAAAGCAAAAAAAAAAAAGAAAGGAGATAAAAATATGCTTTAATCTGCATCTGAAGCCATCAGTTCTTTGTCAGGATGTGGATAGCATTTGACATCATGAGCCTTTGGGAGTTTTGTTGGGTCTCTCAGTTGATCAAAGTTATTGTCTTTTACAGTTGATTGTTACAAAATTGATGTTACCATCTAGATTGTTATCTCAGTTCTGTTCACTTCACTTTGCATTACTTCATATCCATTTTTACAGGTTTTTCTGAAGCCATCTCCTTTATCATTATTTATAGCAAAATAGTATTCTATCATATTCTATGGCCATAACTTATTTAGCTATTTCACAATTAATGGGTATCCCATCAGTTTCAGATTCTTTACCACCATATAAAGAGCTACTATAAACACTTTTGTACATAGGATTCCTTTTTATTTTTCTTCTATCTTTTTGGTGGTATAAACCTAAGTATAGATATTGCTGGTTCAAATGAAATAAATAGTTTTTTTAAATTTTTATTTTAAAATCAATTTATTTATTTTCTTGTTTACATCATTCATTTCCACAAGATTTGGAACTACAAATTTTCTCCCCATCCCTCCCTACCCAACACCTCAAAACAACTATCCCACTGTATAATCCCTCCCCCAATCTGCTCTCTCCTATGTCCTCCCCCTCGCTCCTATGACTTTCTGGTAGGGCAGGGTGGATCTCCCTATCACAGTGCCTGTGTATCTTAATTCCCAGTTGGATATAGTTAATAATAATAATAA
>CM053580.1:365858719-365900560 GCA_028627135.1 Pseudochirops cupreus
AGAGAATAGACTGGGGGAGGGGGGGACACACTGGGATGGCTGTTTTGGGGCGGTGGGTGGGGGAAAGATGGGGAGAAAATATGTAACTCAAAATCTTGTGGAAATGAATGATGCAAACTATAATAAAATTTAAAAAAATTAAAAATTAAAAAAAATAAAGTATAGGCCAAGATTTCAGGGGGTTTATAATCTAAAAATCATAAGAATTGATAATTTTATTATATGATTATAATCATTATTCATTCCAGAAGGCCATGCTTCTTATCATTTCTATTGTTTAATATTTATTGAAGACCACATACTCTCCTAAAATCTGCGGAATTTCATTTGGGTTTAACACTGGTATTTCTGTGATATGGTTCAATCAATTCATGCATTTTGGCTATTACAACTGATGATATAGTTCTTGGCACATAGTAGGCATTTCATAAATATTGATTGATTGAATGCATGAATGAATGATGAATTGAAATTATGTTCAATGAATGATTTTTAAAAAGATGGCAGAGATAATTAAATCTGGTTTTTTAGAGTGGTTTTAATATGGCATCCTTTGAACTTGTAATCATATGAAGTTGGGAGACAATTTGGTGCCATGAAAAAATATCATTATATTTGGGGTCAGAGGATAGGAGTTTGAATCCTGGCTCTGACACATGTGTTATCAGCCAAGTCACTTAACACCTTGGAGTCTTAGTTTCTTCATTTGTCAAATGATAGGGTTGGACAAGATGACCTTATGGTTTGCTCTAGATCTGAATGTACAATCCTTTTATTCCATAAAGAATTAAATCAAGATAACTACACAGCAATCCAATTAATTGTTCACTAACCTACCCAAAAAGTTCGTTTTCTGCCATGTATACATAACATCTTGTGTAAGTCTACAGCTTGGGGGAAGGAAAAGAGAAATTCAAAGGAATTAAAATTTATTATTGGTGTTTGTTATTTTAACAGTGGCCTGATGTTGCTTGTTAAACAGAGGAAAATGCTTTCAGGCTTCCATTTGCTAATGTCATTCAAATATCTGCCATAAACAACCCACCAAATGGGCCAGTTCCATGGGCACCTAGCCACATGACCAAATTATGAATGCTTGTAACAGATATAAAGGAGTCCAATGAATTGGCTTGAGGAAATATTCTGTCACAAACCAATTTCCCTTCAGCTGAGAGCTGTAAAATTTCTGTGTTGGGGTCCATCTAAATGAATGAGGCTGGGCAGATGGAGTGATTAAAGCATTCTCTCTTCCTGGATTATTTAATTAGCAAAGCGAAGGGAATCAGTTTTACTGCAGAGCCCAAGCAGTTCTCCAGACTATGGAAAATTTCTCACCAAATCACTACCCTTTTGCCTATGGTCTATGGTTATATTTCCATCTTCTCTTTCTGTTTTGTTATTGTCAGGACCTTCCTGTAAACAAAAACTGTTTTCTTAATGTCTCTTTTGAGCATTTCATCACATTAATCTGCTTTCCTTCCCATTTTAGCTTTGGCCTCATTGATATTTATTCCTTATGTTCATTCTTTGGAAAGATGGTTTCTGGATAGTTTTTATTTTCCTGCTGGATTCATCACAATTTAGAAACCAGGCACAGTACCCTATTTGATTAAGGAATTGGAGATTAGCAGGGTTCTTTTTTTCCTCTGGAACTCACACTTCTCATCCCTATGACTCCCTCTGCTGAATCCCAAGAGGAAAAAAATTAGCCAACCCAGCTTGGGTTTGCTCACTTCCTTGTGCAAGAACTTCCTGTTGTTATTTAGTCATTTCAGTCATGTCTGATTCTTTGTAACCACATTTGGAGTTTTCTTGGCAAAGATAATAGAGTGTCTCCTTGCTCCCGACATTCCACCTATCTAGGGTGCAAACCCAATGCATATAGCATTCAGTATCATTTAGAATTGTTATTGTATGGTTATGCCTGATTCTTCATGAACCTATTTGGGGTTTTCTTGGAAAAGCTACTGGAGTGGTTTGCCATTTCTTTCTCCAGCTTATTTTACAAATGAGGAAACTGAGGAAAGCAGGGATAAGTGACTTGACCAAAATAACAGCTAGTAAGTGTCCAAAACTGGATTTGAACTCTGGTCTTCCTGATTTCTGGCCAAGTGCTCTATCCAGAGTGCCACTTAGTTCCCCTCATCATTTAGAACATTAATTAATTACTAATTACTAATAAACTAAATTATTAATTAATTACTAATAAAAGAGAAAAAAGCAAAATTTGTTCAATAATGATCTGCCATAGAAGTACATACAAAGTTTATTAGAAATTTTAAATCACTGATTGAAGCAGTAAAACACTCCTCTCCCTTCATGACCACCATGATATTCTTACTGAATGGTGAAAATGTGAGCACCTTCTTCTAGCATTTTACTGTCTTAAAAAAAAATAGCAAAGGCACAACTCTAATGCAAACCAATATTTGTAGATGAGGACTAGGAAGTCCAAAAGTGTGAGCCCAGAAAGGACTAAGGCACTGAAAGGACAGGTAGAGTATTTGTGGTTATGTGTGCGTGTGCGTGTTTTGTTTTTGCACTCAGACTAAAGGTATTTATCATTTTAATAAAACAAGACTCCCAAATGCTGTTTGTGCTCTACCAGTAGTTCCACTGCTTTCTTTGGGATTTGACTCAGGTTAAAATTTCCTTGGGTTGAAATCTGGCACCAAAAGTAATTTAGCATCTAATATCAAGTCATAGCCATGAAGAAAATAGTTGTGTATTTCTGTATGTGTTTTAATATGCTTTTCAAAAATGCATTTGACAATACTTAAAGATATCCTTTAAATTGTTCTACCTAAGTTTGTGTGTTCTAATAATTAAATGTAAGTTGTGTTCCGGCTAAAATTAAAATTGAATTTCTAATTTTTGTTTCATGAAAGCACTGGTTCCTCAGCTACCTCTTCTCTATCCCTAATACATATGGTTATAAAGTAGAGATTGTGCCTCTTGGTATCAAAAGACCCTAGTGTTCAAATTTGTTATGGGTTAGTAGTGAGTGTAGATTTCAAATGCTTTCTACAAATCTGTAGAAGCAGTACCAGCATAGTGAATAGAGAACTGGCCTTGAAATCAGGAAATCCTATGTTCAAATCTTTTCTTCGAAGCTTACAAGCCATCAGACAATATTCAAGTAATATACCTAAGACTCATTTTTCTCTTCTGTAAAATGGGGGTTCTCTAAAATACTGGAATAGAATCATATAAAGAGTTAAATAAAAATAAATGCCAATTGTTGTTGTTACGTGCATCCTACCAACAAGTAATAAATATTTTTTGGCCACAGGCACTTGTAAAGTACTGTTATTTCCAGCATAAAGTACTGTGTTACTAATGAAATTATAGATGCTTCAGGATTTCAAAGGAATAGGTGTCTACAGCCTAGGTTAGAAAATAGCATCAACATTTGATATATATTATACAATTATTGTTACTATTATTATTGGCTACATCCAATTGGAACTTGGGATTCACAGGCACTGTGGAAGGGAGATCCATCCTGTCCTTTCAGAAAGTTAGAGGAGTGATGGGGGAGGACATAGGAGAGATTAGATTGGGGGAGGGGTTATACAAGGGGATGGCTGTTTTGAGGTGGGGTAGGGGAAAGATGGGGAGAAAATTTGTAACTCAAAATCTCCTGGAAATGAATGATGTAAACTAAAATAAATAAAATAAAATATAAAAGAGAAAAAAAAAGAAAGAAATTAACCAATACAGACTTTCTACCAAAAAAAAAAATTTTTCATATATACTTTCCATCTTCATGTAAAAGAATTGCTTCTCTTAAAAAAGTCATTACAAAGTTGTGCATTACATTCCAGAGGAAGAGCCTGGTGTGTTCTCATACCAGATCTGCCATGAACTTTCTGGATGATCTTTAGTGAGTCCTTTAACCTCTCTTGGTCTCAGTTTCCTCATATGTAAAAATTAGGAGATAGGATTGCATGACCTCAAAGAGCCCTTCCCATTCTAACACTATGATTCTATTAAACTAAAGCCTAACAGTCTAGGCCAACTATTGCACCATATGCTGTACTTACATCAGATTTTATTAGCTCAAAAGGCAGGGTCTGTGCAATGTCAGGAGTAGGAAAATATCCCAAAGGTTTCAAGTCTGGGATAAGATTATACTAACATCCAGATGGCTCTTTGCTTTGATGCTATCAACCCTTCAGTACCATCCAAAACAAACCAAAATCTAATCCCTCACATCTTGCTGTGTCACCCAGCCCTGGTCTGATCCCTAAAAGGCAGGAGTTAAGCCACAAAAACTGTGCAGGAAGTTTAGGCAATAACCAATGAATTTCAGAAGTCCCAGAAGCATGGAATTACCTAGTTTGGAAGGGTCCTAATAGGTCACCTAACCCTTACCTGAATCATGAATTCTTCTGTATAATTCTTGTCAAAAGAACATCTAGCCTAAGCTTCAGCAACATGTAGCTGACAGCACTAAAAAGCAGTCTTTTAAAGATAGCTTTAATTCATAAGAAGCTTTTTTTCTTATGTTGATCCAAATTATGCCTTTCTTTCACACTTGCGTGTCCTTCTGGACTCAAAGAGGGCAACTGGAGTTCTATATCTGCTGTTATCTACCCGTGTGAGCTTGAGCAAGTCATTAAACTTCTTTGGGCATCAGTTTCCTCATCTGTAAAATGAAAGAGATGAACTAGATGGCCTCTAAATTCCCTTCTATCTCTGAATCTATTTTCCTGATCCCTAAATCATAACCACCAAAGAAATATCTGAAAATAGTTCTCACTGCCACCCCACTTTAGTCATATTCTCTATGATAAATATCCTAGTTCTTCACACTTCAAATGGCCTGAATGTGAATACTCTGCTATATAATGGGAATAAATAATATTTCCTCCCACAAAAAAAAAAAAACTTTAGTTTTCTGGGAGTTTGTTTTTAGTGAATATAATAAAGCTACTCGGGGACACAAAATTTAGTTAGTAATTAGATTTTAAATTATAAATTCCTCTTATGGTTATAGAGTTTGTGTTAAGTATGCTTACTGAGGGGGAAAAAAGTAAGAACTAGAGAGTTGAGACACTTTCCATAGCACAGGAGATCAGCTCCATTTTGGCACATGAGGCATTGGACCAAGGCTCAGGAAATGAAGTCTATTCCTTCCCCTCCCACTAACTTATTGTTTAACTCTGGAATTCTGAATAATTCAACTTTTCCACCTGCAAACTGAAAAACATTCTTTGCTTTTGGTTTGCCTGACAAGGTATCCTGGGAGGAAAAACTGGCTCCTACTTTTATGGAAATAAAAGTATATAAGGCTCATATTTTGTTCCCTGAACAAAATAAGCTGATTCAACTTCCTGGGAATCCTCCACTAGGAAAGTTTCAAAAATAGAGCAAATGCATTGTCTGTTACAGTTTTCTCTATAGAACAGACTGTATATAGTCCATTATTCCAATTCCCCAGAAAAGCTTTCTAGTCTCCTCTCCCCTCCTAACATTACCATACCGCTATCTAGTGTTCCTCATGTTGGTGTTTGTTTCCTAGAACCTTGGCTTCCAAAGGATTCTCAGATAATACCAATAGTAGCTCACATTTATATTGTATTTTAAGGTTTGTAAAGTACTTTACAAGTATTATCTCATGTGATCCTCACAACACTGAGAGGTAGGTACTATTATTATTCCCATTTTACAGCCGAAGAAACAGGTAAATAGAAGGTAAGTGACATGGTCCATGTTACATATCTAGTAAGTTATCTAAGGTTGCATTTGAACTCAGATTCTCCTTACTCTAGGTCCAGTGATTTCTCCACTGTGCTCCTTAGCTGCCTTTAAAATGACAACTAAGTTATTTGTGCCTGGAACACTCAGAGAATGCAACCTTTTGGTTTGTTTTTCCAGATATGGAAACTGTTGCCCTTACTCACACCTTTGGGAGATCTGATTTATTTGTTCAAGAGTTTTATACGTGCGGAAATCCTTTGAATCTGCATTGAACTTTAAAGTGATCAAAATATTTTCCTGGCCTTTGTCTCATTTGAGCATTTCCACCACCCTGTGATGAATGCACAAGTAGTATTATTTATCTGCATTTGACATATGAGAAAACTAAGACTCTCTGGGCCGTTTCTTCTTCCATATGCTTTCAGTTATATGAATATTCACTTTACTGATGTGGATAATAACCCTTCAACATATAAAGGAGATGTTCTTCAAGAACTGTCATTTCTTAAAAAAGAAAATATTTCCACATCACCCAGTTATAAAATGATGGAGTCTGTACTAACACTATTCTACTTTAAGTTTTGAAGAAAGACCTCCCAGAAATTGCAGCTGGCAGAGAATGAATCTATTTTGTTATAGAGGCTCAAGAAATGGTACATGATGGTGTACTAACTTGGCACAAATACACTTGTACTACACCATCTGCTTCTTAGCTAAATAATATTTATTTACTCTGAACCTGAAAGTTCTTAAAGAAAGTTGCCGAGTAGGCCAAAATAACAGATCTGAGGGAATTAAGCTATGGAGTCATTTGCCTGTCTTAGGTTTCTTGACCACTGACTGCCAGGAATCCACTAACCAGAAGTGTGCTGAGAAATGTTTAACAATTGGACCTCCAGGGGAACAAAATGTATGCACGACACACTTTTAAATTTAATCTATATTATCAACACTTTCTCTATCACTTTAAGAATATACAACCAACAAAACAATAAATCAAACCCTGATTTGTAGTGCCTGTTGATTTCTGAGGAATAGTGTTTACATTGAAAATTTAACAATCAGCTCTTTGGGCCAGTTCAAACTGGCTCCAGCATGACCCTCTCTATATTTCTAACACAGATACTCCCAAGAGAATTGTTGACAGCCCAGGAGTTTTTGACAAGAAAGCAGTTGCTGCTGAGTTAGAGTCATTACCACTTGGAAAGTAGAATATGGAACTTCTAAGTGATTGAATATCAGCACCACTTGGTGATTAAATAGTGACCTGGAATTTCCTTACACCATAACCCTGTACACAGTTAGCATTGATAGGTATAGAGGAAGTGAAAAAGTTCATTAATTAATCTTTCTGTCCTTAGAAATCATCCTCATACTATGACCAGAAACTGTTTAACTGATTCTTTAAAGCCTCCATATTTATTTAATTTAAAGTCAACAAACATGTATTTAGTACCTACTAGACTGGGTGCTCAGTGCCATAGAGGACAAAGATGAAATAAGACAAAGCCTCTGACTTTCTATATAGAGATAAACTAAGGCCACAATAAGTATAATATAAATTAAAATGTGATTACGGTACAGAAGAGGTTCAGAGAAAGTATTATGAGAGATTCTTGGAAACTAAGATCATTACCAGTTGGAAGATAACAGGCAGCTTCATGGTGATGGTGGCAGCACCTGAGAAGAAAAGAAGCTTGAAAAGAAGGAAATTTCAACAGACAAGAGTTGATAGGGTAGGAACAAGCTAAGACCAGAGGATGGCATGAACAAAGAGTTAAAAGAATGACACAGTCACAGAACTTGAAAGTTGGAAGGTATCTCAGTGGGCCATTGATTCCAACCCATATATAAAGCAATCCTCACTATAACATAACTGAGAACTGACTATCCAGACTCTGAAGAACTCTGAGAAGTGAGAATCTACCTTCTGTTGAGAAAATTGTAATGTAATCAATTTAACAGATACTTAGCCCTTGGTAACTTAGGACTAAGTACCTCTTGAGAGAGGCAATAGGTTCGAACTCTGTCTCCTGTGTGAACAGAGGGCATGAACTCTGTCTCCTGTTGCTGACATGGCAGGAGGGGGTTGGCTGAGACAGGAGGCCAGAGTGTGTATATAAGAAGAATTCCAGAAACAGAGAAGCAGAATCAAGAATGTTCCTCTTGGTGGCTCCTGGTGGAGGAAGAATCGTGGAGACTGAAGCCAGCTGAGAGAGAGAAAGAGAGAAAGAGAGAAAGAGAGAAAGAGAGAGAGAGAGAGAGAGAGAGAGAGAGAGAGAGAGAGAGTTTCTCTCCCAGCATCTGGAAGCTGAAGACTGAGTTGGAGTTTTCTTGAGACCAGAATCTGGCGAAGGCTGAAGTTGCTGCTGCCTCCTAGAAGGCTGAGATTCCTTCTGGGTCTTGGGGCCAGCCGAACTGCTCCAGGACTGAAGAAGCATGACCAGGATAAGCCTTTGTTTGTTTGCAGCTTGGTGGATCCTTGAGTTCCCGGCAACAGAAGTGGTGAAGGGTTGAGATGTGCTGGACCCTGTGAACTTCAGTGTGTAACAAGAACTGCCCAGAGGACTGCACGAGAACCTACAAACTGTCTGCCTCTGAATCCAGGTGACTGGTGGATTCAAGTAGGAGCTGGGACCAAGGAAGGGGATCCAGGGAATCTGAGAGACCACCCTGAGTCAAGGTGAAGAAAAGGCCTCTCCTTGGATATAGAATGCCTGATGAAATTGAAGTTTGCTGGACATCTAGGGGTGGAGGGTTTGTGTAATTTTTCTAATGATTGTATTTAGTGACTGATTGCTAGATAAGTGACTAAGTTAATCTATAATTTCCCCATGAGTGGAAGAATGATTATTGTATTGTGAATTGATTGAGTGATTAAGTATTGATTATTGTATCATGTTGATTAACTAAGGAGAATTTCCCCCTTAGGGAAACCAGATGATTATTCTTTTGTTCCTTGTTCTAAATAGTGTGGCCACTGTAGTGAAAACTATGTGGCCATTCTAATGTTAAGCTGTTGTGAACACTATATTGTGATTTTCCATGATGAAATGTAACATTGTGGATATTATGTAATTTATTGTGAATGTTTGCCTTGATTTGTAATGGAATAAATGGAGTGTTCACTATACTGTGTAATCGGAATCTTAAAAGCTGTTAACAGTAGCATTCTTTTGGGAATCTGCTAGTGCATGGCTTTACAAAAATCCATTGTATTGTGGACAGCTCAAATTATAGCAAGTTTAGGGTTTTTTTCCTAATATCAAGCCAAAATTTGCACCTTTTCAACTTTACTCATTGCTCCTGTTCTTCTCTCTGAAGCCCAATGGAATAAATCTAATCTCTCTTCATGACAGCCCTCCAAACAGATATATAATACAGATAGCTATCACGTCCTGCTTGAGTTTTTTCTTCTTCAGAATAAACATACCCAATTCCTTTAACCATACTTTAAATGACATAAGCTCAAAGTTCTTCACCTTTCTAGCACTTAAAAATTTCTTTTTAAAACTGATTCCCACGGTTGAGAATAATACTCCAGAAGAGGTCTGCTAAGGCTAGGGCATCCTATAAGCCATGCCTCTTTTAATGAAGTCCACTAAATGCTAAGTCATCTTAGCATTTTCACTGCCACACCAAAATGATGACTCATTTAGAACCTGAAGACCACTAAAATCTTCAAATCTTTTTCAGAACTGCTATGCATCCCCCATCATTATTTGTAAAGCAGCTTTTCCATATTCAAACATGACTTTCCATTTATCCCTAATGAAAAAAACTATTAAATTTAGCCCAATGTTACAGCCTGTTGAGACCTTTTTGTATCCTGTCATCTACTACTTTAGAAATTTTATTAATTATTAAACAGCCCAGGACAAGCAAAGATCTCTGGAGTACTCCCACTGGAGACCACCTGCCATGAACCATTGGCAAATTTCTCTTTGAGGCCAGTCTCAGTGGTGCTAAATCTAACTGTATTTTTGTTTAGTCTAAACCTCCACATAAACAGTGTGAGATATTTTATCAAAAGCTGTGTTAAAACATGTGTAAATTGTACCTATAAGATTCCCCTCATCTATCAGGCAAGTAACCTTGTTTAAAAAAAAAAAGGTAATGAGTCTAGTCAGGCATGACTTGTTCTTGATGAAGCCTAGCCAATCTTTACAATCACTTCTTCCCTTTCTAAATAAATACCAACCATATCTTTAATGATCCACTCTGGAATTTTTTCCAAAAACCAAAGTCAAGCTCATTGGCCTGCAGTCTCCAGATTCTGTTTCCTTTGCTTTTTTGTAAACTGGGACATTTGCCTTTCTCTAATTTTGTCTTGCCTCCTTTGTTTTCCATTATCTTTCAACTCTTCCTGATAGAGACTCAGCAATCACATCTGCAGGTTCTTTCAGCATCAATTAATCTGGTCCAGGTGCCTTGAATTCATCAATAGCAATTAGATGATCTCTTACTATCTCCTTATTCACCTTGGGTAATTCCCTCTTAGAGATTTGGCACTTACCAGTTTGATTTTTATCCTTCTTAGCAAATAAAATAGAAGCAAAACAAAAAACTGTAAAGCTCTGCCTTTTGTCTATTGCTGGTTATCAACATCAACTCTACTTCCAAGATTACTGTCCCTTCTCAGATCTCTGTAATGGTAATGGAATTTGAAGATCTTCCACACCCCTTAAACTTGCTGATATAGCAGGAAGGGGTGGGGCAGGAAGGAGCCTGAGCCAAGTAGGAGCCAGTGCTGGAGCCAGTACAGTGACTGGAAGTGGAGGCAGCACAAACATTTTTTTTTTGAGCCAGCCAGAACTTCTGCTAAGGACTCCTGCTGAGGACTGCCAGGGATGGGAACTATGGGGGGGGGGGAGGGTCAGAGCTGCTGGGAGAGAGCTGCGTGGAGGCTGAGCAGTTACCATAAGTGAGGAGAGGAGGATCTTTGCCTGAGGAAGCCTGTTTTGTTTTGAAGGCTTGAGAATGTGGGTGTTTATTGCATTAACTATGGGTGCCAACTCTGTGGCTACTATGATGGCTTTGACTTTCTGGTTTAGGGACTCAGTTTTCTGGTATTTGAATAAATTTTCTACCTATGTCCCCTACATAGAGAGCCTGTTACATTTTGTGACTAACAGCCATATCAGCATACTTATAGTCACCATAGGCATTGTGAATACTGTGTTGTTGTTACAATCTCCCCTTTTCTCCCAGTATGGATTTTTTTTAAATCATGTTTGTCCTTTGCTCTTCTAGCAAGCTTCAGTTCATGATGAGTTTTATTACTCTTTAGACTAATTTTACAGAACAGTGCCATTCTCTTACATTCATCCTCTATTCATCCTGATCTTGCTCTTATCTGTAAATTTATTTTTTTATATCTGAGTAGGTACCAAGTTCCCTGTGCAATCTTGTCCCTCTCTTCATTCATCTTCAATGAATTTTTTTTTGCCAGCTTAATTAATTTCAATCTTTAGCATCTCTGATCCTTAAGTTTTGAGTTCCAAATTCTAGCTCTCCCTCTCTTCCTGCACTCCCCACTCCCTGAGACAGTAAGTAATCAGATGTAGGTTATACATGTGCAATCATGTGAAACATTTCCATTTTAGCCATTATATACAAGGAGACTCAAATAAAAGGAAAAGAATGAAAGTGAAAATAGCACGCTTCAGTCTGTATTCAAACAATATCAGTTCTTTCTCTGGAGGTGGCTAGTAAACATCATCATTAGTGCTTTGGGATTGTCTTGGATCACTGTATTGCTGAAAATAGCTAAATTATTCACAGTTCTTCATTGTATGGTATATGCTGATACTGTATACAACATTCTCCTGGTTCTGTTCACTTTACTTCACATCCGTTCATGTAAGTCTTCCCAAGTTTTTTCTGAAATCATCTTGTTTGTCATTTTCTTTTTTTTTTAATTGTAGCTTCTTTTTTTTTTTTGGAGGGGGTAAGGTAGGGCAATTGGGGTTAAGTGACTTGCCCAAAGTCACATGGCTAGTTTTGTGTTAAGTGTCTGAGGCCAGATTTGAACTCATTTCCTCTTGACTCCAGGGCCAGTTCTCTATTAACTGCACGACCTAGCCAACCCATGTGCTTGTCATTTCTTATAGCATAATAATACTCCACCACAATCAGCTTATTTAGCCATTCCCCAATTGATGGGCATCCCTTCAATTTCCAATTCTTAGCCACTACAAGAAGACATATAAATATTTCTGTACAAATACATCTCTAACAAAGAACTTTACAAATGAAGAACACCATCATTGAAATATTTTGCCTTTGTGGAAGACATGTTCTATTTCCCTGACTCCTTATCTATTTTCTCTATTTGTCCATGTGTTCAGTAGTATTATAACACTAGGTGTTCAGAACAGGTTAGGCTCATGGTATCACTGGGAAGATTGAAAAGCTCAAGTTCACAGTAATTCTGCCCCTAGAAGCATAGTTATGAAATATATGAATGACTTGTGCTTATGTCTCTAGTCAAAGAGAAGAAATTTTAATGCTAGATTGTCTGGGGGAATGGGGAGAAGAGTGTTGGGATCCTGGCCTTGCACTAAGAAAGGTAACAACATCTTATATGACTCTCAGAGTTGCCTATACCTTCGTCCTTTAAAAAAGGAATTCAAGAAAATGTCCAGGACATGGTCAACCACAAGTGTTTATGAAAAAGATTAGATCAATCAAGTTTAGAAACAAGTACCCATCATACCTAGCTGACTCTCTTTCTCCATGGAGATATGGAGTTGAGGAGGAGGAAATGGCAATGATATCACAGATGTTGCCTCTCCACATGACCGGAGGAGGTACTGCCATCTCTCTCCTCTTGATGTATTCTTTTCTTTCCTCTTCTTTTTCATGGAGTCTGCCATCATCCCAAACTATGATATTTCATTGCCTTTGGAAAGAGAAAAAAAAAACAAAACAGAAGTCTATGTAGGTCCAGACCATTCTTTCCCCCTTCAGAAGAGAAATTTAAATGACTAAAATAAATTATTTCTCCTTCCGCTGTCCTTCATCCAAATGTTCTCAACAAGAACCTTCATTTAAGGTGAGTACCTAAGCCATACATGTCTTATTCCTCTCCAGGTTGCTTAAGACCTCCTCTATCATCCTGAAACCTCACCAGACTGAATTCTCCATTCTGAAGCCTCACTCCTGTCCTAGAATTCACACATTTAAAGTGCCTTCTGCCCGTTACCTCTCCCTCTGACTGGATGGCTTTTCTCAGAACCTCCCTTCAAGGAGGGCACACAGACCAGCCAAGGCTCATTCCTCTCCTAGTTGCATTCTGGGTTTCTTCTACCATAATTTTCTCAAGGATATCTTTGTTCACCCACTTTCTTTTCATTTTTTTGCTTGTCTTCCTTTATTAGAATATGTGCTTCTTGATGGCAGATACTATCTTTCTTCCTACCTGTGTTTATATTATCAGCACTTAGCACAGTGCCTGAACCATAGTAAGTGCTTAATAAATGTTAGTTGATTAAAATTTGCCTCCTTGTATGAGAAACTCTAATTTCTCTTGCATGTTGCCAAAACCATGGACAGAGTTACCGATATTCAAGGCCAGTGTTCTTCTTTGACTGGCATTACTCTATTTTCATCTTTGTTTGCCCTTACTTCTACAGGATGCCAAATAAATCTGGCAATGACTGTCCATAAAAGAAAGTACCCTATATTCATCCTTGCCAAGAAAGTCTAATAAGTTTGTTTAAAACATTGGTGGTTCAACTTGTGTTCATGTTTTGTATCAGGCTGAAAACAGATATTATTAATATTATTATAAAGGAGTGAAGTTAGGAAGACTGGGGGACTAGGGAAATGGTACAGTTTCTATTGGGTTTGGATAACATGGCTTAATCATTTGTACAGGGTGTCCCAAAAGTTTCATTGCAGTTTTAATTTTTAATAATTTCAGAAGTATAAATGCTATAAACTTACAAAAATTTGAAAGGTCAATAATTATTAAAATTTTTAAAGTGTTGATGTTTCTTATTAAAATTCAACATTACCAGATTGTGATATTTATCATTCTGGCCAATTTTTAAACTTTATAAAAACTTTCATTAGATGCTACTTCGTGTCTTGAATATCTTCCCTACTGTTTCACACATCTGAAACTGAAATATCTAGAAAATGTAGCATATGCAATGCATAATACAAGCTTACTCTATTTAAAATTAAAATTAAAATTTTACTATTCAAAGTCTATAAAATAAGTAAATGTAAAAGAAATTTATTTGGTAAGTGAAGATTTATGAATTATGAATTAATATAAGTATCCAGTTCACATCTCTCTACATTGTCCAAAAAGATATCATGAAGCTTGGTAGGATTTATTCCTCTTCCCCTGATCTACCAATCATATAACCTGGTCAAAGTAGGGAGGGACATCAGCCTGCCATGGCTTTTTCTTGATGAATCAGTTGTAGCTGTTAACGATCACCTGTTCCCTTGCTAAATGCTCATAAATCATCCTGTTATCATTTTATTCTAAAATTTTATCAAGAATCAAAGATGAGCCCACATATATAGTATGACATATCCATAAACTTCTCCCTTTGGAAAAAGAGGACAGCATTTTTCCATTTGCATTTCGATGGCACATCTCTTATTATCCAAAAATCATTTGTTCTTTTAAAGATCAATAATCATGGTTCAGCAATCACATCATTTTTTTCAAGTTCATTAGGACAAAGTTCTAAATAAATTGAAGGTGGCGAAGAACTCTTTTTACCATCTCTTTATTTATATTAGGTTTTTGTTTTAAATAAAAAATATTTAATATTTTTTCTTTTTGTTCCAGTCTAATAGAAATCGGAAGCAAAATAGGAGTTGAATAGTTCTTCCTAACCAACTCCCTATTACTATAGTCCTATCCAGCAATCATCGGTTCAATCCCTTTTAAATCTTCCCTTGCTAAAGTTTCATGTCCTTAGAATTCATTGGAACTTCTAGCTTACTCTGAAGTTTAATTTTCCAGACACCACTCTTTGAAAAAATTTCGTAAAGCATCAATTTTCATTACCTCACTTATTTGAACTTTCTTCACTTACAGAGCTCTCTAGTACTGTCACTCACCACAGAAACAAATGTTATTCACTTACCAAACAAATTGTCTAAAATGTTTTTGTCTTGTATACCTAAAGCATTAAGCCAAAATTTTATCTGAGGCCATTTAGTCCAATCTCCTCATTTTACAGATGAGAAGACTGGGGTTCATAGAGTCCTTCTTACCCAAGATCACACAAATGTCACACAGTCAGAAGTGGAATTTGAACCCAAGACCTCTGACTCCAGACAGAGTCGTGCTAGCATTGTAAGTTGCTCCTCAAATCCATTATATACTTTCTCTTTCTGTCTACCTGATCTCAGATACACATCCATGCAAACATCACACCAATGATTTATCAAAGAATCCAAATTGTAAATTACCTAAAGGGTGGTAGAAAGGTAGATTGAAATAGTGATGATGGGCAGCCTGAGTAATAATAAAGAACTCTAATGTGTTATGTAGATCCTCTATAACAAATTTTTA
Organism: Pseudochirops cupreus; assembly: GCA_028627135.1. Lineage (NCBI taxonomy): Eukaryota > Metazoa > Chordata > Mammalia > Diprotodontia > Pseudocheiridae > Pseudochirops > Pseudochirops cupreus. The sequence goes on from CM053580.1 coordinate 365,873,973, forward strand.
GAGACATGTCCAAAAATCATGTGGAATGAGAAAGATCTGTGCCACAAAAATATGATTATAGATTTATCTAAGAAAGGGAATGCTGGAACCAACTTGCAGGATTCATGGGGGTCAACTGTTAAATTTTCAGGGTGAGCATTTTTTTTATTTAATTTATAAAATATTTGAATTTATCCAAAATTACATGCATAGGTATTTAATTTCTAATAATCAGGGAATAGCATCAAAAACTTAAATATGGTAAAAGACTGTAAAGCCAAGCATGAGCAGCTTTCCAGAAGAATGCTACTGTGAACAGCTTTTAAAGTTCTGATTACACAATATAGTGAACACTCTATTCCATAACAAATCAAAGCAAAACATTCACAGAAATCAAGGTACAGCATTCACAATATTACAACTTATCACAGATCATCAAAATATAGCATTCACAACAACTTATCACAGAAAATGGCCACATAGTTTCCACTACAGTGATCACACAGTTTTGAACAAACAATCATTTAGTAACTGAAGGATTCACAAAATCCTTAATTCAATCACAAAGTACAATAGTCAAAATTTTCCACTCATGGGGCATACTAGGTTACAAATCAATTACTTATTCAGTCATCAATCACTAAATATAATCATTTAGTCAATCAATCATCCCTCATTATTCACTATTCAGTCATCAGAAAATACAGACTCTACACCCCTAGGTCACTAGTAAATTATAATCTTCTTAGTCAGTACACAGTATCCAAGTAAAGTCTTCTTTCACCTTAACTCGGGGTAGTTTCCAGGATCCCTGGATCCCCTTCCATGGTCCCATATCCTACCTGGATTCACCTGTCACCTGGATTCAAAGGCAGACAGTTCCCAGGTCCTTGTCCAGTTCTCTGGGCAGTTCCCATTCCATATTGAAGTTCACAGTGTCCAGTCCATCTCAAATCCCTCATAGTCTCTGCTCCCAGGAAGTCAAGGCCCAACAAAGCCACAAACAGACAAAGTCTCAGCATTACAGTCATGCTTCCTCAGTCCCTTGGCAGCTCTGGCTGGCCCTTGGACCCAGAAGAAGTCTCAGCTGGCTCCCAGAATCAAAATCACTCCATTCAGGTTTTCAAAATCAAAACTATTCTCTTCAGCCTGGGGGTATGGGTGTGGGGGGTTTCCTCTTCAGCCTCCTCATCTCCTCTTCAGCCTCCACAGAGCCTGCTCCAAGAAGATCTCCCTCAGTTCTCAATTCTCTCCAGCAGCTGCTCTGCCTCCAGATGCTGGTCCTAAGAAATTCTGACTGTCCCTCTCTGGAGGTTTTTCTTAGATACACACAGCATCCGCTGCTTCCTGTTTCAGCCAACCTCTTCCTCTTATGTCAGAGAGAGATAGGAGTTCATACCTTCTGTTTCCCCAACAGAGGCTTGATCAATTACTAAGTGCTAAGTACCTGCTACCTTTGACAACACAATGGGATCTTCAAATTGAAATTACGTTACTATTACAAAGACTTTATCAACAATAAATACAAAGGATATTTTTAGTGCAAAGAGTTCAGAAGGATTTCTCAAAGAAATTAAAAGGCATCGTAATTTATAAAAAATAATTAGGCCCAGCTCTATACAATGGATACAGTTAATCTCTACCATACAATGCAACCATTAGGATGAAATACCTGTTTGCAAATCACATCTATTTAAAATGTGCTTAATTGGGACTGTTCATTCTTGTCTTGGGAGTTCATGTGTTCTGGAAAATCTAAAGGGGGTCATAGAACTGGATGTGGGTGGCTATTGCCTGCTGAAGCTTCTCCTCTTTGGCTCTGCAACAACAGCAAATAGTTCTCTTTTCCATGAAGCTGCTAAGAAAATCATCTATTTCCATCTTCCCCTCAAGGAAGTAGTGGGGAGGGTGTCTGAATCCTCCTTGGCTTCGTGGGCCACAGATGAGCATTTATACCTCGAAAATCAGAAACTGTTACAAGAGCTTGATTTATGGTTTTGTTGTTTAGCTTAAAGTGGTAGAGAAAATGTTAATGAAGATTAAAATTAAAAGCATATCCTGAGGTACTTTTTTTTTCCAGAGAGCCAGTTGTCAAATATTTACCAGCATATCCTTATTTCTACCTTTCGAATTAAACATTTCATAATATTTGACCATAAGTTTATTTATCAAAAAGGGAAAAAAATTACCATCAAAACTATCCAAATTTTTCTCTATACAAGAGAGGGGGAACCTGCAGCCTCAAGGCCACATGTGGACCTCTAGGTCCTCAAGTGTAGCCTGGGGAGACTGCTATACTCAGATAAAATTCCATTAAGAGTTATATTAATCTGGGGTAGCTTGGTGGTGCAGTGAATAGAGCACCAGCCCTAGAGTCAGGAGGATCTGAGTTCAAATCTGACCTCAGACAATTAACACTCACTAGCTGTGTGAACTTGGGCAAGTCACTTAACTCCAATTGCCCTGCCTTCTCCCCACCAAAAAAAAAAAGAATTATATTAATCTAATTATTAAATTGTTGTTGTATTGTTTCAGTCATGCCTGACTCTTCATAACCCTATTTGGGATTTTCTTGGCAAAGACATTGGAGTGATTTGCCTTTTTACGAATGAAAAAACTGAGGTAAACAGAATTAAGTGGCTTGCCCAGAGTCACACAGCCAGTAAGTGATGAGGCCAGATTTGAATGCAGGAAGATGAATCTTCCTGAGAGGATTCTGTGAAGATAGAGGAGAAGATCAGAAAATTCCAAGCTCTCAAGATTTCCTTCCACAAAAGAGATAAAACAGCTAGGACAAACACAGAGTGCCAAAAATCATTAAGAGAAGGGGCAGAACTGTGGTCTTCCTGGGGTGATTGGAGAAGCTCTGAAGAAAAATCCTAGGAAGAAGTTTGGTCCCTGTGAAGAGTAAAGACCTCCAGGCTAGGCCCCACTTAAACAACAACCTGCAAGCCCTGGGGTTAGCTGAGTTGGGAGCTACCTCAGCCCCAGACACAGGACCTTTTACCTGAGGGCTGTGAAGGGAGTTGGGCATCTGAGCCAGGAAGATCAAAGGAACCTCTGCTGAGAAGGAATACCAGACCCAGACGTGCTGTAGAGACACAGCCAGAGGCAAGAACAAACCAGTACACATTAGGTGAGGTCAGAAGCAGTGGGGGAACACCTCACTGGCTGAGGGCACACAGGAGGCTGGAGGTCTTGGGTTCAAGGTCGGAGAAAAGAGCTGAAGGAGGATCTGAGGCCAGAGGCACCATCGCCCATACCCCAGGACTAGAGGCAATTACAAAAATTAAGTTATTATAAAAAAAAATGCATAAACAAAGGAGAAAGCATTCAACCATAGAAAGTTACTACAGAAATAGAGAAGACTGGGGTTCATCTTCAGAGGAAGATAGTGAAGCAAAGATAGTGTAGCAAAGAAGCTACACCAAAGAGTAGCATCAAATGGTCACCTGCCCAGAAAGAATTCATAGAAGATCTTTAAAAAGACTTTAAAAATCAAATGAGAGAGATGGAAGAAAAACTAAAAAAAAAAAAAACAATCCAAGAAAAACAAGAAGGGTATCGTAAGGAAGCCAGCCAATTAGAAAAGGAGATCTAGAATCTTAAGGAAGAAAATGACTACCTGAAAATCAGGAATGGGCAAGAGGAAGCCACTGAAGTATAAGAGAACGAGAAATAATAAAATGAAATGGAGAACAGATCAAGAAGAGGAAACGTAAGAATAATCGGACTACCAGAAAGCTATGATCAAAAAAATGATCTTGATACAATAATATAAGAAATAATTAAATAAAATTGTCCTGAAGCAGTAGAACAAGAGGAGAAAGTAGAAATAGAAAAAAAAATCCCAACAATCACCACCTGAAAGAGACCCTACGAAAAAAATCCACAGGAATATTATAGTCAAATTCCAAAACCTCCAGTTCAAGAATAAAATATTAAAAGCAACATAAAAAAACAATTTACATATGGTGGTACCACAATTAGAATCATACAAAGGCTTAGCATTAGCAACACTAAAAAACCACAGGTTTTAGAACACTATATATCAAAGAGCAAAAGAGCTGGGGTTCTAGCCAAAAATCTCATACCCAGCAAAGGTAAGCATAATACTGAATGAAAAAAAAAGTGAACATTTAATGAATTGTCAAACTTTCAGGACTTTGTTAAAAATAAAAAAATAAAAAAACCTGGACTTAATAGAAGATTTGACGTAAAAGAGCCAAAAGAAATATAAAGTACATACCAAAGACTAATTACAAGGGACTCAATAAGTTGCTTTCTATGTATGTAAAATATATATCTAAGATTGTTATTGGTAATTGGGTAGTTCTTAAGAAATATTGGGGTAGACATGAGCATGATATGACTTCTAAAAGTAAAAGCATTCAGGAGCAGCTAAAAAGAGTATTATCTTATACAAATGAGGTGCAAGAGGAAGAACTAACCGAGAGGAATTAAATGGGGGAGGAGGGTGTTAGTTCTGGAAACCTACTTTCATCAGGAATGGGTTCAAGAGGGAACAATACATATACATCTAGAAGAGTATAAAAGTCTACTAAATTTAGAAAGATATAAAACACTAGGGGGTAGGGAGGGGGAGAAGATAACGGAGGGACCTTTAAAAAGGAGGGTAAGGGAATAGGTTAAAGAATGACATAGAAGGATGCTCAGACTAATGCGAATGGGAGGATAAGGGAGGGATTGTTGGGGGAGGCAGTAGGTTAAGTAGTAGGAGGGCAAGGTAGAGAGTAGAAGTAAAGTAGAGGAGTCAGGAAGGACAGGAAACAAGAGATATGCACAAACATAACAAAGATTAGGAGTAGAATTTCTTAGGGAAAGTATATGATTATGTGTTATATAATACATACGTACATATGTGTGTATGTATATACCAATATCTATATAGAAATATATCCACATTTCATTTGTAGCCTCTGGAGGGAGAAAGAGGGGGAAAAAGAACAAAGTAAAAAGTATACAGCGGAGAACAAAAGAAACCTACAAGGAAGCAAAGAGAAGATGGAGAGCTTTCAACATCATGCATGATATTTGAGATAGAGGCTTTTTTGAAATGGAAATTTATTGCTATATATCTCTTTGAATCCTCTTACATTCTGCTGTGCACATGACATTTTTTCTTTTCTTATTTTATATTTAAGTTTTATCATATGTTTCTTTTTCTTTTATTATGTATGCATTTATTATTTATATGTTTCTTTTTCTTTTCTTATTATGTATTTAAGTTTTAGTATTGAAGTCTAAAAAAACAAAAACAATGATGAGTCTTCCTGACTCTAGGTCCAGCACTCTACCCACCATACCACCTAGCTGTCCTGATGGGACCTCAGGATTTATCCAATTGATATGCACACAATCCCTGCTGTAGCCTACCTAGAAAGTGGCCATAAAGACTACCTCTTGAAGTATTCTCTTCTACTTCCATTTCTATCTTTGAATTTTGTCTTCGTATCAACCCTGAATTTGTCTCCTTGCAGCTTCTATCCATCCATCCTAATTCTGCCCTCACTCAACCTCCCTGGGTCTTAATTCTCTCATCTTCATCATATTCAGGGGTGGAGAATCCACAGCTTCCAAGCCACATGTGGTCTTCTAGGTGCTTGGGTGTGGCCTTTTGACTGAGTCTAAGTTTTACAGAACAAATACTTTTATTAAGGGGATTTGTTCTATGAAGTTTGGATTCAATCAAAGGACTGCATTCAAGGACCTAGAGGGCCACATGTGCCTCAAGGCCCAAGGCCACAGGTTCCCCACCCATTGTTAGATCATCTCCAAACAGGCTTCTAATTCTCAAACACTATGATTCTATACTACAACAGGACCCTGTTTGCAGACTTCAGGTTCTATGCTAGATCCTAGTTGAGGATTAGAATTACCATGCTCAAAAGAAATGGTCTTAATAGAGTTTTTTTTCTAGGAGGGAGCCTCGGGGCAGGGTGAGGAATGACCCTCTCCAAAGTAAGAGCAGCCTTTTCACACCATGGCTTGAAAGTAGGCTCTTGACATCACGTTTCCATAAGTGATTGGTCAAATGTTTCATCATATTGAGTTTTCATACTTTCAGGCAATCAATAAACATCAATTATAAGCTTTTCCTTGAAGAACATGACAAAGATTTTGACATTTAAGTAATGATACTACATGCCTAGAAACAGTGACAGTGAAAATCACCCCGTTTCTATCGAGTTTGCTAGGGCTATTACTAGACAGAGAGAATAAGAAGTCTATATTATTTTGTACTGTGAGCTGACTGAGTGAATATTTTATATTCAGAGAAGAAAATCCAGGTTAGTCACCTCTTCCAGTATACCCAGAAATTATCTAGAAGATAAAAAGCTATTGCCCTTACACTTCTAATAGGTTAATACTGTGTTATTTTACAATACATTTAAGGAAAGAAACAATATCTGACTAAAATTCAAGTTCCATTTTCCTACATACATACACAAATACATAACCACATATGCACAGGACACAAAATATAAATTGATCCCAGCCCTTAGTGTCAGTTTCTTACATAGAAATCACCTCATCCTTCCTGCTTTGTGCTTTCAACATACAACATGCTTTGAAGATAGTCAAGATATGTTGCCTTTGGCTCCATGAGCAGGCTTCTGCTGTCGTCAATTCTCTGCAGCACACCACTGGTCTTGCCAAAGGTATTAGAAGTGAAATATTACTATGTGACTGACACCCAAAAAGTTGAATGTCAAAAGGTCAGAAAAACAGCAAAAGGATACTTTGTAAACTGAAAGTTCCAAGGAAATGTCTTTCTTTCAGATCAAATTGCATGATTGGTTCCTTAAAATGTCAACATAAAAAGCCTTAACTTGTGAAAAGTTACAATTTTCAATTAAATCAAAGGGCAAAGTTTGAACTTGGAACCTCTATAGTATTCACTAATGATGCAGAATCTATAGAAGCCAAATAGAACATGCTTATATTTATATTTATTATTTATATTTATTAAGAAAAATATAAAGTGCTAGACTAGGTAAAAATTGCACAGCATGAGTATAGGATGAGGGGATTGTTCCCTAAAAAAAAGACCTGAGAGTTTTAGTGGGCCACAAGTTCAAAATGAGTCAATAGCATGATACGGCTGTCCACCAAAAAAAGGCTGATTTATAGAGATACAATCATACCTAGAAGAGGCTGATAATGGAGTAATCAAAGTTGGGGATGGTAATAAAAATAATGGAAATGATAATTCAGCTCTGAATATAACAATTTAAAAGAGGCATTAACAAGTGGATAATGACTGGAGGAGGGCAGCCAGGAGGATCAAGAGGGACAAAACAAGATCATGTAAGGATTGATTGAAAGAACTGAAAGTATTTAGCTTGAAGAAGAGAAGACATAGAGGAAACATGTTAGCTGTCTTCACATATGGGAAAGATTGTCATATGGAAAAAAGGATAGACTTATTCTTGATTCTGCAAAAGAAAACTGTGGTCAGCAAATGGAATGTATGAACAACAGAATCCAGCTTAGCATAACGAAATCTTGTCATTAATTTAAATAATTGAAAAATAAAATAAGCTTTCGCAAGTATGTCTCTAATCATTTAAAGTCCTCAGACAGTCTGGGTGACCACTTGTCAGGGATGCTGGAGAAGATGCTTGTGCATTAGATGGGGTTCCTACTGAAAGAACTAAAAAGAGGTCTCTTCAAGCTGAGATTCTATTATTCTTTTAGTCTGTGAGACTCTACTTTCACAAAACCAAGAGTTGAATCTTCACAGAACTTTGAATTATTTTCTTTGGATTTCTAAGAATTTTGACCTTTGGGTTCCCTTGAACTAGACAATGCTCCTGTCATTTTTATGCTTTATTATTTTTACTTCTACGCCTTTAGGCAACATCATGTAGTGGATAAAGAATCATTCTTGTAGTCAGGAAGAAACGAGTTCAAATCCTGCTCCTGACAAGAACTAGGTGTATGATAAACCTTAATGACTCATCCAATTATCGAAGGTTCTGTGTTGCTAAAAAGGTACAAGTCTGCATCAGTAAAGCAATTTTGTCAACAAGCTTCTCTATGAAGGGAATGAAATGAAATCACAGATCCAGTTCTAAAATCAACAACTAAAGGAATGACTCTTTAAACTATATGAGCGTTAATCTCATCAAGAAGTTAACATATGATTTGAAATACACAAAGGTTTTGTTTTTCTTTTTTCTCTTTGGTGACTTCTGTTTCTTGAGCTTCAATTTATTGGCTTAAAAAAATTGCCAAGCTATATACAATGCTGTTAAAATACTTTCCACAAGCAGCAATATTTCTATGGTAATTCAAAATTATACACATCTCTTGGTGTGTGGCTGTATCACATTGTAAAATAGTATTCCAACAGATGGGCCACACACAAACTTATCTCTAGGCCTGACACATAACAGGAACCCAGAAATGCTGGTATCTCTTACATTTCTAGACAAACTGAATCAGCTAAAATCTATACTCCAAGAACCCCAAATCCATTGCAGTCAGGTAGAGTCAACCTAGATGGAGAACTCTGGTCTTGGAGTCAAGTGATTTAGGTTCACATGCTAACTCTGACACTTGTTACCTGCACAACCATGGACAGTTTTTTTGGTTTTTTTAATAGTATTTTATTTTTTCCAATTACATGTAAAGACAATTTTTTTGGATTTTTTATTTGTTTTTATTTTTTTGCTTTTCTGAGGGGGGAAGGCAGGGCAATTGGGGTTAAGTGACTTGCCCAAGGTCACATGGCTAGTAAATGTTAAATATCGGAGGCCAGATTTGAACTCAGGTCCTCCTGATTCCAGGGCCAGTGCTCTATTCACTGCACCATCTAGCCACCCCTATTCGTTTTTATTGATCTTTCTAAATATCACCTTCATTTCTGGATACATTTTCCCCTCCTCTCCTCACTAGTGAGCCCTCCATTGTAACAGAGTTACAAAGAAAGAGAAAAGAATCATTTCATCAAAACCAACCAGCACATTGACAGGGTCAGATAGTGTATACAGCATTCTGTACCTATAGGCTCTGCCCCAAAGGGAAGGAAGGAAATTTTCTCAACTCTTCTCCTATTCCAAGTATATGTGTATGTGTGCATATGTGTGTGTATACTATATAACATTCAATTTCTGTCTTGTTTTCTCCTCTTCTTATTAATGTTGTTGTAATCATTGTATACAAAGTCAGTGAAGTTTTAGACAATTAAAGCTTTCTGGACTCCCTGGACGCTGTTTTCCTGGCTCTGCTTACTTCATTTTGCATCAGATTTTATGTCTTCCTGAGCTTATCTAAATCCTTTGTCTTTGCTTCTTTTTTTGTGAATCTGTTTTTTATTTCAGAATTTATTTTTTTTAGTTTTCAATATTCATTTCCACAAGATTTTGATTTCCAATTTTTCTCTCCATCTCTCTCCGACCTGCCACCCCCAGACAATTTTTTTAAAGAAAAATTTTAACATTCATTTTTTAAGTTCCAAATTTTCTCCCTCCTCCTTCTCTAAAATGGTAAGCAATTTGATAAAGGTTATGTATGGGCAACCATGTAAAACATATTTCCTGGACAATTTTCTTAACTTCATTGAGCAATGATATCCCCATCTGTAAAACGGGGATAATAGAGCTTTCAGAATCTGCAACACAAAATTGCTATGAGAAAAACTGCTCCGTAAACCTTAAAGCTTTATAGCGACGTGGATTGTTGTAACGTATACCTCTTCACAGAATTCTATGATATAAGAGACGCTGTTATTGGAATAATTCCCCTAGAAAACCAAGAGTAAATATGGTTCATGGAAGAAAGTGTGGAAGCTAAAAAGAAATCTTTTTAATTGATACTTCCTTTTACACTCCATTAAACTAAGACCATCTCTTACTGTCTTCTCTGTTTGAAAAGGAAGGTGTACAAAAGGCATCCACCAGTAGAGGGAGCACAAAGATAGGTCGCAGCCAGTAAAAACAATCAAAAAATCACAAGAAAAGTCAGAAAAGAGAAATCTATGAGATTGGAACTGGAGTCATCCCTGACAGGTTTTTATGATATCCTCGGTAAAAATCTGATTTGCAAAATGAAACTGACAATTTTGTAACGATCTCCATCATACTTTCTGTATCCAGCTGTCAGATGTCTATTTTTCTATCTCTACATCCTCATGAATATTTGTTGTAACCCTTAGGTGAACAGAGACTTTCTATATATGTGAAATCAGTATCAAATAATGCAGATTCATGTAAGGGATCGGGACACCAACTGGGTCAAAGACAGAGGGGCCAACAGTCAAAAATGCCCACGAGATAAAGCAGAGACACAGAAGGGCAACCGAAAATTAAAACAATCAGTCAGACACTGGGAAAGGAGACCTATTGCCTTTTGGATTTCCTGTTTCTAATATAACCAGAGTCACATTGCTTTGCAATATCCTGTCCCTCCTCATCTCTCTACCTCCTGCTTTTCCTGGATTCCTTCAAATCCTCTCTGAAATCCCATCTCCTGCAAGAAACCAGTCCCTCTCAATGCTAATGCCTTCATCTACAAGATGATCTCCAATTTATCCTGTGTATGTCTTGTTTGTACTTAGTTATTTGTCTTTCCCATTAGACTTCTCCTTGAGAGAAGGAACTTTTTGTGCCTTTCTTTGTATCCACAGTACTTAGCAGAGAGCCTGGCACATAATGGGTGCTTCTTGTCTTGACTTAAAGTTTCTTTTTTTCCTTAAAGTTTTATGGCTATATTTTGCTTTGACGCCATCTTCGTGATGACAGATATAGAAAAAAAACTCTAGTTTAAAGTCAGTATTCCTTTGGGAGGCGCTGGCTCTGAGAAGGAAAGGGAAGATGATGACATAAGGCTTCTGTTATCATTATTTTTATCTTTTTTTTCTATTAAAACTGCTCATGAAGACAAAAATCCTTTGTGCTGAAGCTTGAAGGGAGAAGGAAGTAACTATTGTGTAGTGACCAGACTGAGAAATCTTGATAGGCAGGCCTCTCTAAACTGGCAGTAAGGTAGCTTGAGGTGAAGATTGGGGCCAGCAATGACAACCAGCTGCCTTCATAGTCCTGCATGAATAAAACAGATGCCAGCCAATACCCACCATCCTTTCTTAGCATCTATAGCAATAACCAAAATCACTGTAAATTTCTATGAAAGTGATTTGAACCTATTGCATTTGGACCATTTCAGCTAAGTGTTGCACTTCATATCCAAGAGGTATGAAGAACATATCTACACACAAAGATGAGAGTGACTATCTTGACTTACTTGACAGTTTCAATTTTTTTTGTTAAAGGAAACAGCATATGTGAATTCATTCCTATAGCCAGTTAGTACTTTCCTAGGGAATGGGTCCATTTAATCACAGTTTATATACATTTAGCACATATCCACTCAGGTCACAAATACTACTGTTTCTACAACATCTCTCCCATGCTTCTTCTTTCACCCCCTCACAGGGTCACAAATCCAGGCCAGGCCCTCCTCACCTCCCAACAGAATTACTGCAATAGCTTCCTCTTTATTCTGCCAACCTGAGACCTCCCACCACTGCAATGTGTTCTCCTCAGGTGGGCTCTATTCACTTCCCTCACCTCCTTAATAAACTGCGGTGGCTCCCTAATTCTCCTGAAGTCAAATACAAACTCATTTGATATTCAAATGTTTTCACAACCTTGCAATGAATGCAGCTAGGATGGAAGCCAGCTCCTTCCTGCAGACACTCCAGGCCTTACATGAAGTGACCTGCTTCCAGGCGATGCAGCATCTTGGTTATGGGTTCCAGACGCTGTCTCAAGGCCCTCCTGAAGCTGTTGATTCTAGAGCTCTCTAGAGCAGTGGTTTTCAACCTTCCTAAAGCCGCGACCCTTTAATACAGTTCCTCATGTTGTGGTGAGCCCCAACCATAAAATTATTTTCATTGCTACTTCATAACTGTAATTTTGCTACTGTTTATGAATCGTAATGTAAATATCTGATATGCAGGATGTATTTTCATTGTTTTTGAATTATTGAACAAAATTGAACATAACCCACAGGTTGAGAACCACTGCTCTAGAGCATGGTCTGCAACAGGCCCTCTGAGGCGTGAGGAATAGCAGACCGAGGCTGGCTGGACTGTGAAAGCCCAGCTCTCCTAGAAAAGCGGAAGACAACCTTACATGGGCAAGGTACTGGGCAGGGCCAATCAGAGGCGGGATTGCCTGCACCTGGCTCCTCCCACTCCAGAAGAGGCCCGGTGGGATCACTTCCCACATGCACTTGCTAGAGCCATCAACAGCCTAACAAGAACAAAAGCTTTGGCTCTCTTTGTCTCTCTCTGTGTCTCTGTGTACCTGTCTCTCCTTGTCTCTCTGTCTCTCCCCTCTCTGTTTTTTTCTCTCTGTCCCGGTCTGTCCTCTCTCTCTCTCTCTCTCTCTCTCTCTCTCTCTCTCTCTCTCTCTCTCTCTCTCTCTCTCTCTCTCTATCTGTGTGTGTGTGTGTGTGTGTGTCTATCTTTTTCTCTGTCTCTGTCTGGCTTTCTGTCTCTCTCTGTCTCTCTGTTTCTCTGTTTCTCTATTCCTCTGTCTCTCTGTCTCTCTGTCTCTGTCTCTATCTCTCTCTGTCTCTCTCTGTCACTGTTTCTCTCTCTCTCTGTCTCTCTCTCCCTCCCTCCCTCCACTACCTAACTTTCTACATTCTTTACCTTACTCCCTTCCATACAGTCCAGGCATAGTCCATTGCAAAGGATACTCAGTTTCCTACCCATGTGACTTGTACTATTTCCCATACTTGATATTGACTTCACCATTGCTTCTTGGAATCCTTGGTACCTTCTTAAAAGAAGCCTTTCCTGATCTCCCCAGCTTCCTCGTATTTGTTTTGTATATGCTATGAATACTGTATAATGTTATGTCCTGCTGTCTCTCCTCTTAGAATGTCAGCTCCTTGAAGGCAGAGACAGTTTGCTCAGTAGAATGATAGGCTAAATGATTTAGTGCTAAAAAAAAAAAAGTATCTTAGAAGACCATCAATTCCAAACCCCTCTTTTACAGATAAAGAAACTGAAGCACAGAAGGGTTAAGTTACCTTTCCTAGGTTATACAAATGTTCGTTGGTTGAATGATGAGACAGTTTATGAACTAGATCATGCTCATTCAATTTAATTAGACTTTAAAATGGACATAAGATTTGTGACAGATAATGGGAAATATGGGAGGAATTAAATAGTATCTGATCTTGGGAAAGAAAATAGAAAAGGTAGGAAGAAGTGTGAAATGCTTGATAATTAAATGTTTACCCTAGACCCTCTCACAGCAAACAGCTAAGGGAATCTTTTTTTAACAGTTACATGATGACTAGAAATCAATTACAATAGTATTATCTAGTAGTATATGGAGAGAAAAAAAGGCCCACCATAAATAACCACTTGCTCAAGAAGTGAGCAGAACCAGGAAAACATTGTACACATTAACAGCAACGTTATGCAATGACCAACTTCAATAGACTTAACTCTTTTCAGCAATACAATGCTCTAACATGCTTCCAAAAGACTTATGATGGTAAATACTACACACATCCAGAGAAAGAACTGTGGAGTCTGATTGCAAACAAGGCATACTATTTTATCTTTTTGTTGTTGTTGTTTTGCTTGTTTCTTTTTTTCTTCATCATGGTTTTTCCCTTTTGTTCTGATTCTTCTTTCACTACATGACTAACGTGGAAATATTTTTAATATCATTGTACATGTATAGCCTATATCAGATTGTTTGCCATCTTGGAGAGGGGGGAAGGGAAGAAGTGAGGGAGAAAAATAATTTAGAACTCAAAATCTTATAAAAGTGAATGTTGAAAACTACCTTTACATGTAATTGGAAAAAAATCAAATACTATTAAGTGTGGAGAGGGTTGGGAAGAGGGCAAGAATGAGTCCTGGATAGGGGAAAGGGGAGAAATTGGGAGAATAAATGATGTCACTATGAAACAACAAAAAAAACTTTAAAATGCCCAGAAATTGAGCCCTCAGCAGTAAACAGTTAACTCAGAACTTTACAAGCCTTAAGCATGAAAATTTGCATACAGAAAGACTGAGGTCTAATACTTTTACTTGTAGAATATACGGAGATCAAGGGGAATGTTGCAATGACTTGTAGAAGTGGTATTAAGTTTATGTTGAACTGAGTAACAGTCATATCTATATCATCTCTTTTTATAAAAAGGTACCAAAAAAAACCAGGAAACTAAAGTGATGCCAATTAATTCAGGAATAGCTGAACACATTGCAATATATGGTTATAATAGAATATTATAAGAAAATGAGGAAATAAATTATTTCAAAGAGACATGGAAAGATTTGTATGAACTGATGCAGAGGGGTGAACAGAACCAGAGGAATACTTTATACAATAACAACAGTGTAAAAGCAAACAACTTCAAAAACTCTAAGAACTCTGATCAGTGCAATGCCCTCCATGATTCCAATGGACCAATGATAAAGCTCTGCCCCCAAGGAACTTATATTCTACTGGAGGGAAATAGCATGTACACAGAGAAGAACATACAAAATATGTAACAAAATACTCTGAGTACCATGACTTGGAAGGATCAGAAAATGCCTCATTTAAGAACTGCTACTTGAACTAAGCCTTGAATGGAATTAAGAATTCCACAGGGTAAAAACGGGTTTGGAAAGCCTTCCAACCGTGAGGGATAGCCTGTGTACAGGCATACGATTAAGGCATGGAATGTTGTATACAGGGAACGGCAAGTAGGCTGGTCTGGATAGAATACCAACTATGAAGGGAAGTATTGAGAAATAAGACTGGAAAGATAGGTTGGAGACAGATTATGAAGAATTCCAAATGCCATGAAGAAGAGTTCGTATTTTATGCTTAAAACAATAGGGAACCTCTGAAGCTTTCTGCATAGCATAGAGACATTGTCAGAACAATGCTTTAGGAATATCAATTTAGCTGTAAGGAGGATGTTCTGAAGAAAGGAGAAAACAGAGATGGGAATGTCAATTAGGAGACTATTACAGTAAGATTTTTCTTCCTATTTTGGTGCCACTTTTCAATACTTGCAAAATAAGTATAACAAAACAATAAGTGTTCTGTACATCCTGAACTTGGTGTAATATATTTTAAAAAATTTTAATATCTACTGATGTTACACAAGCAAGTAAACCATTCTTCATCATGAAACATATAAACGGTATAGATTATCAAAAAGAGAATAACTGACACTAAAAATAGCTCAATTTTTTTTATTTTGCAAATGAGAGGGAGTACATATACATGTGTATTCAAGTATATACATGCAAACATATTTATACACATATATACACATACAGAAACACACGATTTTTTAGTCTATATATGTGTAATCATGTACATTTTTCCTTATTAGTAATTTTATACAAAAATACTAAAATAAAGGAAAAGGAATTAAAGAAAGAAAGTAAAAATGACATGGTTCAGTCTGTATTCAAACAACAGGACTGATGACTTTCAAAAAGGCTGCCTTGCTACATTTGCAGGAACTTTTTATACTAAATCTGTCCTAAAATTAGAATGGTGGCCATGTAAGAGGAGATACGTTGTAAGGGTAGGAATGATACAGAAATATAAAATACGAAATAATATACACATCAAATATCTAATGTGTTATAATTTGCAGTGTAAAAAAATTAGTATAATTTCCTCTGATTTGTTCCCCAAAGTTCTTAACTTTTATTTATTTTAGATTTATTCCATGCCTCATCAGCCTCCTGGACCAGCATCCATAGGTTCCATGGATATGACTCACTCCTAACACACAAAATGTTTAGTTTGGTAAACAATTGTCTCACTATTCAGGAGGTAGTCTTACAAGGAAAAGAAAGGTGAACTAGCTTGGCCACTTGCTATTTTGGGGGTCTCTGATAAGCCAATTAACATCTCTCTTGGCATGTTTCCTTCTCTGTAAAATAAGGGAGGTGCAATGGCCATAGATGCCCTCTGAGCCCCTCTCTAGCTCTAGGACTAAGATTCTGCAATCTCGGCAGGTCACCTTAACCATAAAGAAAAAGCTATCAGGGGATGAGGTGTCTCCCCATAGTTAGCCAAGGAATATAAAATTCATGTGCTATTTCTCTTTTCTCATGTCAGGAAAGCAGAATTTTGGAAAATAACTCTCATTTGTTACTCGCATTCTCCTTGGTCAAACTAGAATTTCAACTTGAAATAGCCAAGAATGATGTTAAGAAGCAATAATAGAGGAAGAAGGCATTTCTGCTTGGACAGGCTAGATGAATGAGTGGGTTTCTTTGGGGGAGGAAGTGATTAAGAAGAAATCCTTACAGAAATGAGAGTTTCACTAAGTGAAATAAAATTAATAAGTTGAGAGTTTTTAGTTTTTGTTAGGGGAGATTTGGCAAAGTTTTGATTGAAGTGTTTTATTTGAACTTTGACTGAGAGAGTAGGAGAGTTCAATATGTTATTTCCAACTTGGTTTGGGAGTTAAAATCTTAACACAACCATCTTTACTGTTTTACAGCCAGTCAGGAAATAGCCCAGAAGATGGATTTAGATCATTGGAATAAGTCAGCAGGGGGTTATCCAAAGACCAGGACAATAAAAAAAAAAACCTTCAAGGAAACCTGGAAAGAAAGGGAATCTTCATATCCTACAAGCAGCTACCTCCAAAGTCAGAAGTCTGCAGCAGTAAAACTAGCAGTTACAATGTCCACAACCCCACCTTGTCCAGAGATACATTCTAGTCCAGATAGTCTTTTTCTTAAGTAAAATAAAGTAAAACAGCAAATGGAGAACCAATGAAGGGAATGATTTATAGATTGTAACTATTTTGTTTATAGTTGTTGGCATAGATGAGAATTTCCTCCAAGGTGGACTTTTAAGTTAATCCATATCTTGACAGAAAGCCAAGGAAAGAGAAAATCATAGCAAATGCTGTGCTATATTTTCAATAAATGTCTCTTCTCAGTTTTGCTGGGTATGAAATTAGTAAAGTGGGGTACAGTGGAAGGATTGTTGGGTTTGGAGTCAGTGGAGTCGAGTTCATATTCTGACTTGATTGCTTACTACCTGTTTCAGGTAAGTCACTTGACATCTCTGGTTTGCAGTTTCCTCCCTTTAAAATGAGAGACTTAAGAGAGCGAGACACACAGAGTAAAGGTAAGGGGGCTGGGCAGAATCTGTTATGCTTCAGCTGAAGTAAAAAAAAGCAGGGGTGGAAATCTTGATCTCAGACAAAGTAAAAGGAAAAATAGACCTAATTAAAAGAAATAAGGAAGGATACAAAATCTTGCTAAAAGGGATTGTAGACAGTGAAGCCATATCAATAATAAACATATATGCAATAAGTGGAATAACATTCAAATCCTTGAAGGAGAAGTTAAATGAGTTACAGAAAGAAATAGACAACAAAACTATACTGTTCCCTCTCAGAACTCGATGAATCCATCCAAAAAATAAAGAAAGAAACTTGGGAAATAAATAGAACATTATAAAAGGTAGATATGACAGATCTTTGGACATAAAGGATGATACCATAAGCAAATTAGGAGAGCAAGGAATAGTCTACCTGACAGATCCATGGAGAGAGGAAGAATTCATGACCAAACAAGAGATAAGAGAGCACTGCAAAATGTAAAATGAATAATTTGATTGTATCAAATTAAAAAGCATCTGAACAAACAAAACCAATGCAACCAAAATTAGAAGGAAAACAGAAAGCTAGGAAACAATTTTTATAGCAAAAGTTTCTGATAAAGGTCTTGTTTCTCAAATATATAGAGAAGTAAGTCAAATTTATAAGAATACAAACCATTCCCCAAATGATGAAAGGATATGAACAGACAGTTTTCAGATAAAGAAATCAAATCTACAGGCATATGAAGAAGTGATCTAAATCGCTTTTGGTTGGAGAAATGCAAATTAAAACAACTCTAAGTTACCACCTCACACTTATCAGATTGGCTAATATGACAGAAAAGGAAAATGATGAATATTGGAGAGGATGTAGGAAAACTGGGACATTGATACACTCACTATTGGTAGAGTTATGAACCAATCTAATCATTCTGAAGAGCAATTTGGAACTATGCCACATAAAGTGAAATAGAATTGCATATCTTTTGATCCAGCAATACTATTACTATGTCTGTATCCCAAAGAGATCATAAAAAAGGGGAAGGGACCCACATGAGCAAAAGTATTTATAGCAGCCCTTTTTGTGACAGCAAAATATTGGAAATAGAGAGGATGCCCATCAATTGGGGAATGGCTGAACAATCTGTGGAATATGAATATAATGGAATACTATTGTTCAATAAGAAATTATAGATAGGAAGATTTCAAAAAATCATGGAAATACTTGTATGAACTGATGCAAAGTGAAACGAGTGGAATCAAATGTTATACACAGTATCAACAACATTATGTGATGATCAACTATGAATGACTCAGTTCTTCTCAGTTATACAATAAGCCAAGACAAGTATAAAGGACTCATGAAGGAATATGCTATCCACAACCAGATAAAGAACTAATGGACACTTGAGTATATGTCAAAGCATATTTTTTTAGCTTACTTTATTCTTCCTTGTGTTTTTTTCTTTTGATTTGTTTCTTCTTTCACAACTGTGACTAATACAATAATATTTTTTGCGTGATAGCACATGTATAGACTTCATCAGACTGTCTATCATTTTCAGAAAAGGGAGAGAGAAAAAAGTGAAACTCAAAATCTTGTGAAAAATGAATGCTAAAAATCTTCTTGACATATAATTGGAGGAAAAAATGAAATACTATTTAATTATGTGTCAACAACAACAAAAGAATGGGTGCTCCTTAAAAGAGAGAGAGAGGGACTGTCTTGTGTCTTTCTTTCTATTCCCAGCACTTAGCACAGTGCCTGGTACACAGTAGGAACTTAACAAATGTTTATTGATGGAAAAAAAATGAGAAGTTTATACTAATGGCCTCTGGGCTCCTTTCTAGTTCTGTATCTAAGATCCTATGAAATTGTTTTATTTGTGATGATTTTTTTTATTTCTCTTTAAGCCCCAAATCTCTATATGTTAAAATAATAAATTATAGTGTAGCAAGACTCGAGAGTCTAGAGACTTACTCTCCCAACCCACAAACATTCCGGCAGGGTCATTCTTCAGAACACAGCTATAGCTCCCACTGAGGGGAGAATGATACCCATGTAGGGAAAAGGGGTTCTAATGCTAGCAGCTCAAGACCACATCCTTTATATTCCCCTAACATCATTTGCCAGTGGCAGTTATTATCTCCCCCATATTATTTAACCAGTTATCTTCTTAATATCATACAACCAACTAACCTCAATTAGCTTTTGTTAAGGGATATTTGCTGAGAATATAAAGCAAGAGTAGAATCATAAACACATCCTCCCTGAACTTGGCACACTCTCCCCTTTACCACCTGGCCTCTGAGGACATTAGGCTCAAACGAAAAGTGGTAGTCAAAAAACGTTTCCCACTCTGTAACTAGGAGTCAGGGAAGATAACGTGCTGGTTCTGGTAATCCTTTTCCCCCTTCTAGAAATCTTGGCTGTGCTACATATAACATGTATGACCTCCAGCAAGCTCATTTCTGAGTGAAGTATAGGCTATAGAGAAGTCTTTCCATTGCTTACAGGATACAATGTCTTTGCTATAAGGTTCATTCATTAGTGGACTGAAGTCAAGCAAGTCACTACTTAGAGGTGTCTCAGTCCTAAAATGGGCTGCTGATCCTCTGGTGGTCCTGCTGACCTTTTAAGGGCTTACAAGGTCACCCTTCCCCACACAATAATCAGTCAGAAAACAGTCACAGAATACCTATGCATGCTCTGGACTGAGATCAAAGACTTTCTTTTACACACCATCACACGCATCCAGAAATAGACGCACAAAACCTCTATGTGGGGTGATAGTAGGAAGAGCCACCTACACGCAGTTAAAGGACTAGACCTTATTGGTCAATACCTTTGCTAAAACAGGATCATAAAATCATAATTTGGATTTAGAAGGAACTTTAAAATTAGAATGTAAACTCCTTGAGAGTAGAATGCTTTACTATTGTTTTTGTCATTACTCAACACCTAACAGGGCTTGGTACATAAGTATTTAATAAATTCTTCTTGTTTGATTAGTTAGGTGATTGGAGTACATTTAGTCCAGCCCCCTTATTTTATAGAAGAGAATAATGAGGCCCAGAGACATTAAGTGACTTAGTCAGGGTCAAATATGTCATATATAGAACAGCCAAGAGCAAGGACTATTTTTTGCCTTTCTATTCCCAGTTCTTAGTACAATGCCTATCATATAGTAGGTGCTTAATAAATGCTTGTTGAGTAACTGAAAGAGTAGTTAAGGTATACACTAGTAGAATGGGCATCCATATAAATAGAATTACAAATAGATCTTTCATAGTTTTAAAGTATATAATAAATTTTTAAATTTTTTATTAATTATATTTTATTAATTATAATATTTTATTAATTTTAATGTTTATTTTATTAATTAATTTTTATTTGTATTAATTATAATGATATTTTATTAATTATATTTTATTTTTTTTATTATTATAGTATTTATAATCTTTTAGATAAAGACATAAGAATCCCCCTAGACTAATGGCCTGCTATAATAAATAGTCTCTTCCTCAGAGCTCAGACCAATAGTTTTCCAAGACTAATACACTATCTCTGATAGTGGCTCCCTAACATGTTCCTCATTCCTCTTACAAACGTATCATAAATCTATGACCTAGAATATTATGCCTCTGTATCCACTGTACATGACCAGATGTATTTTCTCTTGTAAAATAGTATATAGTAGTTCTGTAACTCTTATGTCAGAGACTCTTTCAACACAGAGGTTCATTTTGGAGAATGTTTTGTCTCTCTGGCTCATAGCCCTGACCCAGAAATCCTGGAAAAACCACTACCAGGCACTACCCATGGGCTGACTCCAACTCCCCTTGTAAGATGAACTTCACAAAATTAACAAAGGAATATTTTAGTGAAAAGTTAAAAAAAAATAAAAGATTCACAATGTAGCTTGTAGTAAGGACTATTGGAGGAAATCAAAATATTCTCTTTTTTTTGTCTTTTTTGGAGGGGGGAAGACGGGGCAATCGGGGTTAAGTGACTTGCCCAAGGTCACACAGGGAGTAAATGTCAAGTGTCTGAGGCTGGATTTGAACTCAGGTCCTCCTGACTCCAGGGCTGGTACTCTATTCACTATGCCACCTAGCTGCCCCCAAATCAAGATATTCTTTAGTGGGTAAATTTTTTTTTCCCAACGTCTCAGTCACCAGGTTGGCATCTTGGTGTTTTCCACTGATGTTCTTCATGGTTACCTATAGTTGACACTCCCCATTGTCGCTCTTCCTGTAGATATAGCTTCCAGAAGGTGGACCCTGTAATCATCCCTCCCTAGCTCTTCAGGACCATCCTTGGTTCCCATCTGTAGGCATCACAGAGGATAAAGTGTCCAGGACATTCACCTTTTGAGGAGAGAAACAGCTCTCCTTTTACCATTATAATAACAATGCAGCATCAGACTTTTGTCATTGTTGTTGTTCAGTCTTGTCTGATTCTTTATGACCTCAGGTGGGGTTTTCTTTGCAAAGATATTGGATTGGTTTGCAGTTTCTTTCTCCAGCTCATTTTACAGATGAGGAAAGTAAGGCAAACAGGGTGACTTAATACAGGGGGCACATAGAAAGTAAGTGTCTGAAGCCAGGTTTAAACTCAGAAAGAAGAGTCTTCCTGACTCCAGACCCCACACTCTATCCACTGCACCACTAGCTGCTGGACTAGGGAGTTCCTGTTCCTTAGGTTATTCCCCTTTGTTGCAACTCCTGATGGTCACACAGAGCTCGCCTTGAAAGCTGAATCCCAGCAGTCACCAACTCCCAGTCACTAACTCCTGGTTTCCATATGGTGACAAGAAATCTTAAGGTCCTTTCTTTGTAAGTACCCTATGAAGAGTAATACCAATCTAGTCAGCACTCCATACTTATTCATGAGCTGAGAAAACAGTCTAAAAATTCCTCTCAGTTTGTCTATCATGAGTCCCAAAGAATCTTTCCGGGACCAACTGAGTGGGATTATTCAAAACATCATGGGCTGTTTCCATTCCCCCTTTGGTATAAGGGTCAGGCAAGCAGAACCAGCTGCCCTACAATGTCCCATTGCTCATGCCAAGAAGAGTTCTCTTCTGCCTCCTTTGCTCTCTTTCTCATGCTAAAACAATTAGTTACAGAACTGTAAAAAAGGACCAATACAAAACATCATAGCACTTTTTGCTTCCAACTGCTGCCTTCAGATAGGTTCAGAAATGGAAGGAGCACAGTCCTCAGAAGCATTGCTAACATTTACCACACTCTAAAATTCAGCTCAAAATATTACTCAGC
Source organism: Pseudochirops cupreus (assembly GCA_028627135.1). Lineage (NCBI taxonomy): Eukaryota > Metazoa > Chordata > Mammalia > Diprotodontia > Pseudocheiridae > Pseudochirops > Pseudochirops cupreus. The sequence continues at coordinate 365,896,364 of CM053580.1, forward strand.
AATAAGAGATGAGAGAGTTAAATATAAAGTTATCATCTGAGTGCCCTTCCTCCACCAAAAAGGATGCTGGCTTGAGTGGATCCTTGAGTCAAGGAAGTTATTACTTATTCACTAGCGCCCTCTCATGCTTGTTTTGACTTCATACTTTGTGAAATTTTTCTGTTCCTTCCTTCTCAGCCCTACATTTAACCTCTAGGCTGTGAATTTGATGATGATGGACTTTTATTCTGCCTATAGTTTTGATCTGCTGATTATCTGGCTTTGTATTTTTACTTCTTTTCTATCTCCAAGGGATGTTGTTTACTCATTTAGCAAATCTGTCAGTTAGATACTGGTTGAGACATAGGCCTACCGATCATATTTGGGAGACATGACCAACAACCATATTTGAAACAAACATTTGGCAGTCTCTGACATGATTTTTGTGGACAAGACATAGTGATATATGCCCAAATAGTTGTCTAGTAGGTGGATTTGGAACTGACTGAATGCCCGGACGCAGGTAGAATGCCCCAATGAGCTGTCTTTGATTCTGTTCTATTCAACAGTTTTATAAAGGACTTAGGTAAGATATAGCTAGAGTGATTGGCAGCTTTGCAAATGACAAAAACTTGGAAAGATAGCCATTATATTGGATTTACAAGATCTGGATCCAGAAAAAGATCATAACAGACCCATAACAATAGACTGAATCAAATAAGTTAAGATTCAGTAGGAACAATTATTGAGGTCTACATTTGAGTTCCAAAAAATCAACTTCAGAAATACAAGATGGAGGAAATGTGGCTGGGCCACAATTCCTGTTTTTTATATACATACATATGTATATATGTGAATATATATATATATGTGTGTGTGTGTGTGTGTGTGTGTGTGTGTATATGTACACACACACACATATACACATATATTTGTATATATACATACACCTATGTGTATATACATATATGTATATATACAAATGCCTATTGTAATGCCAAGCAAAGGCAACTTCCAAGGTTTGGATTACCAGGATAGCAAATTCCATTTATTCAGTGATAGATTAAGGCAAACATTCACAGAACAAAGAAAATCAAAATACAGGGTAACTCATTCATTTAGCAAGTAAGTTCTCAATTCAATCCAGGTACTACTCCACCCCTGGACAGTACATTCATTTAGTCAGTCAAAGTCTCTCTTCTCAAATGGAGATTAGTTTCCAATCATAAACAAAGTACATTCATTTGTATGTATATATAAAATATAAAAACTGACAGACAAAATACCAGCATCACAGCCATGCCTCCTCAGTTTTTGGCAACTCTGGGTGGCAGTTCTCAAAAGTCCTGGGCAGCTCCAACTGGCCCAAAGCAGTCCATGACACTGCTCTCCAAAAATCCCTCTGGCCTTCTCTGCTTGGGCTTTCCCTCCAAATCCATGGCTTCTCCCAGTTCAGCCCTCTCTCTTCACATCAACTGTCCCACAAGTGGGATTCGCAAGCTTTGGGTTTCAACACCTAACCCCAAAACCAAGCCAACGCAGGGAGATCTCCAAGTTCTATTACCATTACACCTATATACACATATATACTTATATATGTATATGTATGTATACTGTGCATACACATGTGTACATATAAACATAATAATATAATACATATAACAATATATACATACATGCCTGGTGTATTGTGCATATACAGGCAACAAAGGTTGTCCCAAAAAAACTTAGGATTGCAGTTTTAAGCTATCAGATCTTAAAACTGCAATACTAAGAATTATGAACACCCTATACAGGAAAATTAGTGTATTCCAAGGTTGATATGAGTTGGCAATATAACAAGGAAGCCAAAAATATTAATGCCAACCCAGGGTACATTAAGAGAAGCATGGTATCCAGAATAAGGGATGCACATGTGTACTGCCATGCCCAGAAGAGATATCATCTTGATTTCTATGTTCCGTTCTATCCACCATATTTCAGGAAAGTTGCATACAAATTGGAATTCATAAAGAAAAGGGTGACTGAGATGGTTAGAGGAATGAAAAATATGTCATGCAATGATGGTTGAAGGAACTAAAGATATTTGTCCTGGAAAAGATAATACCTAGAGTGAACTTACTAACTGTCTTCAAATATTTGAAGGACTGCCATGAGGAAAGGGATTATGCTTCTATTTCATTTTAGAGGACTAAAGTAGAAACATTGGGTAAAAATGAAATAGAGGCAGATTTTCACTCAATTTAAGGGAAATTTTCCTAACAGAATTATTTACAAGTTGATGGCCTCTTGTTGGGCATAATATAGAATAGATTCTTAATCAAAGATAGGCTGAATTAGAGGGCCTGTGAGATACCTGGAGCTCTTCAATTCTGTGTCATTCTATGTGATTCTGGGTTTCTTTAAAATTTTTCACAACACCTTCATACTTACAATCTCCTTATAAGTTGGAAACTATCTTTAACGATCAGTTCCTTACTTATACCAGACTTCTCCTTAGCATGAAAATAATTCCATCCTCATGATCATTTGTTTCCCATCTGTGAACTATTTCTAGTTCATTAAATGTAAATATTTATGTATCCATTATAACCATTGTTTTTATATCACCACGTAAGCCAATCAAGTTTCCATAAGTATAAAATAACAATTTCAAGTAAACTAGACATAATAAGATTTGTATTATTTGCTCTCACACCAGTTTCAAAATTCTTTTCTATAATATATGTTAGCTTTCTCATTGGTTCTTTTTTTGAGAAACTTGATTGGTTTTGCTTTGGGGCTCACTTTGGGAAGAGTTGTGTGATTTGAGATGATGAGATGTGTGATGAAACTCTGGGCAGCCGTTGAGCCCCCCTGGCTTTGAAAACCCAGATGTTGGTGCTTCTCTCTCTGATGATTAACTGTATGTATGTGATGGGCAGACAGCTAGAAGCCCTGTCTGTTGGTTTGATGAATCATGTTGTTTTCTCTGTCTGTATTTTTGTCTTCTTTTAACTTCTGTCTGTATTCTCTGAAGTTCAGGGTGCTGACTTTTCTCCCTGAGCTAGGTAAATGATATATGTTTGATTAAAGTAAGATTGCTAGCCCTTTTTTAGTTGCTTTCCTTTAGAAAAGCAGATCAAAGAACCTGTGTTAGCAGCCATCCTGGGTGTGCTGGGGTGCTTGCTACAACACCATGAGGAAATAAGAAATGGATGCAATTCCTGGAATGGGGGTATATGGTAGGAGACAAGTCACAAGGAAAAGACTCAAAAGTGCCCAGAAGTAAGTATAATAGTGAAGGGATTTGAAAGGACATCATATTAAGATGAGTTGAAAGTACTAGGAACTAGTCAAACTCAATACTATTTAGACTGAAGAAGACTTAGTAGGGGCACTGTAGCTTTCTGTAGCACCAATGCAATATTTACAGCACCCACAATCATGATAAAGACCGTGACTATAAATATCGCATAATGTTCAATCACAAAATATACCAGACTCTCCATACAGAGGACAGAATTGGAACATTTACTTAGATACCAGAAAACCCAGTCACAAAACCAGTAAGCTGATTCCATCATAGTACCAAAGATATTAAGAAGCCATAATAACACTGAGAGCCACAGGATCTTCAGCCTTCCCACAAACCAGTACAAGATCAATATTTACTCACAAATCTCCTTGCCTGAGTTCCTCTCTCTCTTACTATCTAGCTATTTCTGACTCCCAGTTTCCTGTGGGCTCTGCTTCCCTTCAGCAAATTCCTGCTGCCACAGGTTCCATGAACTACATTCAGCCTATCAGGGGGCAGAGTTTATCTTCAGAGCAGGGAAGCTTCCTGTGGGATCTGTTCCACCCTTTAGCAAATTCCCTCCATCACAGGCTCCATGTGATTATATTCAGCCTATTAAAGGGCAGAGTTTACTTTCAAAGCAGGGGAGGTCTTCAAACTTCCCCTAGGTCTATTAAGGGGCAGGGAAGATTTTCCAATTCTCATTCCCATTACACTTTCCCACATGCATCTCAAATTCAACACCTCCAAAATGGAGCATATTATGCTTCCTCACAACCTCATTACCTTTTTCTGAATGTCCCTATTTAGCTATCTTTCCTTAAACCCAGGTTCATTTGTTGTTGTCATTTCTGCCTTTCCAAAATCACTTGTACCTGTCCACTTCTCTTCATCCACACTGCCTCTTCCCCAGTTCAAGCAAACTAAGCTATTTTAAGAGC
>CM053580.1:365900660-365940342 GCA_028627135.1 Pseudochirops cupreus
ATATATATATATATATATATATATATATATATATATATATATATATATATATATATATATATATATATATATATATATATATATATCATGGCTCCCTACTGCCACTAAAATAAAATTCAAAATCCTCAATGTGGTTTTAAAAGTCTTCCACATGCTGAACCCTCATCTTACTTCACACTGTTCTCTTTTACTTAGCATCAGTTCTATTTAGACTATCCTGTTAGCTGTTTTCTATACTGCATATGACATTCTACCTCCTGTCTTTGAATCTTTGTACAAGTGGTCCCTCATATCTGGACTGCATTCCTCCTTTACCTCCATCTAATAAAAATCTCTAGCGTCCTGCAAACACAGCTTAGATGCTACCTCCTACACAAGACTTACCCTACCACCTAAGTTATAATCATGCTCTCCTTCTCAAAACAATCTTCTACTACATTGAACAGAATTTATGATTGTTTATTTATGTCTTAAATGTATGCGCCTTGAGATCAAGGACTCTCATCTTCATCTTTGTATCCTAGTGTCTTGTGCAGGTCTTTGTGCACACACTGTAGGCACTTAATAAGTAAATGTTTTGATTTCTTCATCAGAAAACTACCTGTTCATATCCTTTGACCAATTATCAATTGGGAAATCACTCATATTCTTATAGATTTGACAAAGTTTTTATATATTTGAGATACAATACCTTTATCTGAGAAACTGTCTATAAAAAATTTCCCCAATTTTCTGCTTTCATTCTAATCTTGGCTACATTTGTCTTATTTGTACAGACACTTTAAATTTAACGTAACTGAAATTATCCAGTTTTTAGCTCACACTATTACCTCTTGTTTATTCATAAGTTGTTTGACTACCCATAAATCTGATAGATAATATGTTCCATGTTCTTCAAATTTTCTTGTAATATCTCTCTTTATCTCTGCCTCTTGTATCCATTTTGATCTTTCCTTGGTAAATGGTGTAAGATACTAGTCTATGCCCAATATTTGCTACGAAGGACATATGAAGGAAGATGCTATCTGTATCCAGAGAAAGAACTGATAAATAGATGTTTAGAATGGTTTTACACACACACACACACACACACACACACACACACACACACACATACACACACACATACACACACACACCTACATATATATATATGTATACGTATATATATATGTATTTGTGTCTAGTGGTAGCCATCTCTAGGGCAGGGGGGATGAGAAAAGGGGGAAAAAATTTACATGATAATTTTATTATATATTTAAAAGGAATAGCAAGTACATAATAGATTCGCAGTTTCGTGTGCCATCACCTAGAAATAATTGTTTTATTTCTTAAATTCAGAGAAAAAAAAAGAAACTTTAAAAAAAAAAGAACTTTAAAAATAAAATAAGTAAATGTTTGTCAAATTCAATTGAATACAAATAGTTGAGGGGTTGTCTTACGGAAGATGGATTAGACAGTTATAAAGAAGAGAATTAGTATTAAAATATGGAAGTTAGAGGAAGGCTAATTTTAGTTCAATATAATGAGAACTTCCCTAATAATTAGAACAGTCTGAAAATGAAATGAGATGCCTTTCAAAATAATGGGCTCCCTAACACTGGGGATATTCATGCAGAGGTCCAGTGATTAAGGTTCAAAGATAGCAAAAGAGTTCCTACTTGGTTGGGGTAGAAGGTTATAGATTTCTCTCAAGTCCATTCCAGCTCTTAAATTTTGTGCTTCTAAAAGTCCAGTTTCTGGAACCAAGATACAAAGTCACAGTAAAGCTAGCAGCAAAGTTAATTCAATGCTGAATCTCTTGAGCTAAAAGTTCTTGTACTGTTCCTTCCCGGGAAACAGATTGGTCCCAGTGCTTGGAACAAGGTCAAACCTGCAGGTGGTGGTTAAGTGACTTCAGCTGATGGAAACCAGATCCTGGCTATTCATTACAATAGGTTTCATTGTTTCTTCAATTGCTCATATTTATACAGCATTTTACAGTTTACAAAGCACTTTGCTCACAACTATCCTGAGAAGTAGGAAGTTCAAGTTATTCCTAATCTCATTTTATACAGCAGAAAGGGAGGCTCATAGAAAAATGGCTTGTCCATAATCACATGCCAGATAAGTGTCAGATTGTGGGACCCAAACCAAAGAAACTCTTTCCAGAAAACGAAAAGTCTTAGTCTCCCCAAGACTGTGATTCTTCATTTCCCTTTCCCCTTTCCATTTAATAATCTCCCATAAATTCTTTCTGTTATACCATAGTTTAACTACCTCTTCTGCTAGAAACTTGGAAAACAGATGCAGAATTTAATTGGATACCCATTACACTAGTATTAGGGAGGGGAGTATGTCTAGATTTGTGATTTCATCACTGTGAAGAACTCCTGGTACGAAAACTGCCTCCACTCATGCTTATCAATATTTTATCTAAAATTTTATCTAAAATATGTAGTTTAAAGAATTATCTGGGACAATGAAAGGTTAAATAATGTATCCATTGTTACATAGCCAGTAATGTATTAAAGGTAGTACGACAGCTAGGTGGCACAATGGATAGAGTGCTAGATCTAGAGTCAGGAAAACCTGAGTTCAAATTTGGCTCCAGACTCTTACTAGCTGTGTGACCCTGGGCATGTCACTTAACTGTTTGCCTCAGTTTGGAAATAACAGATCACTGCAGTATCTTTGCCAAGAAAACCCCAAATAAGGTCATGAAGAATCAGACACAACTGAAAAGACTGTACAACAGGGATGGCTAGGTGGTGCAATGAATAGAGCACCAGCCCTGGAATCAAGAGGACCTGAGAACAAATTTGCCCTCTCAACTTAACTTAACTTAACACTTACTAGTTGTGTGACCTTAGGCAAGTCACCAATTGCCTTGTCTTTCCCCCCTCCAAAAAAAAAAGACTGAACAACAAAAACATTAAAGGTAGTACTTGGACATGAGTCTCAGACTCCAAGGTTTTCCCTCTATCTTGGCTCTCTGTACTAGTATAAGTTCTATTTGTGCCTGTTTTGTTCTCAAAAAAAGAATATGGAGTCCACTCTTGTTCAACCAATGTGGAATTGAGATCCTCAAATTCTCAAGTTGGGAGAACCTTACAGCTTTTGCTTTTTAGATCCAGTCACATCTAATTACTGACATTGAAAGTTCTTAGGTTATTCTTTTCATATCACTTTCTTTTCAATGTATTATTTCTATCATCAAATTATATCACATACTGGATTTCATATAACTTGAGAGTGTGGAGGAGGCTTTAAGGATCATCTTTCTAACTATCTAACTACGAAGTAATGAAATACATAAAATGAACACATATTTAATACACAAAAAGTCAGTCTTACTGTGCATGTGCATTGTGAATGCCAATTTAGTCAGACTTACTGTTAATTACAAAATCTAGATTCACCAAATCTTAGAGATGTAAGGGACTTCAAAAGTCATCTCATTCAATCCATAATGTTACCTATCAGCAACAGAAAGTGTTTGTCTTCTTACTCTATCCTTAGCCTACAAAACCTGTATCACACCAATATTCTTAATATAATAAATACATACATGGATATATGTCATTTAATATTACGTGTGTAAATTGGTGAGTTTTACATGAGAAAAATCCACCACTAAGTTGTTATTTCTTCAGTATGTTAACATCAAAAGATCTATATTTCTTTTCACTGTGAGAGTTTCCTCCACCAATGAAAACTCTATGTCAATAGTGGATGGTCCCCATATGAGTTTTTGTAGCACCAGAGGTTTATCAGTTTTTAATGAATCTCTCTGAATTGTTGTTGTTCCTCAGAAACACAGCCTAGCACTGACCTATATTTGAAGCTTCAAGTTTGGTTTAGATCTCTGGAGCTTGTACTCAGTTAATATAACTTTGGAGAACACCAAGTCAGCCCTTATACCACACTGAGGCAACAAAGTATGACGTTGGTGGATAGCCATGATACTGTCATTCCATGGAATCAAAGAATATTTTATTTAGAACTGGGAAAGGGAAAATGGGGCTCTGAGTAACAGCTACGATTTGGGGAATCAACTAATGAATGGGAATACAAGTCAAGGAAATACCCCAAAGGGGCAAAAACAAAAATAAGCCCTGCCTTCAAGGAGTTTACATTTTATTGGCAGGATAGAATGTATACACAGATAAGTAAAATGTTAAAATACGCAAAAGGTAAATACAAAATAAAATATATAAATAAGAAAATACAAGTAAAATGGGGTGAGGTAAGAATCCTAACAATTGAGAGTAGTAGGAAAGTCCTGATATGGGAGGCAGCAATTGAAACCAAGAATCACCTCCCCAGCAAAACTGAGTATAATCCTTCAGGGGAAAAAAGTTGACATTCAATGAAATAGGGAAGTTTCAAGCATTCTTGATGAAAAGAGCTGAATAAAAAATGTGACTTTCAAATACAAGAATCAAGAGAAGAGAAGCATAAAAAGATAAACAGAAAAGGGAAAGTATAAGGGACTTAATAACATTAAATTGTTTACATTCCTACATGGGAAGATGATGTAACTCATAAGAACTTTCTCATTATTAGGGGAAATATAAGTTTTTATAGACAGAAGGCACTGATATGAGTTGAATATGAAGGGATACTATCTAAAAATATAAAGTTAATGGGAGATCAAAAATGTACTGGGAAAAAGGGAAAGGGAGAGGTAGAATGGGGTAAATTATCTCACATAAAGAGACAATAAAAAGCTTTTACAGTGGAGGGAAAGAGGGGGGATGTTAGGGGAAGTGAGTGAACCTCATTCTCATTAGAACTGGTTCAAAGAGGGGATAACATACACACTCAATTGGGTGTAGAAATCTATCTTACCCTACAGGAAGGTAGGAGAGGTAGGAAAGATAGTAGAAAAGATAAGAGAAGGGGGAGAGGTGATAGAAGGGAGGGCAGATTGGGGAAGAAATAGTCAGAAGCAAAACATTTTTGAGGATGGACAAGGAGAAAGGAGAGAATAGAATAAATAGAAAAGAAATAGGATGGAGGAAAAAGCAGTTATCAATATCAATAGTAATTGTGCAAAACAATTTCTGAAGTTTCTCTGATAAAGGCTTCATTTCTCATATTTCTTCTCAAATTTTTCATTTCTCATAGTAGAAAACTAAGTCAAATTTATAAAAATAAGAGCCATTCTCCAATTGATAAATGATAAAAAAAAATATGAAGTTTTCACAAGAAATAATCAAAGCTATCTATAGCCATATGAAAAAATGTTCTAACTCACTGCTGTTGGAGAAATGCAAATTAAAACAATTCTGAGGTACTTCCTCATCCCTATTTGATAGGGATTGAAGTATATTCTAGTGATAAGGAAAGTGACAAACGTTGGAGGGAATGTGGGAAAAATGAGACATTAATGCATTGTTGGTAGAGTTGTAAACTGATTCAACCATTTTGTAGAGCGACTAGGAACTATGTCCAAAGGGCTATGAAACAATGCATACCCTTTGACCTAGCAATATCACTACTAGGTCTGTATCCCAAAATAGATTTAAAAAAAAACAAAGAGGAAAAGGAACTATATGTACAAAAATATACCAGCTCTTTTCTGATGGCAAAGAATTGGGAATTGAGGTGATGTCATCAATTGGGGAATGGCTAAACAAATTGTGGTTTGTAATTATGATGGAATACTATTATGCTATAAGAAATGAAGGGCAGGATGCTCTCAGAAAAACCTAGAAAGACTTCCATGAACTGATGCAAAGTGAAATGTACTGTGTACAAAGTAAGCAACATTGTAAGATGGCCAGCTGTGAATGATTTAGCTATTCTCAGGATTGCAATGATCCAAGACAACTCTGAAAGACTTATGATAAAAAAAAAATGCTATCCATCCCCAGAGAAAGAACTGATGGTGTCAGAGGACAGATTGAAGCATCCTTTTTTTTTACTTTATTTTCCTTGAGAGTTTTTTGGGGGGGTCTATGTTTTCTTTACAACATGACAGTTATGGAAATGCTTTATGTGACTACACATGTATAATCTATGTCAAACTGCTTGCTTTCTTAATGGGGAAGATGTAAAGAGTGAGGAAGGGAGAGAATTTGAAACTCAAAGTTTTAAAATGAATGTTAAAAATAGTTTTTACATGTAGCTGTGGAAAAGTATAATACTAAATAAAATAAATAAAAATAAAACTTAACCACTAAAGATTTAAAAAAGAAAGAAAATGTTACCACATTATACCCCTAGACCACTCTAGAGCTCAGAAGGATCAAAGTAAATCCAAAAATGGTTCAAGTGCCAGGCCTAGGATGACATACAAATGAGTGTGGTCAATGCCATATTTAATTTAATTAACATAGCTACATATGGGAGCTCATCCTTATTAGCATGCTTTATTAAACTGTATATTTTACATGATGTTATTTTTTATCATGATGAGACTAGAACAAGAAAGGCAAGCATATATATCTACTTCTGACTCCAATCCCAGTGCTCTATCCACTGTGCCACCTCACTGCCAAGGAAAGTGTAGAAATGTCTAAAGACTTAAGGCAGATGACTAGCTTCTGGTTTTTCTGTATTCCTTATCACTAGAATATACTTCAGTTTTCCTCCAGGGTCTACCCCTGGGCCGGCAATTCTAGAAGCAGCCCTGGAAACGTGATGCCCACCCATACTGGTGGGCACTCACCATATATAGCCTGGACCTTCATCTACTTTGCTACTCTGTGGTCATCTTCAAATCAATCTAACACATAAGCATACCTGAATCAGTACTTTCAAAAGACCCTTATTGCCACTCTCCATATGTATTGCATGTCCTTATTAGAATGTAAGCTACTTAAGGGTGCAGAGTGTCTTGCTTGTTTATGTTTATACCCAATTCTTAGCATGGTGCCTGACACATGATAGACACTTAATAAGTCAAACTTCATTCTGTTTTAGACTAACAAATGCACCTTGGAATTCATTTTTTACTTCTAAGATCTCTAGTTACAGTTGGAATATTTGTTATGTTTTGGGGGGTCTTGGGGGGAAAGTACCTAAAGTCATTCCCAGATGTGAATATTTTAAATGTTGGAGTAGTTTTGAGGTTCAAATATTACAAAGAATGCACATCTGCTCCCAAGATTCTTTTCTTGAAGCCTACTAGTTTGAAAACCCAGTTAGTATTCAGAATACCAAAGGGAAAGAATATTCTTTTGGAATATGCAGAGGCCAAGAAGAAAGGTTCAGAAAGCACAGCTTTCTATCATAGGCTACTGAGATCTAAAATCCAAATGAAATGGCTTTCTGTATACTCTTGCAGGATGTCACTGGTGTCACTTATCAAGTATATAACTTGTTGGCCCCCATCACAGCCAATAATACCTCTAGTCCATTAGTTAGAGTAATTTCCACTAACCTTGTGTCTTAGAAAATTGGCAGAAATTCCTAAAGTAATTTAGAAGATAGAAAGATGTGAGGTAATGGATAAAGGATCAAATGATACCAACAAGTAATTCTCCAAAGAACTACAAACTAAAAACAAGCATATGAAAGATGGATCCAAATGACTAGTAAAAAAAGAAACTAATAATCAAAGCAACTCTGAGGTTTGAATAGATGTCCAGAAAACTGGCAAAAATGACAAAAAATAGGAAAAGACAATGCAAAAGCATTGTGGACAAACATGTACACAAAAACATTATTGGTGAAACAGTGAATAGGTCAACTATCGTGGGAAACAATGTGTTGTTTTGTAATAGGAAGAGGAACTAGAATGTCCATAGACTTTGACCTAGAAATTCTAATTTTAGGAATATATCTCCCCCCCCCCCCTCAAGGAGGTCAAAGAAAGAAAGACCAAAATATTTATAATAGCACTTTTTTTGTAATATCACAGAACTGGAAATAAAGTGTATGTCTATTGATTAAGGATTGTCTAAACAAATTGTTATATGTGAATGTCATGAAATATTATCATATTTACTATAAGGAATGATAGATATGAAAAATCAAGAGAAACATGAGAAGACTTATGAGAACTGATGCAAAACAAAGGAGAACCAGAAGAAAAATACATGACATTTACAATGTAAATTTAAAAAACAAAAAGTAGTAACAAAAAAAAAGCACTGAATAATGTGTAGTTAGAAAGAATTAGCTTGACCCTAAAGAAGAGAGAAAAAAATTAACCCTCTCTCTTTGCAGAATTAGGAGACCAAGGGTGTGGAAGATTTTACATACTGTCAGACTCAGTTGATGGGTTGGTTATTAATTTTTTCCCTCTCTCTCTCTTATTATTCATTACAAGGGATGGCTCTCTGGAAACTGAAGAGGAATATACACTATTTGAAAAAGTGATGTCAAAAGAAGAGAAAATATTAAGTTTTCAAAGCTGTAATTTGGAGATAGGTTCACTAAGTACCTGACTGACCATGAAAATGCAGCAGGAATGTGCCCATAATTCTTCCATTCTTCATGAGCATTAGTGATTTGTTTCCTTAACTTTTCCAAGCAAACAAAATCAAACTTGCAGTGGCTGATCAATAGGAAAAAAAAAAAAGAAATAAATACAATGATTTTAGACCTCGTCTTCCTGAGCCTCCCAATTCCCAATAAAAAATTCCTAAGTCACACTTATACTCCAATTTCAAATGTACCTACTCTCTGTCTAGGAAATAATGGGATATTCTATGTTATTTCACAGAAACTTTGTTTTCTAAAATGGTAAATTGTTCTGGTTTTGCATGATAACTTGAAAAATACCAAAAGAAAGTATTAGTGTATTTAGTGCATTTCACTTTTAACCTTTCTTCATTCTATTAAACAAGACATATAAGTATATAGCACTAGAACCAGAAAGCAAAAACTTTGCATAGAGAAGGATCTGTCTATTTGAGTGTTTTTTGAAAATAATAGGATAGCAATGTTTCTACTTCTGCATGCCTACTGCATATATGTAAGATATTAGCCACTCATAGGGAGCAGTTTAGTATTTTTAGAAAGAGCAGAAAAATACATTTGCATAAAGAAAAAGAGATATATCAAGGATGGGAAGGATGTAAGATATTGCTTCCTTAATGGATGAGCAGTTTGGGCCTGAAAAGAGTAGGGAAAAAAAGCACTCTGGCTTAAAATTAACTGCTAAAAAAAAAAAAACCTGCTAAAATAAGTTGCCAAAGAAATAGTTTTAAGTTGGGATTTGAACAGTTTGATATAGAAAATGATTGTGGCATAAATATAAAAGTTTAAATCATCTTTTAAAGCGTGTAGATTGAATCCCCATTTATATGCAAACACTTTGTTTAAAGGGGAAAAGAATTTATAACACATGAGTAAAAAAGAAACCATTTCAAAGATAGAGAATGTGAGAAAAGAACATGTTGGAAACTAGTTAACGGTTAGAATTGTTGGACGTTTTTATATCTCCACTGATTTGCATATAACTATTTTAAGATTTAAAAGGACAAAAAAAAAGAAGAAAAGAAAAAAGATTTAAAAGGACAAAACTCACAAAATGAAAAATCATTCAAACTCTTTAAAAAAATACTCTCTAAAGTTCTTTAATTTGAACTGCTGATTCCATGAGGAACATTTGCTAAGTTGCTACAATTAAAGTGAAGAGTGCATCTTTAAGTACCAAAGAGATTTTATTTGAACCACTGAAACAAGCTGGAAGAGATTGAGGCTAATGTGGTGGAAAGAGAAAGATTCAGCATGGTGTCAAAAAACATCTTTGTTGGAGCTATTGGAAGAAAACAGCAACAGAAGCAGTCAATAAGAGGGCTTTGGCTGCTAGTTACTGTTAGACAGAATACAGATGGATTTAGACTATTGCCCTTTATTGCCTTTCAAGCCCTAGAGCTTGAGAGGTAAGGCTTCTCAGGAATACCTGTCACTCAGCTCTTCCCTCAGGTTTGAGAGGGAAAGGTAGAAAGAGGAAAAAGGTTTTGTTGCTGCTTCACTGCATAAAAAATGATTTCAAGATCTAACTGGATGATGCAGAATCCCATTGATTAAAGAACTCATCAGACTAATTTAGGGCAATTGGGTAGCACAATGGATAGAGCACTGAACCTGGAGCAAGGAGGACCTGAGTTCAAATCCAACCTCACATGCTTACTAGCTGTGTGACCCTGGGCGAGTCACTTAACCCTGCTTGCCGCAGTTTCCTCATCTGTAAAATGAGGGGGAGAAGGAAATGGCAAACCACTCCAGTATCTCTGCCAAGGAAACGCCAAATGGAATTGAAGAGAGTTGGACACAGTTGAAATGATTCAACAATAACAAGGCTAGTTTATCTTGCATAGAATCAGCTTAAGCTATTTTGCTGTGAATTCTGTAACCAGAATTTTTACAATAAGATTAGAGGACATAGCATCTTGATGATGGAATAATAGGTAGGCTAGACTATGTCTTATGGAAATAACAATCCTGTAACAGTAATTGATTTAGCAGATACTTAGCCCTTAGTAACTAGGGGCTGAGTGCCTCTTGAAAGAAACAGAGGGTATGAACTCTTGGCTCCTGCTGCTGACATAACAGGAAGGGGTTGGCTGAGACAGGAAGCCAATGTGTGTGTGTGTGTGTGTGTGTGTGTGTGTGTGTATAAGAGTTCCAGAGACAGAGAGACAGAATCAAGAATTTTCCTCTTGGTGGCTCCTGGAGGAGGGAACAGAATTTTCACAGCATCTGGAAGCTGGGCTGCTGGACTGAGAACTGAGTTGGAGACTCAGTTCTTGAGACCAGAATCTGGCGAAGGCTGAAGTTGCTGCCTCCTGGAAGGTTCCTTCTGGGTCCTGAGGCCAGCCTAACTGCTCGAGGACTGAAGAAGCATGACTGGGATAAGCCTTTGTTTGTTTGTGTCTTGGAGGATCCTTGAGTTCCCAGAAACAGAAGTGGTGAAGGTTTTGAGATGTGTTAGACCCTGTGAACTTCAGTGTGTACCAAGAGCTGCCTGGAGGACTGGACAAGAACCCAGGAGCTGTCTGCTCCTGAATCCAGGTGACTGTTTGATGGATTCAGGTAGGAACTGGGACCATGGAATGGGATCCAGGGAATCTTAGAAACCACCCCAAGTCAAGATGAAGAAAAGGCCTCTCCTTGGATATAGAATGCCTGATGAAATTGAACATAGCTGGACACCTAGGGGTAGAGGGTTTGTGAAATTTTCTAATGATTGTATTTAGTGACTGATTGTTAGATAAGTTACTGATTAAGTTAATCTATGATTGCCCCTTGAGTGGAAGATTGATTATTGCATTGTGAATTGATTGAATGATTAAGTGAGGAGGGTTTCTCCTTTAGGGAAACCAGATGATTATTCTTTTGTTCTTTGTTCTAAATATTGTGGCTGTAGTGAAAACTGTGGAGCCATTCTAATGTTAAGCTGTTATGAACACTATATTGTGATTTTCTGTGACAAGATGTAATGTTGTGAATATTATATTGTGATATGTTGTGAATATTTGCCTTGATTTGTAAGGGAATAAATGGAGTGTTCACTATTCTGTATAATCCAAACCTTAAAAGCTGTTCACAGTAGCATTCTTTTGGGAAGCTGTTCATGCATGGCATTACAAATCCTGATTAACTTTGTAGAGGTTTGAGATCAAAATTAAGATCCCTCATTCTCATCCATGCCAAGTACATAATCAATTGCCAAATGTTTGTTGTTTTTATCACTACCTCCTCTCTTGCATTCATCTGTTTCTTTCCACTCACATGGCCACTACCTTGGTTCAGACCCTGGCTTATTGTGGCTACTTCCTATTTGGTTTCCCTGCCCCTACTCTCTCAATCCATCACCACACAGTTGCCAAGGTGATTTTCTTAAACCACAACTGGCTGGCTGTGTCATGTCCAGTCATTCTGGTGAATATCTGGCCACTGGAAGCAGATGGCTCAGGAGAACCTTGCACAGCTCTCCCTCACTCAAATCAAACTCAACTACAAGTTATTTCATCATCTCCCTGATGTCATAGTCCTTAAGGAAAACAAAGGACAAACACAACCATGAACAGTCTGAGCTGCCTGAATGGGGACCCAGCCAGTTGGGTAACTCAACTTATCCTCTCCCTCTCCTTCTCCATATCCCTCTCCTTCTGAAGATAAATTTTGATGGCCAAAACCTGTCTGGTTAACTTGGGTTTATTGGCTAGATTTCTTTCGCAAAGATCAAACCTTAAACCCAATTCACTCTGGAGCTCACAGATTGGACAATAGGTCCCTGCCTGAGCACCACCTAATGGTTATTTTTGGGCCCTCCTGGCTCAGAGTGAATGTATATAGTAATGGTTTTTCTTTTGGCTAGCAGCCCTGAGGGTTCTGAATTTTTTTTTTAATTAAAGGCACCATCCCTTGACTCACTTCTTAAAGAGGCCTATTCACTGAATGGCTGTTATCTCACTCAAAGTGAGAACTTGAAAAAACCTTAGCTTAAAAGGGTCAGGGTCTCCCACTGCATCCTGAGCCATCTCCACTTGTCCTGATGAATATCTGGCCACCGGACCCAGATGGTTTTCGAGGAAAAAGTGAGGCTGGTGACCTTGCACAGTCCTCCTTCACTCAAATCAAAGTCAGCTGCAAATCATGTCATCATCTCCCTGATGTCATGGTCCTTTTTGAGAACAAAAGACAAACTCAACAACCTAAACCACAGATTGGATGGTGTCACTCACTCCTCAATAAATTCTACTGGCTCCCTATTACCTCCAGGCTCAATGATGAACTTCTCCCTGTTCTATATTTGAAGCCTTTAACAACCTGGCCCATATAAACCTTTTCACCCTCATTACTTCCATCCCCAATTTTACAATCCAGGTGAACTGGCCTTCTTACTATTCTTTATCCCTAGCAATCCATCTCTCATCTCTGTCTTTTTCATTAGTTTCCTGCCTCTCTTCCCCAATGCCTGAAATGTATTGCTTTCTCATCTCTTCCTGTAGGGGTCTGTAGTTTCCTTCAAGAATCAGCTCAAGTCACCTTCAATACAAAACCTTTCTTGGACCCCACAAATGCTTGAGCCTTCTGCCAAAAACAACCTTTATAATTTTGTACATACCTTTATAAGTACATGTCTCCCCTACCTAGACTGTGAACTCTTTGGGGGTAGAAACTTTTACTTTCCTGGAATCAGAAAAATCTAAGTTCAAATTCAGCCTCAGATACATACTAGCTGTGTGACCCTGGGCAAGAGATAAGATGAAGACAACTTAATATACTTTAGAGAAATTTTCAGGACTGAAAGTGCTGTATAATTGTAGTTTTATAGGCCTGGCTTCAGTTTTTCAGTTAGTCTGAAATAAGCACTTTTCCCCCACTTTATCTGTTATATTCTTTCCATAGCCGTTTTAAAAGTTACCCATCACTGAGTAACCAAAATATGTTTTAGATTCAAATTATTATTTATAATTCAGAATAACTTCCTCAACTATAAAATCAAGATCATAACAATTACACCTACTTCATAGGGTTGTTGTGAGAATTAATTAAGATGATGTTTGTAAAAAAAAAAAAACATTTAGCAGAGTGCCTGACACATAGTAGGAGCTTGATAAATATTAGTTTCCTTCCTTCCTTTTGTCTTGGTATCCCTAGCACTTAACTCAATACCTGACACAATACATATTTAATAAATGCTTCTTGACTGGTTGATTAATTAACAAATGCTTGTAGAGTTGTCTTGAAGTGGTAGCATTGTTAACCATATTTTGAGTTTGCTTCATATATCCACACATGCAGTGGACTAACACATATAAACACAAAAGATCACAAGAGTCTGTACTGCTAGATAAAGAGCTGGACAAAAAGAGCTGAGTATGAAACCCAACTCCAGCATTCACTAGTTTTCTCACTCTGGGCTAATCACTTAACTTTTCTCAGCTTTCCTTTGTGAAACGGAGATAAAAATAGCACCTCCCTCAGAGGATTGTTGTGAGGATCAAATGGAATAATATGCAAAGCACTTTGGAAACCTAAAAATGAGACAGAAATTTTAGTTATTGCTATTCCTAATATCCCCGTAAAGATTTCAATAGAATAAATGAAGCCAGTGTTCCTTACAATTAAAAAAACAAAAACAAAAACAAACCACTCACCATGTTCTGGGGGCTAATTATAAGGTGTCTATAGGAATATTGAATTTGCCAACATGTTAGTCTGAACATTCTGAATATGTACTAGCAGTGTGAATTAACATATTTGAGCTGGTTAAGTGATGGAAGTTCTCACTGTTCGGTATAGTATAAATAAGGTTTCATAATCCCTTTTGCATTTCAATAGCCAACATTGTGGGTACACATTACTACTTTCCAGAGAAAGGCAAGGTCTTTGGGGGACAAAAACATGAGATAAAAGAACACAAAGTAATGGATTATTGCCCTGAACATTTAGTTGATAATCAAACTGACAGCTTAAATTATATCTTCCATTCAGGAATAAAATAAACCCAACTTTAATGTGTTCTAGGGGAATTTTGAGGGCCTAAAGTACTATGTAATTGTAGTTTTATAGGTCTGCCTTTGGTTTTTCAGTAAATCAGAAATAATTACATTTTTCTGCTTAATCTGCCATTTCAAAAGTAAATATCATTGGCTAACATACCAAAATATGTCTTGCAATCAAATCATTATTCACAATCCAGAAAATATTTCCACATTGCTTTCAAGCCCTGTACATAAATGAGGTTTGTGTCTAGGTACCATTGTATTCATGATAATAATACTTTGGTACTCCCCAAACCCAAGGTTGATTGGATTAGGAGCTGGTGGAATGAATGTACTACTTTCTTCCATGAAAAATAGATGGATGGATAGATAGATAGATAGATAGATAGATAGAGCCAATTTTCAACCAATCAAACTCTTATGAATGGCTATACCTTATATATATATACCAAAGCAGCTACCCACACTCCTTCTACTAGATTTCCCATCTTGCCTACCAAAGGGAGATAAAACAATTCCTGTCTAACTCACATTCAAATAATGTTTTAAGATCCTCCAAGCATTTAACATACCTCATCTTATTTAAGTGGTACCATTGCCCAATGCCAAAGCTACTTTTTCTTGATGAAGCCCTGTTTACACTTCCTAACTCCACTCAAAGTAAATTTCCCTACCTTCACCAGATAAAAAAAATATATATAAGTAGATGAGAGACAAAGAGAGACAGAGACAGATGGACAGATAATTTATTAAGCACTTACTATAGACCAGACACTGAGAAAACAAATACAATGAGGAAAGACCATACATTAAAGGGGCTGGTAAGGAGGGAAGGGGCAGGATGCTGAGGAGACTGAAAGGAAGTTCCATAGAGACAAGAGGCCTGGTAAGATAAAGCAAAACTAAGCCTCAGAGCCAAGGGATCCAAGATGAGTTAAACTTTGGCAGGGTAGAATGAAGGGAAAAAAAGTTTCTCATTTACTTGGAATTTGTAATCTAAGAAGTAGTGGCCATGGTTAGGTTTTATAGTAAACAATTATTATTATAGGCTAGATAGGCTATTGTGGTGTGATCTAAGAACTGTCCAGCATGATACAGGGGAAAGAATGCTAGATTTAGAGTCACAGGATGCAAATTCAAATTCCTGCCTCTGCCATTTCCTGCCTGAGTGACCTTGAATAAGTCACGTATCTCTCTGGAACTCAGTTTCCTCATCTGTCAAATCAAGGAGCTGGACTAGAGTACCTCTAGTTCTTCTTTTAGCTCTAAAGCTCTGATCCTATGATTGGCTCTGCAAACTGGTTCTTCCTTTCCCATTACCCCCGTACTTAAATGAGGATCATAACAATCTAGATGAAGTTAAATAATCCCACCCAGATGCCTCAGAGAGATTCTTTGGGACTGGAAAAAAGGTCATTTGGAAGCAATCAGGGTGCTCTGTCAGCTCCTGAGGAAGTGAGATATGATCACACAGGTGAGGAATGCACCTTCTGGATGTCTGATGGAAAAGGTACCTCAAGACTGTAGTCACCATTCCCATTAACTGTGTGGCCTTGGGAAAGTCATTTAATGTCCATGGATCACATATTCTTCGTATATAAAATGAAGGGGTGGAACTAGACTCTGAGGCTCCTCCCAGTTCTAGATCTATGAAGCATAGACTCTGCAGTGGGCAAAACAGACCAGCTCTGAAGAATATACCTCACAGACAACACTTGCCTCACAACACCTGTAAGAAAGAATGTTGAATTTCAAGAGAAACACCAGCTAGCAGCCCTGCATGGCCATAACTGCTAGTAACTGAGATTTTTTTATAGATACGGTTAGAGAGTTGCTCAATTCATTAAATATATTTCGATTAACATTCCTGAAGAACCTACTGTTTTTAAAAGATCCAACTGTGTTCTGGCTACCATACTGGCCTCTAGGGGATACGAAAACAAAAAGGAAACAGTGTCTTACATTTTACTGGAGGGGATACAAACATGTGCACAGATAAACAAAGACAAAGTAATTTCAGGACGGAGAGATTGCTAACAGGAGGAAGATGGGGGAATCAGGAAAGACTTTGTATAAGAAATAGTATCTGAGCTTAGCCTTGACAGAAATAAAGGACTCTAAGAAATAGAAGGAAAGTCTTTACAAAGACACAGAGGAAGATGTCTCAGTGACATATAGTGACTCACTATAGTGACATATAGTAACTCAGTGACAATAGGCTTTTGGGGCTGGAAAAGAGAGCGTGAAAAGGAGAATGACAGGAAATAAGTCTGTAAAGGTATGTTGGAACCAAATTGTTAAAAAAAAAGTTTAGATGCTAAGGGAATATGTATTTTATCTTAGAAGTAACAAATAGATCACCAGCAAAGATTGATTCATTAGAGAATGTCTCCTTCCAAAGAGTCAGGTTTTATATTCCAATTTGTTTTCTTAGACCCTTTGATGAGATTTTGTCATGCAACTTTATGAAATGTAGGCTAGCAAGCGGAGAGGCAGTCTCCATATACTGGAAATGGAGGGTAGATATCATAGATATTTTCTCCCAGGTTTCCTAGGTGAGGGCTACAAGCCAAAAGAGTAAGAAAACCCCTCTAAAATGTACCTGGGCCCATAGTGTGATGTTATTGCTTCTCCCCAGGCTCTGTTTTTTTTTCAAGACTCTGCCCTTCCCCAGGAAAAGAATATGGAGGCACAAGAGGGAATGACTTCTAACTTCCTGACAGCTGAGATCCAACAGGAAGAGTTAAAAAGAGAAATACCCAGACATCTTTCTCTGTCATTCCTTAGCAACCTTCTCCTGCTGAAAAATCACTCTATGCCTTCCTCTGATTGTTCAGTTTCTCCCCGAGCCTCAATTTTAAGATAGGGCCCAAGCCAGCCATGTTCATTCCTTTATTCCTCTCAGAGCTCAGAGTTCAACTCTCCAGGCTTCTTTCACCATTGTGCCTCATAATGGGTCCCTTCTCTCCACCCCTGCCTCCTTGCTTTTCAGCTTCCTTCTTTTTATGTCCTGCTTTTGCCATTAGAATGTAAACTCTTTGAGGGTAGAGACTATCATTTTGCATCCATTTACACATCCAGCATTTATCATAGTTTCTGGCACATAGTAACCATTTAATGACTTCTTATATATTTGACACATGTGACAGAGTGTCTGACACAAATTTCACCAATATTTCCTTTGGAAAAAAAAATGAGTTCTGGTACCAAATAACAAGTACATTTTTAGAAATATAATCTATTCATAAGCTAATGACTCATTATAGCTTAACATACATCCTTTAACATCTTTCCTTTATCAGAACACTAAAACCTAAAGAGGTTAAAGACTTGTCCAGAGTCATGCAGCTAAAACATGTCAGAGCTGGGATTTGAACCCAAAATACAGAATCATAGAATCTCAGATCTACAGCTAGAAGAAACTCATCTAGGTTGTGCAGGTTATCTAGTACCTTCACTGAGAAAACAAAGACCTGGAGAACATAGGTGACTTGCCCAAGGTCACATCATAGTTATTAGCAGAGCTGAAATGTGAATTTAGGTACCATGACTTCAAGTTCAGTGCACTTTCCAATGTACCACTGGTACTCTGATGCTGCATTGTAGATGCCAGTGAAAACCTTAGGATGAAGTTACAGGACTGGGTACAGAGTTCCCACTGATAGGTTATTGGGTCTTCTAATTCCTTACTGAAACCTGATCCTTGATCATGGCTTCTAATATTAACTTGACTGTATTGCCTTTCCAAATGACTTTAGGAAGCCTAGACATTTTGTGAATTCAATACAACTACTGATCCTTTCCTAACTAAAAGTAGGAGGGGTTACTTAAACCTTTTAAGTATTATTTTATGAGGGTACAGAGCAGTTACAATATCTTTTTCATGCATGTATTTTGCTTTGCATGATAACTACAATTTAAACGGCATGTTACATAGCCCTCAATATGCATTATATCATTTGAGTCTCACCATACACATCCCTACATGAGGCAGGCATTAAAAGTATTCTTATGCTTGTTGTACAGATAAGAAAACTGGTTTTCACAGAAATGGAGTGACTTTCCCATGTAAGGTGCAGCAATAGAAGGAAGCCACCGACATCTTCCTGACTCTAATTTCAGGGCTCTATCTACCCCCACCATTAATGCCTCCCTTGAGTAATTCCTGAATTGGAATTTCAACAGTGTTTGTAGCTACCTAATATGTTAGTCAATTCAATTCTAGTTTTAAAAAAAATTAATAATGCTAAAATCAGAGGAAAATCCAGGAAATTTGGGGAATCTGGAATTTTCTGACCAACCCTTCTGTCTTCCTAGTGTCTCTTGGAAGATCTAAAAGTTATATAACATATAATCTGTTCCCTTTAGGAGCTTGCAATCTAGTAGAATGTACTAATGATACAAGAAATGTACAAACTAAATCATAGTGGCTGGTAAAAAAAACTTTAGGGCTGAGGAAGTAAAGGTATTTTATGCCTACCTACCACCTTCATTCACCTTGATTTTTGAGGCACTCTATGGCTCCAATAGGGTTGATATGATGATGTGGGGCTCATTACAGGTGACTTCACTTACAACCTGTTGATACCATTTTTGACCCATGGGTTATACTTTTAGTGAGAGTTAATACCATATCACATGCCAGCCAATTCAGCACCCAGCACCAAAAGGAACTGCCATCGTCCCAGCCTTCCATCCTAATTGCGTCCAAAGAAAGTGTTCTTCATTGTGGCTTAGAACTCAGAATTGGGGGGGCGGGAGGAACTAATGAAAATTGTGATGAAACCCTTTTAAATGTCTATGTTTATAAAGTCACGTTATGTTTTGTTTAAAAAAAAACTTTTAAATGAAATGGCCTCGCTCTCCACCAATATTCCTACTACAGCAATGCTTAGTTATGGTGTGATACAGGTTTTCAAAGACAGCATAAACTCTGGCAAGTTGGAATGGCTTTGAGCATATATCTTACATATCTATCATTTGAGGAACAACCTAAATAAATTCAGAGGGGCTCATCATTTAAAGGGACAAACTGTCCTGCTAACTATGCCAAATATAAGGGTTAGTTCTAATCTGTCCTAATTATGCCAACTTACATAATGATATGCCCTCTGAGAGAAAACTGAGATAGCAGAGAGAGGGGCTTATGTCAGATTGGCTATTAATAGGTTTTATTAGGATTAATTAGGTGTATTTGGGGAGTTTACTCACAAGAGGTCAGTCACCCTGGTCAGCAACAGGACAAAGTAACATATCTATGTTACAACATATTTATATACTATATCTATATATCTATATCTATCTACACACATACATATACATACACATATGTATACATATACACATACAAATGTATAATTCTATACTGTCATGTAGAATTATATATAGATATTATATGGAAACAGAACAAAGAAGGCAGAGTGCCAAGGTGGCCCAGGGTCATGTGCAAGTTGTCCCATGGGTGAGTTGTAGCTTCTTGTGATATTTACATCTATCTATTCAAGGTAGTTTACATTTTTCCATGTAGTCATAGGTCACATTCTCAGCTTGGCCTACCCCAATACAACCACCAGATAATTATTATTATTATTTTTGCAACATCAATTCAAGAAACTGTCTGTTATTACTAATAGTAGCTAGGTGGTGTGGTAGATAAAGTGCTGAACTTGGAGTCAGAAAAACCTGAATTCAAATTCAGCCTCAGACACTAGCTGTGTGATCCTAGACAAGTCACTTGCCCTTCTGTCTGCTTCAGTTTCCCCAACTGTAAAATGGGGGTAATAATAGCATCTACCTCCCACGATTGTTATGAGGATAAAATGAGATTAAATTTGTAAAGTGCTTTTTAAAAAGTACTCAGAAATATGAGCTTTTGAAGCCAGGTTTCTGTGAAACTGGAAACATGAATAAATCTCAGGAAGATCTTTTTATTTAGAATCAAAAGAACTACATCTTCATCCTGATAAAAGTCTATTTTAAAAAGTTAGGTATTTAAATGGGTTTATCACAATTAAGAATTAGTCATAAGGGTACTAAATTATGCCTTAGATTTAATAATTGCCCTTAAGGATTACTTCACCAGTTAATGTTTAGGTTTAGCTGTTTTAGTAGTTATATTTTGGTTTCCCAAGAAAAGGACGATTGCACCCATTTTAAATGATGTCAATTTATGTCTTGATACTTATGACTAAAGCCTCACTATTTTGAAACATGAGGCAAAAACCAAGGCACTCACTGTTCATGGTACAGCAAGCCATTATTTGTCAGCAAAGAATCTAAAAATAAATAAATACTTTGAAATGAAGAACTTAAATAAGAAAACATTACGTAGAAAAAATAACATCACAAAAGGACATAATTACCCATAGCTTCTAGAAGCTTCTAGAATTTTGGATCATAATATCATAGAGAAGATAAACCAGGAAATACACAAAAGTGAAGGAATACAGTAAATTAATTCATGCACAAAAAGCACATATGTATGCATGTATGTACATATGTATGCATGTATGTACATATGTATTCACTATACTAAGTGCTGGGAATAAAAACACAAAAACGCCTGCCTTCAATGGCTTAGATTTTCATGGGTGAGACTAAATTTATAAGGAAGCAGTAGCCAGTGATGAGGGTTATAATCTGGGAAGTTGAAAAGATGGTGAGTCAAATAATATGGCAAGAGATCGGCACACCTTTTCACCCCAGCAATGGTAAATACTGATTTAATTACAGTTCTCAGACTGGGATGAAAAGAGATAAGTGGGGGAGAGGGTAAGGATATAACAGCAGGCTGGAGGATGGTTGAGATAAAAATTGAAGGCACAAGGTCACTGGGAGTTCAGAGCTGAGTGATGGTGGCAGTTAGGTAGTGCAGTCAATAGAGTACTGGTCCTATAATCAGGAGGACCTGAGTTCAAATCTAGACTCAGACACTTAACACTTACTAGCCATGTGACCTTGGGCAAGTCACTTAACCCCAATTGCCCTGCCCTCCCCCCTCTGAAAAGCAAAAAAAATAAAATAAAATAAAATTTAAAAAATTTTAAAAATAGAGCTGAGTGACTTAGTACCTCCCAAGTTTCTTGTGGTCTGGTCTGGTGGCCGTAGCAGCAGCAGTAGGAGCAACAGGAAATGTAATAATGTTGACTTCATTTTTACTAAATGCAGATTAAAGAAAATGTCATTTTATGGGGTGCACTCAATCTTCATTTGAACCAACTCAAATAGGTGTTTATGTCAACATAACCATGGGAAGATAGTCAACCCAAGGGGGAGGAAAAGTAAGCAGGTGCATCCACTATGCCAGTAGAAACGGCTAGAATTAGTCACTGTACTTAAATGTAATGGAACAATACAATCTATTAAGTTAAACTCAAAAGCTATTTTTATGAAGCTTTATTTGACCCTCTTCTCAAATCTTATATTACATTTTCTTTTATATCTCTATTGTTATCATGTATTATTGTGATTTATAATTATCTCTGTATGTGTTTTATCCCCTTACTAGATTATAAGCTCCATGAGGCTAGGGGTCTGTTTTCTGCACATTTTGTATCTCCCACAACATCTAAAACTATGTGGACTAAGTGCTTAATAAAAGTCTGTCAAATTAAATTGAAATGAACTGAAATGCTAGTGTTTGGGGCAGCTAGGCGGCACAGTGCATAGAGCACGGGTCCTGGATTCAGGAGGACCTCAGTTCAAATCTGACCTTGGACACTTACTGACTGTGTGACCCTAGGCAAGTCACTAAACCTTGAGTGCCTAAAAAAACAAAAAGAAAGAAAGAAAGGCTAGTGTTTTCCTTAAACCAGTCCCATAATTCTGCTGACATAGAGTAAGTTATTACTAGGAGAAAGTGAAAAGGAGCAACATGGGACATTTACTGCAATACCAAAATGATGATGGTGGTGGTGGACTGCGTTGTATATGTGCCTTCCATTACAAATGTGTTTTTGTGCTACTCCCTGAAGAAGAAATCCCAAATGTATCTTGTTGTGTGTGTTCTCCATGGTATGTCTTGCTTATGCCTCTATATCAAAGAGTACCCAGAAGACTCCGTATATGAAATATAAAAAGGGAGTAAGTTTTTTTTATAATTACTTGACTATTTTAGACCAGCTATTGCTGCTTGCCTGATATAACCTCCTGAGACCATTCTTTTGTTTTCTTGAGGCATAACCTTGGCAGAGTTCAGAAACCAAATCAACAATACCAGCAAAATTCCCTAGATCTCTGCTTAACTATTATTTTCCATTGGTACAGAAGCACTGAGATGCTTCACATCAGTTACTACATCTGGTCCCTTCCCTATTCCTGTGCTTTGACTTTTTATCTTGTTGAACTAATAATACTTAGTGCTTCCTACATTTTACATGGTTGAAGTATGCAGTTACTTAAGCTGACAAGATTTAATTCCATATTTAAGATTATATTAGAAAGGAAAAAAAACACTCATGTATCTCCAATTCAAACCCACTTTACTTGCTATGTAAACCTGAGCAATTCAGTCTCTCTGGTCCTTGGTTTCCTTATATGTAAAACTGTAATAATCTTTCCATTACTTACTTTCATTTTCATCCTGGAATGTCATCGAAATGACTGCTGATCCGAGTATCTTGCCAAGCTGCCTTCAAATTGTTTTACCCTCTACTCTTTTTGCTTTATGAGACAATATTGCTCATAATTATCCATCACCATTCTTCATAAAATTTTATAAGTAACTTGATAATCTAACCCAATGTTGCCTTTCATCATTTGATAAGTAAGATATTAAGTAATTAAATTTCAGGACTCTTTTGGTTTGCTTATCATGGTAATTTGCTTATATTAGTTAAATTTCTAGATAAAAATTGCTACGATTGGAGTTAGTGTCATCTCTTTTACCCATTATGCTTTTTTTAGTTTTCATTTATTTGCTAAAATATTGGGCTAAAGTATTTTCATTGGATGGCATAGCTTTTCCTCATTCTTTCTTCTTGGTTTTTACTTATTCAGATCTTAACTCTTGAGATAAGTTGAATCAAACATAAAAATATCAATAAAACATTTTCATATCTGTGAAAATATATATAATCTATTTTATATTTTTTTATGTTATTTGGTGCTTGCTATGTGTGCCAACTATAAATTCTTTTCTTTAAGAAAATGTTCATGTCAAGACTCAAGGTTTCTATACAATCAATGTCTTTGGTCTCTCACTCCAATTCCCTGAACCATGCTTTTATATATGTGTATGCATGTGTGTAGATGTGTGCTCATATATATATATTATATATATAATATATATATATATATATACACACACATGATGAGGATGCATACCTTTTGCTACCTTTGCACTGAAGTCATCAAATATCAAGTTCATTTTAGAATTTCTCTACCATTTCATCCTCAACAACTAATGTTGATACATAAACATCAATTATGTTCCTAACAGTCTTTTGCAATTACTTATCACTAGTACTGCAATGTATAATAACTGAATAACCTATGAAATATTGCTTGTTGCCTTCAGGCATTTGAAAAAACATTCTTCCAACTCCTTTCTCATCTCTCCTAGAAGTACCGCCTTTGAGACATCCTACTTAGTTGCAATGTCCCTTCTTCTTCAGCTTTTGTTTATAGCACAAATGTTATTATCTATATAATTTGGACAATAAAGTCACTGATTAATTATTAGATAAGGATCTCATATTTCTAGTGCCAGTAGTTAAATTATTGTTTAATTACGGTCTAAAAACAGTGATTCTTAGCACCATTCTCCCCCTTTCCTACCACTTTGCCACTGTCACTGCAGAAGTAGAAAGGGATGCACAGGACTAAGGGCCATTTTAAAACTACTTTGTCTTTGTTTTATGGGTGGTCATGACCCCCCAAAAAAATCAGCACCAGGTGGACAGCCTCCTAGCAGTGTAGCTTTCTGTACTAGTTTAGGGTGGTCTTTGGAAAATAGATTTGGTCTATCTGGAGTCAAACCCAAAGCTTTTCTATCATGACAGAAACTGCCACAGCATAAGCTGAATGCCAGAATAAACACTAAGAAGCAAGGGTCACCTCTATACTAAGATGAGACACTGGAGTACTACTTTAATATTTATTAATACCAAAAAAAGATTGAAAAAATATGAGTTACTATTGATGTATATGCCTAGTCATCTATCCATTCAAAATCTTCATGAGAATCATCTACACACAAATCAAGAGCATGTTTTGGAAGGGAACAAGCAAGGTTATACAAGTAGTACTTAATATTTAACATATCCTATTTTTACCATTTCATAATCAACCAAAAGACATAGAGACTATTAAGATCCCATTGAACTTATGATTTGCTACCTATGGGGGGGGGGGGGGGAACTGATTCAAAAGAAATTGCCTAAAAGATTGGGGGTGGGGTTAGAGGGAGGAAGGCAATTGAGGTTAAGTGACTTGCCCAAGGTCACACAGCTAATAAGTGTCAGAGGCCAGATTTGAACTTAGATCCTCCTGACTCCAGGGCCAGTGCTCTATTCACTGTGCCACCTAGCTGCCCCAAGGTTCTTTTATAAAATGGTGTCTGCTATACATATATCAAAGGTATCCAATATGCTTTGGAAGGTATTTTTAAAAACCTATTTAGTAAGCCTCTGATATTAACTCTAGGCAAGGAATAAAACAATGGAATATGTGCTCAGCAAAGGTAACTGCCACTGTTATGGGGCATCTCCAGAACTGCCCTATGGCTGATGAAGTCCTCCAAATGCTGTTGTTTCAAGTTGATTTGGTGCATCAAGCTTCCTTCCTCCCCATCCCCCGCAAAAAAAAAAAAGAAAGAAAGAAACCAAAACTGCAGAGACTCCTGGAAAAAATCTGTATGTGCTTAAGGGAGTTTGGACTATCAGTCCACAGTGGAAAGACCAAGTGCATGAATAATACCTATTGCCAAGATTTCAACAGGCATTTGTTTAGACAGTCTATAAAGTTTGTTCTTCACTGTGTTCATCTGGGATAGGAAGACTTGTTCATTGTAGACAAAAATCAAGTTGAGTGTTAGAGTTGAGTATCAGGAAGAGAGTAGATTGGATTGCCTTTAGGAAGTGGTAAAAAAAAAAATGACCCAAGCTTTTCATTACAGCAAAGACTTTTCCATACTAGCTTTCTCCTAGTGTGGCTATATAACAATAGGGCATCTGGGTGGTGAGGCGGATAGAATGCCAGGTCTGGAGTCAGGAAGACTCCTCTCAGATATTTACTAGCTGTGTGTCCCTAGGCAAGTCACTCAACGCTGTTTGTCTCAGTTTCCTTATCTGTAAAATGAGCTAGAGAAGGAAATGGCAAACCACTCCAGTATCTTTGCCAAGAAACCAAAAATGAGGGCACAAAGAGTTGGACATAAATGAAATGACTGAACAACAACAGGAACAAGACTGCTACCAAAAACTATAAATAGTCATTGCACAGGGTGCAATGGCAAGGCACAAGGCAGATGTGAGCTGGCTATATCATATAACCAACAAAAAATTTCAAAAAACAGGAGAAAAAGATATGAAGAGGGGGCAGCTAGGTGGAGCAGTAAATAGAGCACCAGTCCTGGAGTCAGGAGGACTTGAGTTGAAATCTGGCCTCAGACACTTGATACACTTACTAGCTGTGTGACCTTGAGCAAGTCACTTAATCAAAATTACCTTGCCTTCTCTCCTCCAAAAAAAGAAAAGAAAAAGATATCAAGGAATTGTATGACAGGAACAAAATTTTGACAGATCACATGCAAGAGCAAGGGATGACAAAATGAATTGCCAAGGAGCTATACTATACAGAGAACTACACATAATGTCAAGAGAAAGCAAGAAAGGTCTTCAGCACATTAGGTAGATCTCCTGGACCAAGCTTATGGGATGACATGAACATAATTCAACAAGGATGGGAAGGAATGGATGAGTTTTAATCTGTATCACTGGTAGAAAATCATGAATGGATGACTTAGCAAATCCATTTTAGAAAGTCAGTCATTGAATGAGCATTTATTAATGAGGGAAACAATGAATTCAGTTTTAGATATAAAACTCTAAACTTTTGCTAGCTCTATTTTTTTGTTGTTGTTATTTCAGCTGTGTCTGTCTCCCTGTGACCCCATTTGAGGTTTTCTTGGCAAAGATACTGGAATGGTTTACCATTTCCTTCTCCAGATCATTTTACAGATGAGGAACTGAAGGAAACAGGATTAAGTAACTTACCTAGGGTCACACAGCTAGTGTGTGAGGCAAGATTTGAACTCAGGTCTTCCAGACTCCAAGAATAGCCAACTCTATTTTTATGTGCACATAAAAATGGATTATTAATCAATCAACAAGTAGATCTTAAGTGACTACTGTCCAAAAGGCTTTGTGCTAGGTGCCATAGATTCAAGATAAAATTGATACAAGTCCAGTTCAAAAAGAACTTACAATCTATCAGGAGAAACAACATTTATATGTCTAAACAGACAAAACATAAAGTAAATACAATACAAGACACGGTAATTTCATGGAAGAGGGGAAAGAGAGTCACTATGAGTTGATGGAATCAGTAAGGGCTTCATGTATGAGGTGGTAGCTTGAGAGGAGATTTCACTTATCCTAGGAATTCTAAAAGGTGTAAGGGAATGCATTCCAGGCATGGGGGACAGCATGTGCAAAAGTATGGAGATGGGAAATATACTGGAATGTGTGAGAAAGAGAATGGAAGCCAATTTGGATGGAATTCAGAGTACATGAAGGGGATTAAGGGTAATGTCTGGAAAGCAATAGACTGTAGCCAGATTGTAACTCTAAATGCCAAGACGGGAAGTTTGAATTTAATCCTAGGGGCAATAGTGAGCTACTGGAACTTTGTACAGATGACAGACATGGTCTGACCTGTGTTTTAGTAATCCTACTTTGGCAGCTATTTGAGGATGTATTGGATAAGGGAAAGACTAGCCTCAAAGAGAACAAAAAGGAATCTTTTATAATAGTAGAAGGAAGAAGTGTTAAGAGATTAAAATGGGGTGGTGTGCATGAAAGCAGAAAAAAGAAAATTGATGCAAGAAGTGCTGAAAATAATATACATTTTTCTCTATGTAATTAGGAGCAGCTGTACTGAAGTGAAGCACTGGACTTGGAATTGAAAACACCTCAAATCAAGTATCAGATTTGCTATTCACAAGCTAGATGATTTGAGAAATGACACTGAATCTCTCTAAACCTGTTTTTTATCTGTAAGCTGGAATAATATTGAACAACCTATTTCACGAGGTTGTTATGAGTATTAAATGTGATAATGTTTGTAAAGCATTTAATAAGTCATAAAGTTCTATGTAAATGTCAGCTGTTACTATCAGTGGGAGAAATGTACTTTTTTCTAAAAATCAAATGGTAATAATAGGAAATTGGCATATATTGTATATAATTTAAATTTTATTTTTAAACATAATGTCCGAATAGTATACTAAAGTCATGTGTATTTGACAAGCCAATTAGAAATCTCTTCCAACTGTTAGTTATTGACTTTGTGCCATGTCTTCTTTACATTTTTTTATGAAATCATGGAAATGAATATTGGTTCATATGTCCAAGATCTAAAAGTAATCAAAATGAACATAATATGACTTAAAAGTTAAGCAATAATCCTTCAACATCAAGAAATAAAAACAATAGTACCTTACACTTATATAGCTCTTTTGGGTTACAAAGCACTTTCCAACATATATTTCATTCCATTCTTATTAAAAAAAAAAAACACCAACAATGTAGTAGTACAAATGGTATAAAGTCCATTTTATATATGAGAAATGAGAGGCTCAGAGAGCTTAGGTGAATTTATCAGATCACTTGGTAAGTAAGTGACAGAGATATAATTTAAACCTGTCTTCTAACTTCAAGTTCAATGCTGAGTTTTCTAAGCCATGTTTCATGAAGTTCAAGAACAAACATTGCATCTTTTCTCTATTGTTATTAAAAGTTTATTTCATATTGATGGATATTTGTTCTCTCTTAATTGAATGATTATGAGAGCATTAATAAATGAAGGGATTGTATCAGCAATGCAGTATTCACAATGCCTACAGTAACTATAAATATGCTGATATGATTATTAATCACAAAATGTAACAGGCTCTCTACATAAGAAATACAGCTAGAGCATTCATTTAAATACCAGAAAACTGAGTCCCAAAACCAGAAAGTCAAAGCCAACACGGTAGTTATGAAGTTGGCACATGTAGTTAAAGTAGTAAGCACCCACATTCTCAAGCTTTCAAAACAGGACAGGCTACCTCAGGCAAATCTCCTCCTTTCCTCACTCACGACAACTGCTCAGTGTCCAGGCAGCTTGCTCCCAGTAGCTCTGGCCCCCTGCAGTTCTCATCCCAGGCAGTCCTCAGCAGGAGTCCTTAGCAGAGATTCTGGTCAGCTCAAAGAAAAAGGAGTTTGCGCCTTTGCACCGCAACCGCTGCCTCTGCTACTTCCAGTTAGCACTGCTGGGAGACTAGCTTAGTTCCGGTGTTCTCTTGATCCACCCCTTCCTGCTACATCAGCAAGTTCAAGGGGCATGGAAGATCTTCAAATCCCAGTATCCTTACAGGGATGAATGGGGAAAAGTATGCAAGATGGTAGTGGGACCCAGAAAAATTCTTAAGGGTAGATGGAATTTTGTGGTATAATGGCTTTAGAAAACTTTACAAAGAAAATGAAATTAACCAGTATCCTAAGAAGTATTACATATACATATGCATTGGCATCTTGTTAAGTGACAATTATCAACTTATTATGGGTTTCCTATGAACTGAAGTCTTGATTGGTTTCCAATTACTGAGGTTGCCACCTAAATGATAGTATAGCTGGGACTCAGGAGTATGGATTTTTGTCTTAAGAGCTTTGGGTTGACCTATGCAGGGAGCAACAAGCTTATCTCATCTTCTCATTTGTACCTTCCTTCCAAAGACTAAAGACTGGGGAGAAGAGAGAGGTATTGATCCTTTTCCTCCTCTCCTTCTCCCCTATAATCAGTTGATGATGACTTACAACACAAGAACATTGAAGAATTAGATGTATTTTACACATAAACTAAGAGAAAGGTTCATACGAAGAATTAGATGTATTTTACACATAACCTAAGAGAAGGGTTCATAACAATGGGCTTGCTTTTCTATCCCAAGCAAAGGTAATAGCCATAGAACTGTAGTTTATGCAAAAGCACATGGCAGAAGCAAGCAAATGTGTGCCCTCCCCTTTGACCTACAACGGGAGTTCATGCACAATGCTTCTGAATTCTAGCCTCCTCTTTACAGGAAGGGGTGGGAATTCTGAGTTACTGGGCAATGGGATTCCGGAATATAGTATTGTAAAACCAGAAAAGGAAGATTTCCTGGACAGCACCAGGCTTGGTGTTGCCTTACAGTTGAATTCAAATTAGGTTTTCCAAGTTTGAGAGTTCAGAGAGATTTCCTGGCCTTCTAGCAAAAGAGAAGAGGATTTCCTAAACAATATTCTCCTTCAGAAAAGGATTGCCCACATAACTCCCATGACTGGAAAAGTATAAAAAGTTACTTGTGTCTGTGGGGAGCAAGGTACTTGGACTTTGACAACCTCTGTTATTTCAATGAGTCTTTCAAACAGTACAGGTCCAAAGAAGAGAGGAGTGCCTGGGAGCAAAGTTAGCCCAAAATGACCCAGATCTAGCTCACAGCTTCCTTACTCATCACAGTCCCAGCTGGTGATGTAGGAGGAGTGTGGGAAGAGGGAGTATGCATTGACCTAATTTCTAAAAGGAATTATATCCACATAAACAGAACCATTAGCATTAACTTTATTCATAATACATGCACTTTCAATTTTGATTTGAGCTTTCTTAAAATAAATCTCTAGTTGCTTCCCAGTCATATCTCCTGGAACCATGCATTTGTGTAGGCTATTTACTATGCCTAAAACCTCTTTTCTCCCTGTTGAAATCTTTTTCTTCCTTCTAAGCTTAGCTCAGGTACCATCTTCATGAAGTGCTCCCTGATTCCTCTATACTGAAAGCACTTTTTCTAAAAATCTCTTTTGTCCCTATAACATTCCACCTTGTATAATACCCATTTATGGATCTTACATACCCTCTTTGCCTCCTTCAATTATACTGAAGAGCAGAAATTATATGAATTTTTAAAAATATTTTTCATCTTTGGACCTCCAGAATTTAGTATAATGCCTTGCATATAGTCTCAAATATTTGATTGAATCAAATAGCATTTTTATCAGACATAATGGATTTTTTTTAAAGTCTCTAGCAAGCTGCCTCCTTCAGGACAACAGGAGGCAACAGCAACAGCCAAATCCTCACTGCCAGGTTCTCCAAGAGCTGAGATTCTGTTCCACAGGGCCCTATCAATGCTTGCATGATACTAAGTCCTCAAAGTCCCTAAGTTCTCTTATGGGCCAATATATCTTTCTCTATCAATCTTGTTCATATTTTACCTTACCAGTGTCCCAAAAACTAAAGAAACCTCAGTGCCTCTCACTGTAGGATACTTCTTTTTTTGATGTGTTATTTGTTTGAATTTTTTGTCTGTTTTGGTGTGAACTATGATGAAATCCAATTTAATAAATAGCTTCACTGATGTCAAGTAGTGTAACTTGTAAGTAACTTACACTCTTAGAGAGTCACTTGGGACACTGATAAGTCAAGCATGCTGCACATAACCACACAATCAGTATATAAGAATTAGCACTTGAATTCAAGTCTTTTCTGACTGTAAGGTCAGTTCTCTATCTGCCATACTATCACCACATCCCTTACTAAATTTAGTAAGATG
The DNA here is from genome assembly GCA_028627135.1 of Pseudochirops cupreus. Classification (NCBI taxonomy): domain Eukaryota; kingdom Metazoa; phylum Chordata; class Mammalia; order Diprotodontia; family Pseudocheiridae; genus Pseudochirops; species Pseudochirops cupreus. The sequence goes on from CM053580.1 coordinate 365,931,852, forward strand.
TTATTGTCATCTTGGCCATAATCTTGGCCACTTTTCCATTTTTTTCAGCAACCTAACTCCTATTTCCCATGGGTTCAACGTTTGCGGCTTTTACTTTTGCACTGTTTTCTAGGAATGTTACCCCCACAGAAGCTGAGAATTGACCGTTTAATAAATGTAGATGAAAGATAATAAGAAGCAGGTTACCACATGTATGGAGATAAGGAAATGGATAAAATATAGGTCATTTAGAATGGCCAAGACTCAGTAACTGATTGCAGGTAGAGGCTGAAAAAGAAGGAAGAAACAAAGATAATTCTGAAATCATGAACCTGAGTCACTGTGAAAATGGTGATATCCTCAAAAGAAGAAGAAAAAGGAGTATTGAGAGAGGGATAGATTTGGGTGAGTGGATGAGCTCAATTTTAGACATGATATATGTATGTATGTATGCATACAAACACATGCACATATACATACATACTAACATGCATACTCCAACATCCGTATCTCACTGGTCTTTTGTAAGCACAATGCATCAACAATGTCTATGTGTACCAGCATTGAATATATACAGATGTAATTCAAAATCAGTTCATCTGTCTGATTTTCTTAGACTTGTATATCTCATTTTGGTGAGAACATTATCCACTTATTCCTTTAGCTGTTTTGAGAGCATCCTATTCTAGACAAATAGCAATCCCCGGCATCAGGGTGTACAGTAAAAAGTGCACTAAACTTGAATCCCTATATTTGGGGTAAAGGAACATAAGTTTGAGTGCCAGCTCCTCTCTGGCAAACGAACCGGTGTGACACATTTGAATTCAACAGATAATCATAGATTTAGAGATGGATTGGACTTTAGAGGACATTTAGTTAAATGCCCTCATTCTACAGATGAGGAAATCATAGATATATACATATATACACACATATGCAAATATATATAGATTTCCTTTCTGCAGTATATTTATTTAACATGTGCTATATTTTCATTAAGTTCTAGATGGTATAAATCAATATATACATATATCCTCATACATATGTATTTTATGTATGTATATGTGTATATGTGCATATATGTACACACATATACACTTATTGTTTCTTCCACAAGAATTAAGCTCCTTGAAAAGACGGATTATTCAATTCTTTGTATTTATGTCCTCTGCACCTAGTACAGTGTCTGGCAGGCAGTAGGCACATAATAAATGCCTGTTTAATTGATTAAAATTAAATCATAGTCATGTAGCATTAATTTGATAAGGAGCTTATACCTAATTTATTAGGTGAAATGAGATCAATTGTATAAAGAGTAAGAGTTAGTGCTCACTTCAGTATATACTGGAGTGGTACAGAGATTAGCATAGCCCCTGTACAAGAAGGAAATGCAAATTTGGAAAATGTTCCTTTTTTTTTAAGAGTAGAGCTTACTCTACTCTTGCAGTCCTAATGACTTCCAGATCACAAGCAGAAACTATGGTTATTTTCTTTTAGCCCAAGAACTATTATCATATCTTCACATATTAAAAAGTGACAGTGAAAAACAATGTGTGCAGAAGACTGAGTGTTGGTTACATTTCCCAAGTTGCCCTGGAAAATGTGCCCCCTACCTCCTATAAACAATTCCTTGGACATGTAGAAAATCATATTGTCTATATACACCTACCTGTCACAAAACTCATTGAGTTGAAAAACAGGTGAAGGGACAGAGGTTGAAGGCAGGGGCAAGAGGCAACATGGTGCTGTGATTTTTAGGCAAAATTCAAATCCTACCTCTATTATTATCCGTGTGACTTTGGAGAAATTATTTTACCTATTGGGACCTCAATTTCTAGTTCTAGAACTTAACAAAAATACAGTATATTTTAAATAAGTATACTGCAAAATAAAGGAATCTCACTACAAAAAATATATGTGCGTTTGTGTATGAGTGTGCACACAGGTGTTTGCATATGTACATCCATATCATATACATATATACGTACATGTATGTATGTATGTGTTTATATGTGTGTGGGTTCATTTAATCCCCTTATAGGCACATTGAGTGATTCCCCCAACCTTCTTCCTTACCCAAAGCTTCCAACATTTGACCAAGGTCATAAGTTCTTAGAACTTTTGTCCTAAGAAAATACTGTCCCAAAAAATGATAACCTGAAATTTGGAACCCATTGCTCTTCAACTCAAGCCATGATATCACTCCCTGAAGTAAAGCTCTAGCCTCCACAGCAAGATACAATCAAACTTCCTTCAGCTCAGCTGCTACCTCCTACATCAGACCTTTTCTGATTTCCCCCACCCCTATCCCTTCTAGTTATTAGCATTCTCTCCCTTGTTTATAATTAACCTGTATACATTGTGTATACATTGTGTAATAGAATATAAGCTCCTGGAATGCAACAATTTTTTTTGTCTTGGTAACCCCAGCATCTGAAACAATGCCTTTCATGCAGTAAGAATTTGATGACATTTAATAAATGCTTGAATTGAATTAAACCCAGAAAACCTAAAGACTTCATCAGCCCCTATGATTATTCAGTTAAACGTAAGACAAAACTTAGAGAGAACCCCTGGCTTGAACGTGCAAGATTGCCTATCTACTGCCTTGGATAATTACTCACTTTTGCATTCATGGTCCAACCGCTGACAAACCAGCCTTTTTTCAATGGTTGTATGGGATATTTAGATTGTTCCCATAATACTATTTATAATGAGCCAGCTGGCTATTCAAGGCTTCTGAGCTTTAAAAGAAGTGAGGAACGGCTGTCCATGCTTGCCAAGCTGGCTAGGTGATTTTTTATTCCACTTAAATAAGCAGTATATTCTGGCTGAAGTGAAGATTAGAAATCAAGCTGGAGGGAGGAAAATAACATAAATGGAATGTAAATAAAACTTTGGGGAAAATAAGAATCGTTCCTGGTCCCTGGGGTTTGTATTAAGCCATCTTTCTATTTGTTCTTCTCCCTCCTCTTGTCCCACCAGGCTGTTCATCCTTCTCTCTTCAATAGACATCATTCAATACAAGTAATTCCTACTTTTCTCTTTTTCTCCTCACAAACTTCCTCATTTTCTCTTTGCTCTCACCCTCCTGACCATAGTAATGGGATACAATACATGTAGACATGGGCAAGCTCTGCTATCACCACAGCTAGCAGTGATAAATACATTTATTTTCACTCAGTGATCATAGGTGTGTTATTTGAAAATGAGACTGATCGCAGACATTGAAATACATTCCAAATCAAAAACTGGATAACAAAGACTCTAAATGTGCCAAATAACCAATAAGGGCAATTATTGTTTCCCCGCATTTTTTGACATGACTGTGTCTGAGTTCAGACACATCCTAGAAAAGCATAGTGAGGACTCTTTGTCCATCATTTATATAATGCTTGACTGAGCTGAATAAAAACAGGAGACATTAAAATAAATCCCTGCCCATGACACCTGGACACAGTCCTCAGAGTTTAAACAGTAGAAATTGGCATTTAATCATATGACACAAATTATGCAATATTCCATCCTGCTCTTCTTTTCACATATACAAAAAAAAAATTACAAATATGTCTATATGGCTTCTCAGGACCCATGGGGCAATGAACTGCCCTCCAGTACTCACCTCATACCAGCCAATGGTTTCCTGTCTATTCAGCCCGATATAGTCACAGTAATCTGTGGCTCTGTAGTTCGCATACTAGAGCAACGGGGGGGAAACCAAGAGTCACTTCAAGTCAATATAGGTTTTACACTTTGTGGGAGCCGAAGTGACCATGATCTCAGACTAGGCAATAGCAAAAACAGACTTGGTTAAAAGATAGAAACAGAGAAACTTCATTATGTTGAAAGGTATGACAGACAATGAATTAATATCAATATTTAAGATATATGGACCAAATAGTATAACATATAAATGTATACATAAAAAACTAAATGGGTTGTAGGGGAAAAATAGGCAATAATTTATAATAGAAAGATCTGCCCCTTTCAGAGCTAATCAAACATAAACAAGAAAGAAATTAAGGACCTACACAGAATTTTAGGGAAGTTCAATGTGATAGATCTCTGGCAACCATCAAATGAAAAAAGCAAAGAAGAGACGTTTTTTTCCTCTGTGTGTGGCACCTTAATAAAAATTATAGGTACTAAATGAAAAAAAATGATTTCATATTAAACTCTGATGTTTTATTCTAAAAGGGCATAGGTTGAGTGAGCTGATTCCTGCCTTCCTCCATCCTAATTCCATATTGTCTAGTGCCTTCAGATTAATATTCAAAAGAAAAATCATTTCTATCATGTCACTCCCCTTTTCCAAAACCTACAATAATTCTTTGTTGCCTATCAGATTAAGTCCCAACTAATGAATTATTTAGAAAAGAATTTGCTATCTGATTAAAAATTTTTGGAACACTGGAATGCATTCTGGCAAAAATTAATCTTAAACCAACACATTATGCCACATTCAACAACATATTCTAATGGATACACAACCTTAATAGTATGAAACATACCATAAAAAATCAAAAGAGAAACAAATCATGTGCATTTCACAACTATGAGTAGGAAACATATTCTTAATGAAACAAGGTATAGAGGAAATCACAAAAAATAAAATATATGGTTAGATTATATAAAGCTGAAAAGCTTCTGTACAAACAAAATCAATGTACCTAGGATGAAAAGAAAATAGTCAAATGTGAAAAAACATATTTCTATCAAATTTCTCTGGTAAGGGCTTGGTATCCAAGATATATATACAATTGAACAGGTAGTTAGATATGCACAATATGAATGCACGCACATACACATATATAACATACATATAATATGTAGATGTGTATATATACTCACACACATATACATATGTGTACATATATATATGACCAGAAACCGTTTCCCAATAGATAAATAGTCAAAAATATGAACAAATAGTTCTCAAAAGAATTGAAAACTGATTAAATACCAACTACTTATCCTGTCATTCAAGGTTCTTCATAACTCCATTTTGCCATTTTTCATTAATCCTCCAATATTAACCTGCTGCATTCAGGCTGGTCTTTGGCTGGAAGTTATAAAAAGGCAGATTTAGCCTCAGTGTCAGGAAAACTTTCCAAAAATAGAATCTGTCACCTCAAGAGGTAGTGGGTCCCCACTATGGGGAGGTCTCTAAGCAGATGCTGGGTGAGTGCTTGTCAGATCTGTTAAAGTGGGAATTCTTTTCAGACTTGCATTAGATCAGACACCAGTAAGATCCATTCAAACTCTAAAATTCTATGATTTAGTCTCCAAAAAATGCAATGGTGACTTCTGAGAGTTGATTGCTATCTCCATGATTTTGCTCATACTGTTTTTCTAGCTTTAGATGCCCTCTCTTCCTAGTCAAGACAAATTCTATCCATCTCTCACTCTCTTATCCATGAAGCTTTCCGTGATTACTCCAGCTGATACTGTTTTGTGTCCTCAGAACTCCTGTAGCACTTGCAATCTGTATAAAACAATTAAATACTTGATTATATGTATTGTTTGGTATAGTTCATTCTTCCTTATAATTTTGTCAGCTTCTCAAGGGTAGATTTATGATTTATGTTCTCTTTGTATCCTTCACAGTTTTCTGCACATAATAAGTAGTTGATGCTATTAGGGCTACAGAAGACAATCCCAGAAGACAATCATCAACCCATCTATTCAGTTATTTAACAAATATTTATTAAGGGTCTATTATGTGTCAAGCACTGTGCTAGGCACTGAGGATACAAAGATAAATATGGCAGTTCCTGCCTTAAACATTTACTTAGGGTTCTTTAAGAAAAAAATTAACATTTTGTATTTGGAGAGGTTGAAGTATGTCACAATAATGGTCTTCTATTCCTAGTGATTCTAAATTAGGAAGAAAAGTTTAAATCCAGAACAAGGCACTTACTAATTGTGTGACCCTAAACCAGTCATTTAACCTCTATTTGCCTCAGTTTCCTCAGCTATAAAACAGGCAGAAGAATAACACCTACCTCCCAGGGTTGTTGTGAGGACTGAATGAGGCAATATCAGTAAAAGGCATAGCACAGTGTCTGACACATAGTTAGTGCTTAATAAAAACTTGTTCCATTCTCCCCCTCCCCTTTCCATCATGGGACCTTGCTCTATCTGTTCCATAAGGCAATCTAACCCAATGATTGTCATATGGTGACATCCAGGAGTGTGTCGGTAAATGTGTAACAACCTGCTCTCTGGGAGAAAAAAATGCATGCATTTTAAGTGTCAGCTGCATTATTAACATTTTTCCATCACTTTCTTGTGTCTAGACAATCAAGAAAACATAAATTAAGCTGTCATTTGTGACATTTGCCAACTTCTCAGGTATGTAAATACAACTGATATTTTAACAATGGATTATCACAAACTGGTCTGAGCTGGCCTCAGAACACTAATACCTCAAAAACCTATGAAGAAAAAGAAATTTTTCCCTTTAATCTCCAGGTCTTCCCTGCCAATCCTTTACCCTTTGAGGACTCCTTCCTCTCATGAGAAGAACGAGGCAATTTATTTCATTACACACAGCAGGCTCTTTCTGCTACCCCTGCCCTTCAGTGGGCAGTCCATTACCATTTCCTGTTCTGCCTGACCCCCAGCTCCCTCAGATGAAGAATAGCCAAACATTCCTCGGACCACAAACTTTGCACCTTCTCTCTCCTGCAGAGTGCAGCCTGTTCCCTGAGGGAAGGAGGTAAGGGCTGGTCATCTCCCATATGCCCCAAAGCAATGACTTCCAACTGTACCAGTACAAGGCAGATTCCACCTCCAGTTGCCTACCAGTTCTCCCAACCCTCCAGCAGGAAAAATGACCTATCTACTCTTTGACCTTAGGCCTTCTATCTCCTGCTGTATCTGTCCCTTGAGGGAAGAGGAAGAGGAAGAGGTTGGTAGGGAACCAGACTTCTCTAGCCAGACCTGCAGATTCAACTTCTGTATCCTCCTGAACCCTTCCCTACCTAATCTCCACCCTATAGAGGGAGGAAGAAGAGTGAAATGGGACCTCCCATTTGATCATCTGACTGTATGCCTCCAATCTCATACTGTACTTGCCACCAGCCTGATCTCCAGACTCCTTTTGGAAAAGAAATGGCACCCTCCAAACTAATTCCAAAATACCTTCCCAGATTTATGCACTATTCACCTTCATACACTCCAGAGTCTTCTTGTTTTTCCTTACACAATATACTCCATCTCACATCTCTATGTCTTTGTACTGGCTACTCAACCCCAACCCCATGCCTGGAATCCTCTCCCTTCCTCACCTCGGCTCTTAGAATCTTATTTTTTTCCGTCAAAAGTCAACTTCTATATGAAACTTCTCCCAATTTCTTCAACCATTAGTCCCTACATCCCAAAACTACCATGTTGTGTGTGTGTGTGTGTGTGTGTGTGTGTGTGTGTGTGTGTGTGTGTGTGTGTGATGTAACCTCTGAATGCTCTAGGTGATATGTTACAGAAAAGGTACTGACCTATCTTGATGGAGTTTACTCATCTGGAAGTACATAGCAATGAGATCAGAGGTTCACATACCTCCTCCCATTGGAACCTGGACTCTGCCCTGGGGAATGTGGGCTTGCATAGATGGGTTGTTGTTTTTTTAACCTTATCTTACTGGAAACTAGGGCTTCAAGAGTCACTTCCTGGTCATTTCCAAATCATGTCACAGTACGCATTCCTCCAATCTTCTTCTTGCTTCCCTGTATATGTTGTCATCCCTCATTACATTATAAAGACACGGACAGTCTTCCTTGTTTGTTTTTGTTTCCTCAGCACTCAGCACAATACCTGGTCCACAATATGTGCTTAATAAATGATTTTTCATTCATTTATTCATGAGGTATTCTGGTATTCACGTGATACTCCTTGAGCAGTATTATTTTTTCTATATATCCCTAGCACCTAATATAGTGCCTAGCACAAACAAATGCTAAATAAATGCTCATAGAGCTATTAGTTGATTATTCTGGTCACAGAAGACTGACTCATCCAATAGTGTGCTCCTACTATGTGCCAAGCACTGTGACAAGTGCTTGGAATACAAAAATAAGCAAACAAGATGTTCTCTGTCCTAAAGAGTCTGCATTCTTACTTTACCCGCTTACCACCGACTGTTAAAAAATAAATAAACAATATCCTCAGAGCAGGAAGAAACAAAGCTCGAGAGACTGTCTGTATTCATACATCATTATCAGAACGATAAGCCAGTTCAGGAGGGAACACTCATTTGAACTTGCAATTTGGCAGTCTATGTTCACAAATAGCCATCTGTGATCTGACTAAAATGTTCTCTTTTCAACCTGTTCTTAAGTCTCACCCAGACACAAGCCAAGAACTTTGGACATATTTTCCCTTATAAGTTGTTAATAGTCCTGCTTTTCCACTTTGACATAACACAGTATAATATTAAAAATGAATAAATAAATAGATAAATGAATAGAGAGGCAGACAGACAGGCAGATATAGATAGATAGATAGATAGATA
>CM053580.1:365940842-365982497 GCA_028627135.1 Pseudochirops cupreus
CTCTGGTTGACCTCTCCTCCTCCCTCTCTTTGCCATGATCTTTCTCTTCCCCAAAGAAGGAATCTAGGGTTTGGTTGCTGTTCTTACTTTACTTCTTATGCTTATTCTTACTCATGGTTGGTCAGTCTGTGATTTTTTTTTTAAATCTCTGTGGGGCTCTGCTTCCAGAAGGGAAAGCTCTGTCCCAAATCCCTGGGGTCCTCCCAGCTGCCGTAGCTCTCAGGAAGGTGCTGGGTCCCTTTCCTACTTATTTCTGGCTCACTGGATAATGAAGACTCCAGGACTGAGGCCCAAGACCGCGATCTGGATCCAGGCCGCTCAACGTGAGAGCTCTTGGCATCTGAATGATCACTTAGTTCCCCTGCTGTCTGCAGGCCGCAGTGAGGAAGCTGCAATGTGGAGGTGGGTGCAAAACCTCTGCCTTTCGCTTTCTAGCCCTGGAGGCCTTTTGGCTGGACTGCTTTTCTCCCCCGATTTCGCAAGCTCCACTGACCTAGTTCTGAACGCTGCTCGCAGCTGCCGCTAATCTGAGGCTCCTTGGCTCCTCCCATCCAGCCACTCCCGGGGCTCAGCCAGGGCTTCAGGCCAGGCTGGTTTCGGTTCGCAGTGCTGATATGGTTCCTCATAGCTGAGCTGACTTTAGTGGAAAGTATATTTGTGTGCGTTTTGGAGTTCTAGGATTAGTTTAGAGTCATATTTTATGGGTATTTTGGGGTGGCTATGTGAGAGCTGCAATATGTTGCTGCTCCTACACCGCCATCTTGCCTCCATCCTCAGAATTTTTATTTCTTGAAAAGGAGAAGAGACAAATCATAACAAAGGAACTGGGAGCCATGATCAAACTGTTGATCTATGTTGAGTATTAAAAAAAAAGATTTATAATCTTTTGAAAATGTTGAAAAATTAAACAAAGTAGTATGAATTGAGATGAGAGTCAGAGGCATAACATGAGGAAATTGAGGAGAGTATACAATATTGGCAGTCAGGTTCAGTAACAAAGTCAGGTTCTTTTTAAAATTATCTGAGAAAGGTAAAGTATCCATGGATAATTGATTACAGCAAGTTGACAGAGGATCTGCCTGGTTCTGCTTATGGGAAATAAAGTCCCTGATGGGAAAGACATTTTCGCATAGTCTTTCATGGCAGCAATGCCTAGCTTACTCATAATCCTTTCCTGTAAGGTTGATCATTTAATCAACAATCTTTTATTAAGCACTCACTTTGTGCCAAGTTTGTGCTAAGCACTGACTAAAAATAGAGGGCAAAAACACCAACATAATCTGTGCCTTCAAGGAGTTTACATGTTAATGTTGGAGATACCCTACAAACAAATGGGTGCATACAAGGTACATATAAAGCAGAAGGGAGGCAATCATAGAAAGGAAGGCTTATGTGGCCGGGAAGTGGGGAGGGGACCAAGAAGATCTCCTGCCAAAGGTGAAATTTAAATGGGGTCTTGCAAAAAGCCAAGGTTACTAGTCTTTCAAAGTTGATTATCTTTACAGTATTGCTATTACTGTAGATTATTCAGAAATGAAAATAAAATTAAGTTATTGAGGGAGAAAAAAGAAAGAAGCCAGGAATGTCTAAAGATGGAACTGAGGAGGAGAAAGGGCTTTCTAGGCTTTGTGGACAGCCAGTGCAAAGCAAATGATCCAGGAAATGGCATGTGTGTTCAAGGAACAATGGTATTGCTGGACCATTGCTTGGAGGGAATTAAAGTATGAAAAGATTGGAAAGATAGGAAGGACTGATTGTAAAGGATTCTAACGAAGGTTGCAATTCTTCTGCATCCATTCCAGGGCTTCTAGGCATGCCTATTTATAGCAAAGTGGCATGATGGATAGAGAGCTGGGCCTGGAGTCAGGAAGACACAAGTGCAAATCCTACCTTTGGTGCTTACTAGTTGTGTGACCCTGGCCAAGTCACTTTTCTTCAACTGCAAAATAGGGACAATAATAATAATATCTACCTCCCAGGGCTGTTGTGAAGAATGAATGAGAGAATATTAGTAACATGCTTAACATTGTGCTTAGCACGTAGTAATTTCTATCTAAATGCTAGATCTTATTGTATAATTATATTATGTTTAATATATTTATATATAATTATATTATATTATTACATAATTATTATTTATTCATTACTTGGTTTTTTCTTTTGCTGAGGTCCTTGGGTGTGCCGAAATAAAAGTCTGCCACTAGCTTCTGTGTGAACCTTCTTGGGCAGAGGAAAATCATTTCTCTCTTGCGTTAGATTGATAACTGGATACACGTACAGGGTCAACAGAATTCCTTCCCACTATAAGAATAGTCACATATAAAATAGGAAATTAAGTATATATGTATGTATGTTTGTATGTATGTATCTATCATCTATCTTTTCTGTGTATTTATGTACATGTATGTACATGTGTATACACATATATGTGTATATATGTATGTATGTATATATGTATCTCAAAGCAAAGTAAAATATTCAGAGACGCTGGATTGATGTACATTGATAATTATTTCAGTAGGTCCTTAATAAATGCCTGCTTGAATGATTTAGCCTATGCTATGCCTGTCTATTTGTCCTCCCCAAGCCTTTTAAAAAGTCATGGTTCTCAGCGTGGCCCACCCCTTCTTATCCCACTTCAAAGACTTTAAGTTTGGAGGACAAACAGACTTCTCCTTTCAACAGCCCGTTCTCTTTTTTATCAGCACAAAAGATCTGTAAGTTTTGATCTTCTTGCCTCTCAGGGCAGGAGGGCAACATAAAAAAATCAGAGACATTCAGGCACCACCACAAAGAATGTGAAATCTTCTTTACTGAAGGCCACTAGATTGAATGAGGGCCACTTTGGCCAGAGAGTTAGCATGAGAGAAATTGGACACCTATCTCTTAGGAGTGAAATGTTTCACTTGTTAAAATGTACCTTGGCTGTACCTTTGGCCCTAGACAACCAGAATGTTGTTATCCCAGGCAAGGTGGTGGTATTTTACAGTGTGTCAGGGTCTGCCCCCACATTTCCTATTCCAGCCAGGAACATCTACTTCCCATATTCCTGACATTCCATCCTTGCTCCCACTTGCAGGCCCTGGGGCTAGCCATGCTCTGAGATTGCCTCCTGCCTCAGCAGAAAACACAGGAGACGTTTTCCTCTGGGCTTTTGCCCAAGTACTCTCTTCCTGCCATCTAGGTGATAGCCAGAATTCCTAGGTTCATTAAAACAAAACACCCCCACCCCCTATCCATCAGATGTCATCTCCTATAGAACTCCATTGACTTCAATCTGAACATTCTTTCCCACTTCATATAGAAAACCTTCCTTGAAATCTTCAGTTATTTGCACCCTCCTTCCTGAAATTACTGGTACTCCACCCAGTCTAATGTAAACTCCTAGAGGGAGTTTTTGTCTTGGTGTACCCTATGCATAGCATACTCCTTGTGTGCAGCAGACATGTATTAGATGTCTTTTTCAATTGAATTAAATTTCTGGCTGTGCCAGGATTGTTGGCTCCCACTTCCCTGGTCCCACTGTTTTGCCTTGACTTCTGGTCCCCATATATTCTGATCTCTTATTGTTGGTCTTGTGGCACACCTCCTGGCTCAGCTTAATCTCCAATATTTTCCTGGTTTTTTATTCCTAACATGGGATCATTAATTTAGAGCTGGAAGGACCCTTTGAGGTCATTGATTCCAATCTTCTTATATTATAGATGAGGGAACTGACGCAAAGTAAAGTGACTTGCCCAGGGTCAAACAATTACTAGGTATATGAATGAATCCAGGGCTCCCTGACTCCACGTTTGGCATTCTGTTTACTATGCTGCCCATCTATCTTACCTGTATATTGGGTACTATGCTTGCCTGTGATCCTCGGCTTCTGGGCAGCCCCTATGTCCAGCCTGTTCCCACCTGCCAAATACAAAATGTTGCTAGGCCAGTCTCTATGTCCAGCTGTTGCCTTAGCTCTCTCAGTCCTGATTTCTCACTTTGTTTCTGATATCCTTTCCCCCTTATTGTCTTCTTCCTTCTTCTTTTTTTTTTGGAGGGGGGAAGGTGAGGTAATTGGGGTTAAGTGACTTACCCAAGGTCACACAGCTAGTAAATGTCAAGTGTCTGAGACTGGATTTGAACTCAGGTCCTTCTGACTCCAGGGGTGGTTCTCTATTCACTGCACCACTTAGGTGCCCCACTCTTCTTTCTTCTCGACATGACACAATGTAGAAATATTTTGCAATTCTTCAAAAGTATGATACAATTTAGAGCTGTAAGAGACTTTAGTGGTCATCAGGCCCAACTACCTCACTTTACAGATGAGGAAACTGAGGGCTATGGAGATAAAGTGTCATGCATGCATTAATTAACAATACTGGGATTTGAACTCAGATCCATTGACTTCCATCTGAGTATTCTTTCCCACTTCACCTTGCTGCCTAGCGTTGGTGAATATTAAAATTAACCTTCGTAGTGAAATCATGAAGCCAATCAATATGCATTCAACCCTGTATTAGTGAGTTGATTCATATTTAGATTCATATTTACTTAGGCTTTACAGTTTACAAAGTATTTTATATACGTAGTATCTGATCTGTCCAATTGTAATGGTAATGTAATTTGATTCCTTTGTATTGGCAAAGCTAACAGGTACTTAACACCTGGTTTGAAATTAATTAGATCAAGCTTCTCTTAAGAAACGAAAGGTATGAATCCCTGTTGCTGATGTAACAGGAAGTTGCTGATGTAACAGGAAGGGGCAGAACAGGGAGGAGCTCATAGGTATATAAGGAGAAGCCCTAGCTGGAATTTCAGATTTTCTTGGAGCCAGGTTCTGGAGGCTGAGGAAGAGAGGCCCAGGCTGGAGAGAATGATTTTTATTTTGAGAACCTGGATGAAGTGATTTTGATTCTGTGAACCAGCTGAAACTTCTGCTGAGTCCGAGGACCAGTCAAGCTGCTGAGAATTTCTGAGGACCAGCCGGAGCTGCAGAAGACTAAGGAAGCATGATTGTGGTGCTGGTATTTTGTCTGTTTGTGGCTTTGTTAAGCCTTGGCTTCTCAGGAACAGAGACTGAGGAGGATTGAAGGTGGACTGGACACTGTGAACTTCAGTGTGGAACAGGAACAGCATGGAGACCTGGACAAGGAACTGGGAGCTGTCTGCCTTTGAACCCAGGTGACAGTTTGGTGAATCTAGGTAGGAGCTGGGACCATAGAAGGGGATCCAGGGAATCTGAGAGCCTACCTCGAGTCAAGCTGAAAGAAGACTTTACTTTGATACTGTGAACTGACTGAGAACATTGTAACTTATTTGTTACTGAGGGGTGGATAGCCTGTGTATTTTATACTATCCCTTAAGAGAGTGCTGAGTAGTGACTGATATTATAATTTAGTGTGCCCCATGAGTGGAGAGCTTTGATTATTGAATTTTGTGACCCTTAAGGAAGCAAGGCTCCTAAAGGATGATTGAGTGATTGAGTTGATTGAATGATTGAGTTACTAAGTGATTGATTGACTAAATGATTGTACTTTGTTCAAAACTATGTGACCACTGTGGTGAAAACTATGTGGCCATTTTAGTGATAAGTTGTTGTGAATGCTATATTTTGATTTTCTGTGATAAGTTGTAATATTGTGAATGCTGTGTTTTGATTTCTGTGAATGTTTTGCTCTGATTTGTTATTGAATAAATAGAGTGTTCACTATACTGTGTAATCACAACCTTGAAAGCTGTTCATGGTAGCATTCTTCTGGAAAGCTGCTCATGCTTGGCTTTATATCAACAATATGAATGTTAGCATTTTTATAGCACTGTAAGGTTGGCACAATACATATATATGCATATACATATATATATATATACATATATACATATATATGTATATATATGTCTGTCTGTCTGTCTGTCTCATTTTATCCTCAAACAACCCTGAGAGGTAAGTGCTATTATTATCCCTATTTTATGAATGGGAAAATTGAGGGCTAGAGAGGATCATGTAACTAGTTCCCTTCAATATCTCTTTTGTTCAGGTTCACACAGAGAGTTGATAGTCATCCTAGATTTGGTCATATCATTGTAGTAATGTGAATTCTGTCGCATTCATCACATAGCCTTTCATGTAGCTAAGTGGCACAGTAGACAGAGCCCTGGAACTGGAGTCAGGAAGACTTTTCAAATCTGGCCTCAGACTCTTACTAGCTGTGACCCTGAGCAAGTTACTTAACCCTATTTACTTCAGTGCTTTATCTGTAATGACAAAAAAAGTTAAATTAAAAAGCTGGATGAAGGAAAGTTAGACTGTGAGTATTTTTACCCCAAACTTCAAAATGTGCTAAATGCTGCTCTTGTAGAAATGGATGCAGACTCCTGGCAGCAGTATTGAAATAGTTAGTAGTTTATTGTCAACATGGTTGCAGGTCTGAAGTGGAGTTCCACAGGGATCTGTGATAGGCCTTGTGCATTCAACATTTTATCAATGAATTGGATAGAAGCATAGATGGCATGCACATTAAATTTACAGATGACATAAGCCTGGGAGGGATAACTAACACACTGTATGATAATCAGGATCTAAAAAGGTCTTGACAAGCTAGATCATTGGGTTGAATTTAGTAACATGAAATTCAATGGGAAAAATGCACAGTCTTACATATGAATTTAAAAGGTCAAATTCCCAAGCACAAAATGTGGGAGGCATGGTTAGACAACAGTTATTTTGCAAAAGATCTGGGAATTTTCATGGATTGCAGCCTCCATATGAATCAGCAGGGTGATGCAGAAGATTTCTGCCTCTGCCCCCACTCCTGCTCTGCTCCATTTCCCCCACCAAACCCTACTGTGATATTGTGTTGTTTTAAGAGAGGAATGGTTTCCAGAAATTGAACTGTGATCATTCTATTGTAGTCTACCCTTGTCAGACCTTATCTAGAGCTCAGTGCTTAGTTTTGAGCCTCACAGTTTAAGAAAGTCATTGCTAAACTAGAGATCGTTAGGAGAGGGGCAATCAGGATGGGAAAGGACCTTGTGGTCATGTCATATGAGGGATGATTAAAATAAATCAGCAAGGTGGGGATGTTTAATCTTGAGAAGACTTGGGGACATGATAGCTTTCTTCAAATATCTATAATGCTGTCATATGGAAGAGGGATTAGTCTTGTTCTATTTGGTTTCAGAAGGCAGAACCAGGAGCAGTGGTTAGAAAGGAGACATTTAGGCCTGATATCAAGAAAAAAAAAATCCCAACACTTAGAGTTGTCCAAAAGTAGAATGAAGTGCCCTGGAAAATAATGGGCAACCCCTCTTTAGAGGTCTTCAGCCAGTGGCTAATTGATTGTTTGGTTGGTTGTTGTCCTTTGTTCTTGAAGGGAACAAAATGACATCACTATTGAGTTTCAGTGTGTATGACCGTGACAGATCAGACCAATATGAGATTGGAATCTTCTACCACAGGTAGGGCACAAATAGCCCATATGAACATTTGCACATCTCACATTTCTTTTGATATCTATCTATCTATCTATCTATCTATCTATCTATCTATCTGTCTGTCTGTCTGTCTGTCTATCAATCTATCTGTCTATAGATTTATATCTTCATCTATATATCTCATATAGTTTGGGTAAGATGTTTTGCTTTTTGGAGGGGGGGAGGGTAGGGCAACTGGGGTTAAGTGAGTTGCCCAAGGTCACATGGCTAATTTTGTGTTAAGTGTCTGAGATGGATTTGAACTCAGGTCCTACTGACTCCAGGGCTGATGCTCTATTCACTGCACCACCTAGCTACCCCTATAGTTTGGATAAGATGACTGATAAAAACTCTTAAGATCTCAAATTCTGTAATTCTGTGGGATAGATAATAGCAAAAGGAAAAATAAAAACTAGACATAAAGAAATTATATTGGTTTAAAAAGAGTTACAAATTGAAAATGATTATGATCAGTCCTGAAGTTAATGATAATCCTGGAAGTTGGTAAGTGATGCGTCCAAGCAGACCCTGGTATTGGGAAGGGCTGCTGGTGGTGGATGGAATGGAAAACAGGGGTCTTTGTCGTGATTGGCCAGGTTTATTCAGTCCCTGAATCCTTCTCATTTATTGCTTTTGAAATAAGGGCAAGGCCAGCACACCCAAACTCTCTAGCACAAGATTTGGAGCAGAGGCTATTCATTGCCCAGCGACTTATCTTCTTCTTTTGACCATCCAGTCTTCACGTATTATTGACTTATTTCTGTTGTTCTAGATTGCTTCCTCCATCATGGTTCTTTTGTATTGTCCTGTCCGCATTTTGGCTATTCCCTCTAACTGAGGTCCTTTCTTGGTATCTATTCTTAACTATTTTCTTTGTTTGGGATCCTGGGTTCTGTCCTTCTCCTAGCTTCTGGATTTCCTGCTACCTTCATAACAATATAGACCCAGAACTATCCTAACAAGGTATTTAGCTGCTAACCTCTTACCTTCCTCAGCTGTGACAGCTTGGGTCTCCCCTGGACTGAATTGATGTTCTCCTTCCTAGACCCTCATTTTCACTTGTCCCTCATGAATACATTTGGATAATCAGAATGGTTATATTTTCTTAAAGACATGGAGCATATATTTTGAATATGAATTCCCTTCTATTTAAAGAGGCTAATGTTCCTGGGA
Source organism: Pseudochirops cupreus (assembly GCA_028627135.1). Lineage (NCBI taxonomy): Eukaryota > Metazoa > Chordata > Mammalia > Diprotodontia > Pseudocheiridae > Pseudochirops > Pseudochirops cupreus. The sequence goes on from CM053580.1 coordinate 365,949,468, forward strand.
ACTGAGACATAGTGACTAAGCTGATGATTTATCCTTCTCACAAGGCAAGATCATGGCAGCAGCTACAAATCTTGACTTGAATGAAAACCTTTTAGCTTTCTGGTCAAATCATGTCTGACTCAATTTAAACTCTTGGGTTAGTCAGAAGTCTACTCAATAAAAAGTTCTCCTTTTCATAATGTTCATTTTCCTGAAACTGTTTACCTCATGTCATTTTCCCTTAGACAAACACTGAAATTAAGCAGGCTTTTAAAGAAGGAATAATTGGAGTCCTCTACTTTAACTCACTTGCAAACACATGACTAGAGCTGAGGCTTTGTGGCAGTCACCATGGGTGTCAAGCATTCTGTGCTCTTGATGTTTGAAGAAAGAACCAATGAACTTTCAGTCCTAAAACTTCTGCAAGGGAACAAGGAGGTGAGAGTGATGGTAACCACATTGAACAATTTGCCTTAGAGCCAGCTGCAAAATCTAGTCCTGGCCTTGGGGTTGAGTGATGGCACCAATGGCCCACAACTCATTAGAGGTCACAGGGTTAAACTTTCTGCTAATGTTGTAATTGCTACAAGAGAAATTATGTACTTTCTTAGCTCTCTGCCACTTCATTAAAATGAGCAACTGGCTCTGTCTTTGACCAGTTTGGCTGTAAGATAGGCAACTGTTATGGCAACTGTTGTGGTCAAGGCAACTTGCTATTTTCATAGGGCAAGCATCTGTGGTTTGATTTCACTAAACATGGGTTAAGTTTCCAGGGACACCAAATGATGCTTGTGAGGTTAGATCACACAATTTTCCAATTTTCATTATCAATGTGATCTCCAGGTCATGCTTGCTAATTGTACTTGGCAAATCACATATACTAATTGCCCACTGTGGGTAAAGAGTGGACTGATAGGTATTAAGGGATTGTACAATGTAAATTGTATGTCTTGGTTGTTCCCTGTCTTCAGGAAGTTTACTAACTAATCAGGGAGAAATGGTAAGCAAGAATAATAAAAAAAAAAGAAGATCCAAGACAGATACTCCTAAGTAGATATAAAATAAATTTAAGGGACTGAAATTAAAAAAAGAAACCAAAAAAAACCACCAACAAATTTTTTGAGAACTTTAATAGGACTTTGTAAGTCTCTAAGGATCTGTGATTTCTCTATGACTTTTGTCACTAAGGGAGCTTTCTCCAAGAAAAATGGTAATAGCTAACATATAGCACATTACGGATCAGGATCCCTCAGGACTGAATAAATATTCTTTGAAGGTTCCTATGGTCAAAAAATTCATTACCCTGTAGCCAGTTGGTGATGGATCTTCCCAAACCTAGCTAGGTTGGTCCCTACACAGCATACATACATACATACATACATATACATACACATATATATGTAAAAATGTGTATACATATATATGTGTGTGTGTGTGTATATATATATATATATATATATATATATATATATATATATATATATACATATGTAAAATTGTTGTTTTTCAGTCATGTCTGACTCTTTGTATCCTCCTTTGGGGTTTTTTTGGCAAAAATACTGGAGTGGTTTGTCATTTCCTTTTGTAGCTTATTTTAAGATGAGAAAACTGAGGGAAATAGGGTTAAGTGACTTACCCAGGGTCATGCAACTAGTAAGTGTCTGAACTCAGGAAGATGAATCTTCCTGACTTCAGGCCCAATACTCTATCTAATGTACCACCAGCTGCCCTGGGCTGCCACACAGCAGACATATAGTACACCAATCTAGGCTCTCATCTGTGTGGACATTCCTTTCATTGGTTCAGATCATAGTCTCTCTTTTTGTCCCATCCTGTACAATTCTCATTCATTTCCTTTTGTAAATGTTTCATTGAAGATCCTCTCATTGGGAGGGAATTATGCATTGTGGAAAAGGTGCTGGACTTCAGCTGGGGTTCAAATTCCTTTCTATTTCTGACACTAGCTATTTCCACTATGAGCAAGACAGGTTTAGTTGTGACATTCCACTAGATTATCATTAGTATTTTTCAGGGTCATATCTTAATGCTTAAGGCATCTCAAGTCAATTCGAGCATCTTTTGGGCTGCCTATTTCTCTATACAATATATAGTCAGGACAATAAATTGAACAAACATAGGAACTTTGACATTCAAATGCATGTATCAAATTATCAATGCTATTAAGAGAGTATGGTGTCCATATTTTGTTTTGAAGAGGTAGGATGGCACTTAGATTCAGGAAGACTTGGTTTTGAATTCTGCCTGAGATACTACCTATGTGCTTTTGGATAAGCAGCACCTTCTTATGCCTTAATTTCCTCATTTGTAAAAAGAGGAGATTGGATCTGATGAAATCAAGGGTTCTTTCCACCTAGCCATCTCTTACACTACAATCCCTATAGATGCTTAGGAGCATGGAGCAATTGCAATAAATTTTGGAAGCAGTTAGAAATGTTAGTTTGGTGTACTTAGGACAAAAGGGAATAAGTAACTGTGATGAAAGGTGATCACTTTGATCATTTCTCCTGACATCCAGCCATTTTACATGTTATCTAATCAATGGATGTGTTGGGTTTTTCCCCCAAATACATAATTTCTCCTGGAAATACATGTTTGTTAGCTCTTCGTAGCAAGTTCAGTATTTCTTAGTTGTTGTGTTTTTTTATTTTTAGCAACTTGGGGATAATGACTTCATTCATGTCGATGCAAAAAATGGGAGAATGTTGCTCACATTTGCACACATTTTTTCTCTTAGTCCTGGAGTTAGCAAAGCCTTTTTTGCTGATTCCTGTATATTGTTATATACAATCTGCACATACACTGTTGAACAGTATGTCCCAGCTTTGTCACTGGACTGGTGTGAGCTCTATCACACACATGTACATACATGTACACAGACAGATCCCAGAATTCTTAGTACTGCATTGTAGAATCATGCCTAGAATGTTACAGCTAGAAGGACCCAAAAATATCAACCAATATGATTATTTTTAAAGGCATGGAAAATAATACCAACTCTGGAGTCAGAATGCTTGGGCTCAATCCTTGTTTCTGGTGCTTATAACTTGTGTGACAGGCAATTTGATTAACCTCCCTTTGCCTTCATTTCCTCATCTGTAAAATTCAGGCACTGGACTAGAATCTCAGAAGTGTCAAACTTGTAGCCCATTGCCTCATACCTCTTGCAAAACTCCCAAATTTAGTCCAAACCAGATTAAAGTGCAAAATGTTTGTCAAAATAAATGAAAATGCAATACAATCTAGATAATGTTAATTGTGGTCAATATTTGAGTTTGACACCACTGGACTGGATTTTTTTGATACCCCTTCCAGATTTAGACTCATGATCCTAGTGTCAGGTGATTGACCAAAGGTCATACTTATTAGTGACAGAGCTAAGAAAAACTCAGATCTCTTGCTTAAGAGAGAACATTAATTAGGCTTTACATATCTGTGCTTTAATATTTTAAGAATCTGTGATTTTGTGCTCCTTCTACTGATGTGGATCAGAACCCTTCTATGACTTAGTAAGTGGTCTTTGAGAGCTGTTGCAAAAAAAAAAAAATCATTTCCCTGTGACCTACGTGGTAATGGAATATTCTGAACTTAGCTGGGCTGGTCTTCTGACAATAAATATACTGTCCAGCCCCAGGTACTCCAGATACAATCTGACTGGGGCCAACTATAGAAGGGTAATTACCTCCTTATCCCTGTTTTAATGCAGTCTAAGATAACAGAATTTTTGATGGTCAAATTATATAGCTAACTAATAGTTAACTTGCAGTCAATCAAATCTCCTAGAGCTTTTTGTTTTGAATTGCTTTATTGGCACAATTCTTCTCTCACGTAGTTGTAAAGTACATTATCTGAATCCAAGTACATAATTTTACATTTATTTCTATTAAATCTCATCTTATTAGATAATGTCCACTATTAGAGTCTTTGGATACTGACCATTACCCATTGTGTTAGCTAATCCTCCCACTTTGTGCTGTCTGCCAATTTGAAAAACACACCAGCTATGCCTTTATTGAATCTTTTTTGAACCTTCTGTGGCCATGGTATATCATGAATTAGAGCCTTATAACATCACCAGATATTGTTGGTGAAAAAGAGAGAGACTTCTTTGGCAATATATACTTTGGAGTCATCAGAAGCATTGCATGATATCTAAGCATAATCCATAGTGCTCTCTTCCTACTCAGTTCTGGACCCTTTGAAATATTAATTAGCTGGATGGTTATTGTGCATAGGTCTTTTCTTTATCAACAAGTCTTACAAATCAACAGAATAGCTACATCAACCCACCCAGGAAGAACTTATTCTCAGGGCAACATGAAGAGAGACCAGGGTACTTTTTACTTTGGGAAAAAATGTAATGGAGGTATGTGTGTGGTAATTTCTAAAATAATTTCTGGTGGAAGATAAACATTATAGCACACACACATATATGACAACCACACACTGCATAATTACAAAGATAACAAAAGCCATCTCATACTTTGGGAGAAGGGTTGGACTATTTGACCTCCTAGGTCCCTTCTAATTCTAAGGTTGCGAGAAAACAATCCACAGGCTAGAACTAGGTTATGTACTAGGTACTTCTTCTCCCCATCCCTCTAGAACACACAGCCTTGTAGTAACTTAACCCCCCATACAGGTCAGCCAGGTGGTGCAGTAGATAGAGTGCTGGGCCTGACATCAGGAAGATTCATATTTCCAAGTTCAAATCTGGCCTCAGATACTATCTGGGCAAGTTACTTAACCATTTACCTTACTTTTCTCAACTGTAAGATGAGCTAGAGAAGGAAATGGCAGACTACTCTATCATCTTTGCAAGAAAACCTCAATATGTTCACAAAGAGTTAGACATGACTGAACAACAACAAAAAGTCTCTATGGAGCACACTGTTATGTTGGGTTATAGGATTTAAAGATAGAAAGGACCATAAAGGTCATTTAATCTAATTTAAATTTTATTTTGTAGATGAGGAAAATGAAACTCAGGAAAAATAAGATGCCTTTAGTATGGACCCACAACCTTTTGAAGTCAGACATTATTATGCATTCCTACATAGCACGTACTGAGCTAAGCACCAGGGATACAAAGAAAAAGCAAAAAGACACTCCATGATCTCGAGGAGCTCAAACTAATTATCTTTAGGTTGCACGTACCAACACTAAGACCCAGACACACATGCACACAGACAGAGAATATACATCTACCTTCAAACATACCAAAATCCTACATAGAGATTTGGCTACTGAAGTAAACTTGCAAGCTGTCCCTTTTAAGAAATAACCATATCTTGCAGCTTGTTTTGTTAAGGCTTTTTAAAGTCCTTCACCTACACAGATACGTCTAGAATATCTCATTTCCCACCTGACTGCCCTACTTTGAGACTTTTCCGACTTTTCCACCAATCCTCCATACCTCCTCCTGCTGTTTCTCCCCACCCCACCCCCAGCTATTTTCATGTTCTTTGTGAGTTGTCTTCCATACTTAGATAGCAAACTGCTTGAGGGCAGGAACTGGTTTTTTCTTTTTAATATTTGTATCCCTGGTGCTTGGCACAGTACCTGGAACATAGTTAAATGATCAGTACGTACTTATTGATTGATTGGCTAGTACTTCAAGTTGTATGCCTACAATCATTTCAACAAATCCACCAGTGATAAAGTTTCTATGAACAAATTGGGCTTTGGGGCAGAGAGCCTTGGGAGAAGTTCTAGTTTTCTCCAGATTGTTATAGATGATAGCATCGTAGATTTATACCAGGAATGGACTGTATAGGTTATCTAATCCATCCTCATATTATGAATGATGGAATTGTCTTAGAGGAGTTGAGTGACTTGAAATTGCAGAGGCAAAATTCAAACTCAGATCTTCTGCAAATCTAGCACCTTTTCCCACTGTGCCATGCTCACGTACACTGCCATAGATAGGACTTTGACTGAGATGGGACACAAGCGATCATTTTGTCCAATTACTTGGGATCAGTTCTACATAAATACAGCATGGCAACTCACAACTGGCTCTAAATTTTCTGCCTCTTGGTTCTCGATGCACTGCCAGCCTCCTTCTTCCTCTTGGCATTGGTCCCAGTCTCATTTTTCAATGAATTCTGCCTCTGCTTCTAATTCTAATCCATCATATTCTTATCTTGGTCTAAGAGGAATTGATGGGGCCTCTTTAGGAGTAATAAGTATTAAGTCACAAAACTAATGTTTAATACTGACTAGAATTTCTGGTGAAGGACAGTATCCCTTTCATTCTATGAGTTTTTCCTATGTGATATTAGAAGCTCCACATGTTTGAGCTCTTCCCTGAAGATTCTTTTCCTCATATGTCATATAGATCTCTTACATTCCAGATAGAACAACATATTTTAAAATCCCAAACATTTTGCTAATAAATGTCCTTTCACATTTCATTTGGCAATAGCAGGCAAATGTAGCCAAGGAAATGAACGCATGCTGTCAGTGATTAATTGCTACCTCTGCTCCCCTCCCCCAATAATCAAGCCCACCAATCAGGTGGAATTACTTCATTTTCCATGAGGTGAATATATAGGTTCCCTGGCTAGAGGAGACTGGCTTATTGCCAGGCAGTTAAGTAGGCGAGTTTTAATTGTCCTAGTTTTCATCATGACCAAGATAACTACAGCATCTTATCATTCTAATCTTCCTTCCTTCCTTCCTTGACTCATCAGGGGAAAAAATAGAGAGGATCTGGATACTAGGTGTACTAAAATCCTTTTATTAAGTACTAATTCAGGGAGGGTGGTGATGAGGGTCCTGTGATACTATGCTATTGACTAGAATAAAGATTTCTCATTTGTGGTTTTAAAATATGGGCTATCTTTATGAGAGACAGCATGATGCAGTAAATAGAGAGCTAGTCTCAGTGTAAAGAAAACCTGACTTCAGGTCTCGCCTTTGAACACATACTGGTTGTGTGACCTTGACCTGGGCAAGTTGCAATCTCCTACTGCCCCCAGGTATTTTTCTAAGACTATAAGTTGAAGAGCAAGCCAGAGTCCTCTCACTGGGAACTCATTATACCACAGAAATTATACATCTAATGTTAAACACATCCTTGTTTATCTTGTTACAAAGAAAAATAATTACATCAAAACAACCAATAAGCAATAGCCTCCCTCCTGTCCTCCCGGACTGATCTCTTGCTGCTTCAATCCACCCCTGACATAGTGGCCAGAATGCTTAAAGCACAGTTCTGCTTATGTCACTCCCCTGCTCTAAGAACTCCAGCGACTTTTCTGGAGAATCAGATAGAAACACCTCTGTGTGGCAGTCAAAACCCATCACTGCTTGGTTCCAGGCTAGGCTTATTACACACTAGTTTTCCTTCCAGTCCAATTTACACTGGTCACCTGTTCCCCACACCTGACCTTTCATTACTCTCCATATCCTCCTCACCTCAGCCTCTTACCATCTCCAGCTTTTTTCAAAGCTTAGCCCAAGAGCCCATTCTTCCGTAGAAACTTTCCTGTTCCCTGATAGTCCCTCACCCAACCAAGCTACTTTGTATTGTGTTTAGTATAGAGAAATATACAATATGCATACGTATATCACATATTGATGGAATTGTACATGTTGTTTCTCCCACAAAAAACTTTGTTCTTCAAGACAGGGACTGTTTCATTTTTATCATTGTATTGCTAGCTCTTGACTCAATGATTGCTACATGTGGATGCTTAAATGCTTAGGAACTGATTGCTCTACAACATACTGTCTTGTAGTCCCTATCTCTTTAGAAACAAGGAGGAGGAGGTATGTTTCCAAAGGAGTTCTGGGGGAAAAAGTTGCTCATTATGATGACTCATTTTAATTGCCTTTTATTATTTTCTTTTCTGTTATTATTGTCCTTGCATATATTGTCCCTTACATTTCTATGATTCACTTTCTTCCTTATAATATTAGCTAGCGTTTATATGACTTTAAGACATGTGAATCACTTTACAAATATTGCTTCATTTTATCTTCACAACAACCCTGGGAGCTAGGTCTTATTATTATTCCCATTTTATAGATGAGGAAACAGGATGTGGTTGTGGTTTGTCCTTCGTTCTCAAAGAGGACCATGACATCAGGAAGATGATGACATGACTTGTAATTGAATTCAATTTGAGTGAGGGTGGGTTGTGCAAGGTCACCAGCCTCATTTTCTCCTCCCAAGCCATCTGGGTCCAGGGACCAGATATCAATTAGGGAGACAGTGGAGATGGGCCAGGATGCAGTGGGAGACCTTGGCCTTTTTAAGCTAAGGTCTTTTCAAGTTCTCACTTTGAGTGAGGCAAGGCCCATTCAGGGAATAGTGATGGCCCCTTTAATCAAAAGAAAAATAATTAAACTGGGAGGGACAGACTCTCAGGGTCACTGACCAAAAGAGAAACAGTTGAGGAAACAAATGAACAATGGTAAAGTGACCAGCTCAGGGTCACTCAGCTAGTTAAGTTCTGAGACTAGATTTGATCTTAGATCTTCCTGCTTCCAGGTCTAGCACTCTATCCTCTTGGACGCTTAACTGCCTCTTACCTCATTCTCCCTAATTTCCTTTTACAGTGTTTGACCTAATCTCTGCCACTTCCATCCCCTTTCTTTCTAATTCTCTTCCCTAACTTTATTCCCTCCCTGACTTGTAGTGTTCCTAGCCAGTTCTGGTCTCCTCCTCTTGAGATTTTTTTCTTCCTTGGAGCTGCCTTCTATTCTAGGAATTCTTTATGAGTCCCCACCCAAGAAAGTGGAAATTCTGCATAGTACAATGGGTTCTCTGTCTGTTTATTTGTAATGAAATAAATAAAAAATGTAGCCAGCAAGAAAGTTATAGCTTCTAAATTCCTCTGTATTATGCAGGGACTTCAGAATAAATGGACCATGAACTTGTGACACACTTTTAAATTTTCTTTAGCCAAGAGTTGTATCCTTCATCTTCTTTGTCTTTTTTGCTTTCTTTAATCTCTTACCTGGTTCTGAGATCCAAGTCAGGTTCCTTCTACTGTGTATATGTTGTCATCACCTTTCTGTTGATACTTTATCTTGGAAAAATCATAGGGAAGAGTTTGCTAGGGGATCTGCTTTCCCTTTCCCTCCTTATTGCCCTGCTGTTGACTCATGTCCCTTTGGCTAACTGGCCTTGTTTTTGGCCTTCAAGCCTTAATGAGGAACTGGATCAGTGAACAGTCATGGTCCCAGAGGTTTGGTCATGCCAAGGAAGGAGAGGCATGAGGCAACAAAGGGATTTTTGTGAATGAAATTTTCTACTTCCTTCTTATGCTTTATGTTGATTTTAAATGTCATTCACCTAATTGTCTTTAAAAGTGCTGTTGGCCAAGTGAATATCCCAATTTCCTCATTGCACTGTCTCATTTTAGTATAGGACCATCAACAGAATTTAATGCCATAATGAAAATATATCAGCTTCTTATTATCCAACATGACAGAGTAAACATCAAAACAGGAATGTCTTCTCTGAATATACAAGAGCTTTAGAAAAGATCTCTCTAATCACATTATGTCTACCTTTAAACCATCTCCTAATTGCTAATCTAGAATGTGATCTTTTGGCCTCAGGAATTCATTTTCCCCCCTTTCTTCTCAATTTTCAGTTTTACAGTACAATATGAGAAAACATGTTCTTTGTAGTGATGGAGTCTGTTTTGAATTCTGATGAATACTGTACAGCTTTACCTTCAAGTAATTTCTACTTGGCTTCCAGGATTGCAAAATTCAAGCTGTGAACTCTTATTCACCTTCAACTACATCTAAAATTTCCAAAAGGCTTCCTCTGGTAGACAGTTAATTGTATCATTGAAGACTAAATTTTAATTCAACTGATTGCCTTCTTTAGTTGATCTGTCCTTTGCTGTAGATTAATATCCCTGGCCTTGGTCTCCAAAACTCTAAAATTTACTCCTGAATTAATCAGTCCCATAGACTTACTTGTGATAAAACTCATTGCAACCACAAATAAACCTCTCTTTTCCTCAGAAAACAATTTTGTTGCTTTCTACTTTTGTTCCTACATGATTTTCTCTGAAAATGCCCTTGGTTGACTCCCTGCTGTGGGTTTCAGTATATCCTTCATACTGCGCCAAGATACTGCTTATCTCAGGAAAAAAAAATCTAGAAACTCCTGGGGTAATTGGCTTAGCTAGCCACATGTATACCTTGGTAAGCAGGGAGATTAAACACTGTCATAATAATCTACATGGTTTTGTTTTTTATCATAATAGCATTTGATCATAGTGGGTACAATAATAAAGATAGCATTTTGTTGCAGTCTTGAAAAACCTGTTGTTTTTTTTTTCTGACCTATACGTTTTCCAACAGATTTTCTATTTCCTAATGTCTCCACTTTCTACCTGACAACCTCTTACTCTTTCCCTGTTCCTTTTCTGCAATCTCTTGATGTCTGGATCTTCTATACCTAGATGCTTTTCAGGCTAGAAACTTCCTAATTGTTAGATGATTAATTTTTCCCTCTCTTCAGGGGTGGAAAATTAATTAGACCTATCTTAGAACTCTCCCAATAAAACATCTCATCTCCCCTAATCCTGTGGTTTCCAAGATCCCAGAGCTGATGGAACTGACCTGAAGCAAAGACCCATGAACATCACTCAACTATTGTGGACCACTTCACCCCCAGTGTGCCCAAGGTTTCCTGGTAACCTTGCTGGTTTTATCCCTTCTCTATCCTTTCTTAGTATGGCTTTGGAGGTATTGATATTGATGCCTTTTCTCTCCTCCTGTCCCCTTCTTTTTCGTTCTCCTCCTTTCTCTCCTCTCATTTTACAGATGAGAGAGTTGAGCCACAGAGAGGTCAGATGACTTTCCTGAGATTATATATGTGGTGAATGGCAAAGCTCTGATTTGCACCCAGGTTCCTTAACTTCCAATCTGCTGCTCTTTTCACTCTACCAGGCTGATTCATTGGTGAATAGAATTGTTGGAGTACATCAAAATCAAAGAATCAGGACCCATCTACTATCAGGGTTCATTAGGACAGCTGACCCTAGGTCTAATCTGAGTCAAAATGCTAATAAAGATGAAACTAAATTGTGTTCTTCAGTTGGGTTAGATATAAGCATGATTTCATGTGTGTGTGTGTGTGTGTGTGTGTGTGTGTGTGTGTGTGTGTGTGTGTATGTGTGTGTGTGTGTGTGTGTGTGTGTGTGTGTGTGTTTACTAAAATACCAAACTTTTGAAGATTTGTTTGTTTTGGTGTTTAATGACTTAATCTTGCATTGATGGAGCTCCATAGCTGTAAAAAGCTGTATAATATAAACTATAACTATTGTTGTCATCATCATCCTTGCTCCATTTAAATGAACACAATGGACTCTTAGAAATTGCTCATCATATATCATTGGAGTGATTATTTTCCATTTCTGTTTTAGGATTTCATGGGAAGTTTGAACTTTTTTGTTTCTATTTTTTATGTTGATGATTTATGACTCACACATGGACAAATATTCTGGGACAAACTTCACTTTTTTTAGGAAATGAAAACCCATAGCTTTGGAAAACAGGGTCTACGATGGTTCAGACCATTTTCCATGAGGAAAGTGCCAGCAGTTATTGGGAGTTGTCTATAGCTAAAGCTCATTTGGATGAAAAAAGATTGGTTTAGCATCGCAAGCACATTCATTGTATAAAGTGTGACAAATTGTGAATAGACTTTTTGTTTAAGCTCAGACCATGAGTCCTTAATAATTTAAACTTTAGCTTGACGTTATACTTTCTTTCCAGTGTACCCCTTGCATCTCCTGCCTTCCCCATTGTTTACAAACTTTTTTGGTTCCCTAATATGATTCTTGGTTTGGGTCTCAATTTGGTTTTTACCTCATGTTTACTTTTCTGGGTCACTGTCTTCCTGCTCTCTGTTACCCACTTTTGGTTTCCTGTACCTCACAAACCAAAACTCTAGCATTTTGTATATTTCTACCATGACTAAGTTAGCTTGCACAGTAACTTCAGCCTTTAGTTCTCTTGCCAGCACCCTCTGAGGATCCTTGGCTTCAGTACCTCCTTTTTCCTCATCTCAGACCACTGTGGGGCAAGGTGAGGGGTAAATTTATGGGAGGAGTAATTGGTCCCTGTTATCTGAGGCTGATCAGGAGGACAAGAGAATTTTTTTTGGTTTCAGATTATTAATAGTAAATATCATTTGTTTGGTTGTTCTCTCCCCTGTTAGATTGTAAGCTCCTTGAAGGCAGGGAAGGTCTTTTGCCTCTTTTTATATCCCCAGTGCTTAGCACAGTGCCTGGCCCATAGTTTGTACTTAATGCTCATTGACTTGATTGACTGAATAATACAGGATGCAATTGAAAAACTTAATTGATGCATTCATTAAATAGCAAAAATATAGATAGGCAATATCTTGATTTCTGCTCCAAACTTCTCACTGAGTGCTGTTCATACCAGTGAAGAAGTAAATTGGTTAAATGTGATTTGCCTTGGTAACTTTTTCATTTCAGGCTAAAAATGATGCAGGCCAAAATTTTCATGATGATCAGCTGTGAAATTGGATCCATTGGACCCAGTATTGGTGAGAGAAACCTAATTAAAAAGAAAAAGATGGCACCGTATTGTCCATATTCAGGAGCACTGAAGGATGGGAGAATCTAACAGGAACCACTGAACTGCAAATGGCGAGATGCTTTGAAAGACACAAGTATTTTACTGACCAAGAGAACCTCCCCTTTTCCCCATTCCCATCCTGTTTTAAACTGTGGAAGTGTAATAGAATCAATATTGCTATTATTACTGGACAGAACATATAAATCAATTACCCTGAAGTTCCAACCATCTTCCTTTTAAGTTTGCAAACCCAAACTCCTCTATCTGGCTTCCCCACAATGTTTCCTGCATTAGAATGTAAACTATTTGAAGGCAGACACTGATTCTCTTTTGTATTTATATCCTCAATGCTTAACACAGTGCTTGGCATCCAATAAATACTTCTCTAATCAGACTTGAAACAAAAAATAAAAAAAAATATAAAAAACAAATCTGAACCCTAGAAAGCTGAAGCTGTCTTGGCAAGCAGTCTTCCTTAGGATGCTAATAAATCTTTTTCTTTTGTTTGTCTACTCAAATTACTTGACCTTCAGTCAGTGGATTCAGCTGGCGGGCTAAATTCTCCCTGGGTTCTCCAGGAACTTTAGCTGAGAAATTAAGAAACTGAGAGACTCCAAAGGTGGTGATCTTAGAAGTGACCATTTTTATATCTCAAACTATATCATATAATTAAAGTAAGAATGAATAATCAAAGTTAGTTTTATAGCCTTTCTTCTAAAAAAAACAGTTTTGCACTTACTACTGGCCAATGGGACATCTGCACTTGGATTAATCAGTAAGTATTTATGAAGCATCCAACCTAGGCATGGTACTCATCACCTGATGGGTATATAAATAGAAATGATAAAATGTGGAATGTTCCTGTCATTTCCCTATTTATGTTGAATCACCACTATTTTCCAAGTCATTACTCAAGCTCAAAATCTTGGAGTATGCCTTGGGGTCCAATAAATAATTGACATCAGGATCTGGATATCTAGATGGAATGAACCTCACAGTGTGACAGTTTGCAGAGGGAGGATCTCAAAGTGGCAATGAGAAGCAAGGAATAAGCCTGCTTCTCCTAGTCCAGGCTGTAGAAAGTCAGTAGGCAAGATTAACTACATTTTGGAGAGAGTGATCAAAGAATTCTTTGTCTTCTGGGAGGACCTGTTTCCATAAGTGAAAGAAGTAAGTAGGAAGAGAAAAGTCTATGAGGAAGGGATGTTAGTTAAGAATAGCATGGAGAGGGGCAGGTAGGTGGCACAAAGCATTGGCCCTGGAGTCCAGAGGACCTGAGTTCAAATCTGCCTCAGACACTTAACACTTACTAGTTGTGTGACCTTGGGCAAGTCACTTAACCTCAATTGCCCTGCCTTTGCCCTTCCAAAAAGACAAAAAAAAAAATAGCATGGAGATTCTGAGAAAGGGACATTAGTTTAAGTTAAGAATAGAATGGGAATTTGGGGGTGGAGCTAATATTGAAGGTGAGAGCAGAGTCTGTAAGGCATTTGGGAGGGGTAGGGCTTACGGGATATTATATGGAAGGGAGTAGTAGTAAGACAAATGAGATTTTTGCTTAGGCAATCAGGATGCTATATGGCTAGGAATAGAAGAGGGAGAAGTAGGACTCTTTTTTTTTTTTTTGCTTTTTTTTTTTTGGAGGGGAGAGGGCAGGGCAGTTGGAGTTAAGTGACTTGCCCAAGGTCATGTGGCTGGTAAGCGTTAAGTGTCTGAGGCTGGATTTGAACTCAGATCCTTCTGACTCCAGGGCCAGTGCTCTATTCACTGCACAACCTAGCTGAACCAAGAAGTAGGACTTTGAACAAATATGAAGGAATTAGAGAACAATGGAACATATAATGGTATGTTAAAATGTTTAACTGAATGTAACCAAATGCCAGTATGTATGAGACAGATAGAATCTGGATAGTCAGGAAGAAGACATTTATCCCTTCTATGTTGTGACTTTACCACCATCACAGTTTTTGATATATGACAGGTTGGCATAAGAAATTAGATGGGAATTTTTGGGGAGTTTTGCATGAAGGCCAATGGGTGACAGAGAAAAAGCTTAGAAACTCAGAGATGCATAAAATATGTATATAATATTTTATAATATTAATGTATTTTATCTTTAAATACCATAATAATTCAGCTTCCTCTTTGGTACAAAGGGAGCATCACAAAATTATATGTAGATTTTCCAGATCAAGCAGGAGTGGTGGTTGGGGTGGGAAGCACTGTGCTGGTGATGAGGTGCTCAGGTGCCTATGTTTGTGACATCCAGTTGTAACTTCAGTTTGTAAAATCACACTTGTGTTTGGGTATCTATGTTTGTAATATCAGTTTGTGAAATCAAGTTGTAAAAACACACTTCCCCCAGCCTCAAAACATTAACTCTGCCTCTTCCCTAGGCCAGCACTCTGCCTAGCTACAATTCATGAACTGCTTTATCCCTGCTTGGTATAATAACAAGCTATACCTATGAATCCTTCACTCGACCATCTATAAACAATCCCTTTAGCTTAGAGAAATTTATATCTCCCTTGTTCTAATGGTCTATGGATCCTTCAATGCACTATCAGTAAGCTAACTCCTCTCCAATTAGGCACATCCTGAATCCCCAATTAGTCTAGCTTCCCAACCTCCATCTTGTCACATAAGACATTGATAGGTAACAGACTGGACACCTCTCAGTTCTGACCATTAGGTGACTCAGTGATATTTCAAGCCTAAAACCACACCTCCATGAAGCCCCCCTGTGGGCTTTCTCCTAGTGAATTATGGGCAATATGCCTGTACAGTAGATATGAAAAGTGCATGTCCCTTTAGGCACTGACCACTCCTTAACTCCTCCCTAATCCCACCCTTACTCACCTAGTTAGCATAATTGTTACCTGATTTACAATTTTATGGCTTTATAATCTATACCCTTGACTCCTTTAAGTTTGCAGGTTCCCTAAGACCTCCTGCCCACTGTAAAGTGTAACAATAAACTTTTACAAGCCTGACTCACAAGATTGCTTGAGGCCTAAGAATTCTTTCCAGACTAGAGCCCTCCAGGGATTTATTTGGGCTCCCTGAAACACCTACTTTTCTCATCCTCTTCACCGGTAACCTCTACAATGTGGAAGAGATAACTGTATTTACTTACCAGAGAAGACTTCATGGAGGGAAGAGTACCCCTTGTGGGCCCTGTGAGACTGGGTAAGAGAAATGATTCAGGGTCTTTGTCATACTTTAGTACTTTAGGGTTTAACATATTATTGGTAATTCATGATAGCAAGTAGAATTATTTATATTTTGCTAAGTAACTGAGGCCTTAACGCAATAAGCATATAACTCACTAAAGAGTATAATCAAAGTTCCCCAGTTTGAGTGAAATAGAATTGAAAACAGACACCTACCATTTCTGTCATGCATTGAACCTGTCCCTATTGCTCTTTCCAAAATAGTGAGACTCACTCTGCAGCTGCTGGGTTGGTTGATACTTTTCTTAAAATAAAATGCTATGGAAATTTTAAACCTTGGGAGGAAATAACTGGTGTTGGTGATATTCTCCAGTTACTGGCATGAAATAGAGTGATCCAAATATTACTCCTAAGTAGGTGTGTAAACAATGGATGGTAGGGAGATTCATTCCTAAAAACATTTTCATTCCATTGTTTGGAACTACCAATGTTTATTAATCACCCACTGCATGTGAGACAGTGAATAGGTTTATAAAGAGCTACAGATGTACAACAATCAACCAGCAATTATCAAGCACCCCATGTTTACAGAGCATTGTACTTTGCTGCAGGGATACATAGTAAAGGAGTAAAGTAACAGTGTTGCACAGAGTCAGGAAGACTCATGAACTGTGTGATCGTGCCTCAGTTTCTTCATCTGTAAAACAATCTGGGGAAGGAAATGTTTCAGTATTCTTGTCAAGAAAACCCTGGATGGGGTCATGAAGAGTTGGACAAGACTGAAACAACTAAATAACAACAAAATAATGGGATATGATTATAATTTGAGGAACAACTAGAAATAAAGGAAATGTGAACACTAACAGGAGATTCAGATAACAGAGTAACAGTTGCTTTTTGTGTGTAGAAATTGTATCCCAAAGTAAAATGTAAACTTCTTGAAGCAAGGTCTTTGTATCTCCGTCTGGTATGTTCTCGGAGTAGAGCAAATGAAACAAATGCTTATTGAATGCATGAATGACTACCAAATAGTGAAACTTATCATTCTCAGAAGGAGCTAGAGACCTTTCTTCAGAGTTAAAAACTTCTAGAAAAACACAAGAGTAAGTGTTTATGGCATCACAGTTTTCAGTGTTATCTATATTCTGATATCAATAATGATAAAAAGAGTTGAATTATTTTATTACCTCTTGCTCCATCAGATTGAGACAATGAACTCAAATCAGAAAACAAATCATTTGTGTTGTAAAAACTCTTGGAACACATGAATTTTAAATCAAAATAACAATAAAAGTAGGTTCCATCAGGCATGGCTGAAGGACTTTGTGTCCCTAGGAAAATGCAACAAAACCAATTCTCTCCCAATCAAAGTCTAAGAGCTTTCATTTGCATGTAAATATTGGATTGAATTGTCACTTCATTTAGGTGTCAAAAGACAATTTTGGTAAATTTTTCAGTGCAACTTTCCTTCCCATGAAAATTATAAATCTTCTAGTGCATGGTTCTGCCAGTTTATTTGGTTTGTTAGGCATCAAGGTAAATGTTTATTGTGATCTTTAGAAACCTGCAAATGAATGTTGTGCTTGAAAGAAACCCATGCTCTTTCTACCTACAGAGAAAATGGCTCCAGCTGGTGTCTGAAATTAACACATAAATATTAATGTGTTCAAATCATCCCTAGGATGACAAGAAGAGGACAAATATTTGGAAATATTCTTTTTAAAAAAGACATCCTATTGTGTTGATTCCAGAGGGAAATTATTTGAAGATGTTGATGAAAACCAGGCTGGACACCGCTTCACAAATATGTTTGCCTCATCTGACCTATTTAATAGCTGAGAATACAAACTCAGTCAGTGGTAGGTACAATGGAGTTCAGAACTCCTAACATTTCATAAAAGTGAGAGGTCTGTCAAATTTCTTGTTAGTCACCTTTCAGAGATAACTAATACTCCAAATATCAGCACTGTAGCTAAACTCAGATGGAAAGAGCTTATTATTCTTTTTGAGAGAGAGAGCGAGAACCTATTTTGCTTCTGATGTCCTAGCAACAGCTGGCTAGAAGGTAGGCCTAGTTGGAAAGGTCAAAGCATAGTAGATTCAAGGGGAAAGGAGCAGTGGCTGAGAGGTCTAGAATTGTCTTTCTACAGAGGGCATGAAGATAACATGCAATTCAATTCAAACATTTATTAAATCCCTGCTGTGTACAGAGCACAGTATAAGCTAGTCCTTGCTTTCATATAGTCTATGGTCTTACAGATAGAAAAAGATAAATATGATAAACGCTAACCTTGTTCTTTACTACACTTGATGTCTCAGCTCCTGCTTCTAACACACTCCATCCTCACCTCTCACTGCCTTTTTGAATCCTTGGTTTCCATCAAGGTTCAGTTCAGATGCTGCTCCATAAAGGAAGCCATTTTCAAGATCCCTAGCTAGTGCTCTGACTCTCAAATATATTGTATGTACTTAACCTATGTAAAAGTTGTTTTGCTGAAGTAGAATATTAGGTTTTTGAGTCCATGGGTGGTTTTTAGTTTTTGTACCCACAGCACCTAGCACAATGCCTTATAGGCACGCTCAGTAAATATTTGTTGAAAGGAATTCAATGATAATACCTGACATTTATATATAGCATTAACATGCATTTCCTCATTTGATTAATACAACAAACCTGTGCGATAGGTACTATTATTATTTTCTGCCTGCCATTAACAGGTAGGGAAATTGAGGCACAGAGCAACTAAGTGACCTTCACTCAGTTAAGAGGATAATAAACCTATAGCTTGAAGGGAACTCAGAGAAAACTGGAACTTAGTGAGGTTAAGTGACTTATCTATGGTTACATAGGTAGTATGCATCAGAAGTAGGATTTGAACTCTGCTCCTCTCTCTTTAGAGCTGAGGGGTCTTTACAATGTACCACATGGCCTCCCAAAGAGCATTTATTAATCTAGATAGTGCAAGTATTATTATTCCCATTTTACAGATGAAGAAACTGATGCTTTGAGAGGTTTAAGTGACTTGCCTATAGTTACATTGACAGGGATGGAATCTGAACCCCCAAAAGAAAAGACCATATCTTTGGGATCTGGACCCCCAAAAGGAAAAGCCCCTGGACTTTCCCACTTCACCCAGGTCCCTGGTGTTTGCTTGGGGCAATAGGCCCTTCGCAGTTAATTAACTGTCCTTTCATTGTCAGTACTTGTTCTGACCTTAGACCACCACTCTCTTAACTCCATCCAGACTCCTTCTCTGTTCCCAGTCTTCAATATATAAGATCCATCTTGCCTCCATTAAGGGGCTCAGATTCCTTAGGAGTCTAGCCAATTGTTCAGATTTAGTCTGACCAATATGGCAGATTTTTAGAATCATGCCCATCCTGACTGGTGTTCTAATAAACCTTGTCCCTGGCTGAAAGAAGGCTTGGGTTGAATTCATTTGAGGCAGGACCAGGGTGTCACCATTTCAGGGTGCCAGCACCCCTAAACCTCAACAACACAACTAATAAGTACCAGAGGCAAGATTTAAGCTCATGTCCCTCCTGGCATCCATCACTTTCCCTGTAATACCCCATGATAAGTGAATTCAAGAAGGATAAAGTGCTATGTGAGATTGCAGAGGGGAGTTTTTCTCTGGGGTTGCACAGTGTTCATGTTGCTGATCTTATCCTAAGATTGTAAAACTACATTGTAAAAATTTGGGCTGCTTGCTTTCATTGCTGTGAACTACATAAAGTGTTGGAATCATAGAGAATCATAAATTTTAGAACTAGAAGAATTTAGAGATCATTAGTTCTAATCATATCCCTTTATAAATGAGGAAACCAAATGAGTTGAGAATGGAACATATTAGAGTTAAGAGCTGAAACATCAAGTCCAGAAAAGAGCAAGTAAACTTATTATCTTTTTCTACCCATCAGACTATAGACTACATGAAAGCAAGGACTAGGTTGTGCTGTGCTCTGCACACAATAGGCATTTAATAAATGTTTGAATTGAATTGCATGCCATCTTAATGCCCTCTACAAAGAAATATCCCAGACCTCTCTGACCACTGTTGCTTTCCCCTTGAGCCTATTACCCTTTGACCTTTCCAGCTAGACCCAACCTCTGGCCAACCCTTGCTAGTGCCAAGGACTGAATGTTACTTGGTCAGGGTTACAAGCTAGAATTACATAAGCTACTAGAGAATAGAGGATGGTTTTTTTCTGTCCACAGAGATCTACTTTGGGATAGAGGAGTAGTGAGCAGGAGAGTGTAATAGGAGCCTGACTTCTTTCTTTGGGGCCAGGATCCCTCAGAAGCCTAGTCCACATGAACTCAGTGCTTGGACCCCTTAGTGGGAGAGGATTTCCCAGACCTCTGAGTTAGTAAGTTTGTTACATAAGGAATGTTCTTTGTGAACCTTTAAGGTATCATGAAAATGTGAGCCTTCATCAGAAAATTGTATTTTAAAATCAACCTTATCTTGTCATTGAAAAAAAGAAATCTTTTGAAGTCATTAATATTTCCTGGCTATGAAAAAAATGCTAACATGCTTTGAAATAATAATTTAATACTTTGTAATTATAGTCAACAACTTAAACTCCAGAAAATTAGAAAAATTTAGAAATATTTCTTTTAAAAATGGCAATGATTTTATGATCTTTAAATTAGCCTGATAACATACCTGAGAAAGGTTTCAAGGTACCCTGCTCCCTCTTCTTTTTTTTTTGGAACAAGTCTTCTGCCTTCTGTATGTAATGACAATGCAATATTCACAATGCCTATGGTGACTATAAATATGCTGATATAGTTGTGAATCACAAAATGTAACAGGCTCTCCACATGGGGGACAGAGCCAAAGTATTTATTCAAATACAAAAAAAGCCACGTCCCCAAACCAAAAAGTCAAAGTCATTATAGTAGCCACTAAGTTGGTACACATAGTTAATGCACTGAAAACCCACATTCCCAAGCCTTTAAAACAAATCAGGCTCTGTCAGGTAAAAATCCTTCTCTCCTCACTCAGGATAGCTGTTCAGCCTCCATGCTGCACTCCCAGCAGTTTCTGTTCTGGGCAATTCTCAGCAGAAGCCCTCCACAGAAGTTCTGGTTGGCCCTCAGAAGAAGTCCAGGCTGCTTTCTGTACCTCTGCAGCTGTCACTGCTTCTAGTCACCACACTGGCTCCAGCCTAGCTTCTATATGGCTCGGGCTCCTCTCTGCCCCACCCCCTCCAGCCACATCAGCAAGTTCATCTTATTGGGGGCCTCACAAGCTCTAATACTTAACACAATTATGAACTTGAAACCAAGTGCCAAGCACTTTCTAGCCTGCCAATACAAGGGGCATGGAAGATCTTCAAACCCCATTACCGTCACGATGTAAACTTTATTTGTTTCTTTGCAATGTTATCACACACTTATCATGTTCTATTTTGTACTATGACTCTTTGTTTACGTATCCCTTACTAGCTCATGAATTTCATGAGGGCAGGGCTGTCTTTTCAAAGCTTTATGCAAGTGCCTTACAAGTAATAGGCCCTGAATAAATATTGGTTATAAATGCTTGAATGGAAGTGAATTGCTATATGCAGTTCGGGGATGCTAATCAAAGAGATATGCTTTGAAAAATCTTGTTCATTGTTATGACTTCATGGCATATTGTTTATGAATAGTCAGGCACTTGGTTGAAAAATTTTTATTTTTGTTATCTACATTCAATTCTACCACATTTACTATATAAAAATGAGAAGCACTTTGGTGTATTATTCAAATGCTGAATTTTCCCCAGTGTTACTCAGTAGGTCCTGAATATTTGCTGAATTAAATTGATTTAGTGATGGATTTGGAGTCAGAAGACCTAGTTTGAATTCTAGTTCTGCTATTACCTGCCTATGTGACTTTGGACAAGTCTTTTAACTTCACTGGGTCTTAGTTTCTTCTGCTATAAAATGAGGGGATTAGTCTCACATGATCTTACCTGACAATTCTATGATCAGAATCACAGAATCACAGCATCTCTGTAGGTAGCTATCAATCCCCTAGCTGAAAAGCTACAGCTATAGCTACAACATTACTGACAAATGGTCATCTAACCTTTGATTAAAACCCTCAAGTATAGCTGGGCATAGTGGCCCATGCCTGGAATACCTACTGCTGGGGGAGGTTGAGGTTGATGGATTTGTTGAGGTTTGGGGTTTATGGATCCTCGAGACCCCAAAATACCAACATGGTGGGTCCTGCTGAATGAATTCAACTCAAGTCTTATTTCAGTCAAAGTAAAGCAAAGTTTATTAAAAATTCACCATATTTCACAGACTCTTAAGGAGCTTTTGTGATGCTTATATTGGCAAATTGTCCAGGTTGAATCTCAGCTAGATTGAAGCTGAGTACCTTCATGGAGGCAAGATGGATCTTACATACAGAAAGATTGTGGGAGGGATCTAGGGATGGTCTAGTAGGAGGGGGAGGAGGGATTGTATCAGCAAGTACCCTAGCATACCCAGGGTGGCTGCTAGCAGAGGTTCTTAGATCTGCTTTTCTAAAGGAAAGCAACTCAAAATGGGTTAACAATCTTACTATAATCAATCAAACATATATCATTTACCTAGTTCAGGGGGAAAAGTCAGCACCCTGAACTTCAGAGAATACAAACAGAATACAAACACAAGTTAACAAGCAAACAAAGAAACAGATCAGCAGATGGCTTCCAACCGTCTGACCATCACATCCATACCTATTCAGTTACCAGAGAGGGAAGCACCAACATCTGGGTTTTTCAAAGCCAGGGGGCTCAAGGGCTTCCCAGAGTCTCGTCTGGCCAAATCACACAACTCTTCTCAAAGTGAGCCCCAAAGCAAAACCTCAGATCAGCAGTATATATAGCCTTCTCCTGGATCAGAGATTGTCACAGCCTTCTTGACCCACTGCCCAATCGCAAAGCAACAAGGTGTGGGCATTCCTGAAGAACAAGCCTCCTGCCACAGGCTCCATGCTTCAGACAAATGCCAGGCTTATATGTCCTGCTTCCAATTCGAATTTCTTGCCTGCCTCCCATTGGCTAGGCACTTCAGGGTTCATAGACAATCCGAAAAACACCTAACCCCCACCCCCACATGGGTCTCCATTCCTGCTTACATTTCTCATTCCTTTTATACCTTGCTTAGTAAAAGAACAAGTCATAAATTCTTTTAAAGGAATCTCCTGAATTGATTAGAGGCGGAACTCAGGACGTTTTAAGGTTCTTTCGCCATTAACACAAGAAGAGAAATTAAATTCTCCAGCCTTTGAAGTAGTGGATTTTATCTAAAGAACCAGGAAGGAGTTGTTAACCTGTAGGTATGTTGTTAAGCAGGCAACCACATGCCTGTTGAGTGAGTGAATCGAAATCAACATTCCCTAGATTTTCTGATCCATTTGTTTTCCTGCCTTTCCCAGCAAATACATGACTTCTGGTATATTACATATTTTCTTGTGGAAACAGAAGTTCAGTTCATTTCTTTCACTGTCATCCTGGCTGCTCAGTGCTGTGTACTCTGTAGCTTCTCAATGTACTTGCTAAAATGGTGGACAAAGACTTGCACATAATTCTTCAGATGTGGTCTGGCAAGGACAGGATATAACCAGACTATGACCTCTTCATTTCTGGGCCTTTTCCTTTTTGTAATTTAGTCTAAAGCCTTATTAGCTTTCTTGGCTGTCACAATGTGTTGTTTACGCAGATTTGTCTTGCAGTCCACTCTGTACTTCACCTCCTGCCTTCAGCTGATTTTTTTTTTTAGGCAAAAAACTCTTGGAGACTTATTAGATATGTGAGATTGAGAAGACAAAATCTTTTATGTTGATCCAAAGTTGTAACAGTGGATGACTGAAAAGATCATGATGCTATGAACAGCAATTAAGAAGTTAGAAGAAAGGCTGAGCTGGGGGGAAATATGGTAAGAACTGTTTTGTATATGTTGTTTCATCTGAAAATTTTATAAGCACATCTGTGTTTTTATCTAAGCCATTGATAAAAGTGTTAAACAAACAATTGTCAAGGTCTTTGGCACCTTCTATAGTACTTAGCTGCAGACTTGCTTCCAAGATGAAGTCAAACTATTGATTATTACTCTTTTGGTCTAGCCCAGGGGTGGGGAACCTGCAGCCTCAAGGCTGTATGTGGCCCTCTAGGTCCTCAAGTGTAGCCTTATGGAATCCAGATTCAGTCAAAGGGTCAAACTTGAGGACCTAGAGGGCCACATGTGGCTTTGATGCTGCAGGATTCCCTCCTCCCACTCTAGTCCTTCAACCGGTTCTAAATCCACTAATTGTAGTGTTGTCTAGCTCATATCTCCATACATTTCTTTTTTTTAGATAATAATTTATATTATTCTGAACTTGACAAATACCAAGAAACACGAGCATGTCCATATATAAAGAACAGAAAAAAATATGTACAAATCTGCTAATCTTTATTATGGATTGCCTATATTTTCAAAGTTTGATTTTAAAAAATGAATGTTGGGGCAGCGAGGTGGTGCAGTGAATAGAGCACAGGCCCTAGAGTCAGGAGGACTCGAATTCAAATGTGACCTCAGACACTTAACACGTACTAGCCGTGTGATCTTGGGCAAGTCACTTAACCCCAATTGCCCTGCCTTTCCCCCTCCAAAAAGCAAAAAAAAAAAAAAAGAATGTTAAAAATTGTTTTTGCATGTGATTGGGGAAAATAAATTATTAAATTAAATTATCAAAAAAGTATGTAATAATTCAATGAATTAATTATCCTTGACCATCCTCCCTCAGTCTCATTTTTGTCATATGTAACATGTGGATAATAACAGTACCTCCCCAAACAGGGTTGTTTGCGAGCTTCACTAGACAACTTATGAAGCATTTTGCAAACCTTTTAGTGCAATATATGTTAGCAATTATGTTATTATATATCTGCTGTCCTGCTCTGAACAAATCAGTTAATGGCCTGTTCACTTCCTAAAGCTTTAAATCTCAGAAAAAGTGCTACCTGCATTAACAGAGGCAGCTGTTTGCTGGGAGCTCCTTACAATATGAAACCACAGGTTTACTAAAAACAAGTTTTTACTAAGACTTGGGTGTTTGGGAGGGAATTAATACTTGTTAAAGGCCTTACCTTGAAAAGGTCAAGGTTCCCCACTGCATCCTACACTATCTCCAGTTGTCCTGGTCTATATCTGGTCATTGGACCCAGATGGCAGTGGAGGAAAAAGTGAGGCTAGTGACTTTGCTTAGCCCTCCCTATTTAAATCCAATTCTGCTTGCATGTCCTGGCATCACCTCCTTGATGTTATGGCCCTCTTTGAGAACAAAGGACAAGCAGCAGCAGTTCAAATAAGGCAAGAACTGTAGGACCTCTGAGATTCCTGCCATTTTGGGGATTTTGAAGCAATTGAAACTTTTTTTGGAGATAATTGGGGTTAAGTGACTTGCCCAGGGTCACATAGCCAAATTTGATCTTAGGCCCTCCTGACTCCAAGACTGATACTCTATCCACTGCATTACTAGTTTCCTCCAATTAAAACATTGTGAAAACCAGTTTTTTTAATTAAAAAGAAAACCAAAAACACAATCGTTACCATATATTTGTTGTAGGGCTTAGTATCAAAAAAATTTTATTTGTAAAGCGCTACACAAATGTATAGAGCAGCTAGGTGGTGCAGTGGATAGAGTCAGGTAGCCTGAAGTCAGGCAAACTCATTTTTCTCAATGCAAATATGACATAAGACACTCATTAGCTGTGTGACCCTGGTCAAATCATTTAACCCTATTTACCTTAATTTCCTCATCTGTAAAATGAGCTGGAGAAGAAAATGGCAAACACTTTTCTAGTATCTTTGCCAAGAAAAGCCTAAATGAAGTCATGAAGAATCAGAGACTTCTGAAAAGTAGCTGAATAACAACAACATAAATGTAAGTTGTTTTAGCATCGTAGAAAGATCACTGGACTAAGAGTAAAACAACTTGGGTTCTAGTCTGAGCTCCGCCATTATTTTCCTATATGACCTTGTAATGTTAATGGGATGTAAGATCTTCCCTGTCCATTAACAGGCTTCATGTGGAGCCCATTCAGGGAAGAATGCTAAGGGATGGCTTGCTTGTAGGAAGACTTTCACATCTTTTTTTTTTTTTTGCCTTTTTGGAGAGGGAAAGGTAGAGCAATTGGGGTTAAGTGACTTGCCCAAGATCACACAGCTAGTACGTGTTAAGTGTCTGAGGCCCGATTTGAACTCAGGTCCTCCTGACTCCAGGGGCAGAGCTCTATTCACTGCGCCACCTAGCCACCCCAACTTTCACACCTTTTGCTAATTTCTAATTAGGCAAAGTCAGAAAGGTTGTGATGCCTTCTGATCTCTGTGAAGTGTATGTATACTCTTGTGTTAGTATTTTGCTTTGGGGGCTTGCTTATGAGAAGGGTCTTGTGATTCCCTGGTCAAGGTTCCAAGTGGCCCAAGATTACGAGTGACCATATGTTCAGAGCTCCTTGCTTGCTCAGATATAAAGACTCTCTTCATCCAGAGATGTATGTAAAGCATATAGTTGATTCAGTCAATCAGAGCCCCGTCTGTTGGTCTTTATTTCTCGGCTTGTGTTTTCTCTGAAGTTCAGGATGCTGACTTTTCCCCTGAACTAGTGAATGTAATTAAAAAAGATAGTTGACCCCTTAAACAGCTATCTTTCCAAGTAAAACAGATCCAAGAACCTGTGCTAGCAGCCATCCTGGATGTGCCAGTGTGGTTGCCGCTATAGACCTTGAGCAAGTTATTTAACTTGGGGTCTCCATTTCTTCATTTTCCAGAAGTGGTAGTGAAACTAGATCATGTCGAAAAAATCCTCCAACTTCAATGGTCTGTGTTGAGATTGAGTAATTTGTTTTCTTTTTTTCTGAAAGGCCTAGGATTTGAACTTGGGGTGCAGCATGTTTGTAGCAGTGAGCTAACAGATTTGGAATATCCTTCTTGTGGGTACAACAAAAACTTTGTTCTTTACCATCTGTTTATTCAAGCATTGACTCAAGTGGTAGTTTTATGAACATTTGATATTATAGTTTCATAGGCTCAGGGATGTTGAGGCTCGGACAATCAGGGTACACCTTTGAGATCTCAACCAATGATGAAGAACATATGAATTTAGCTGCTTGTAACTTTCCTTGTGCAGTTTTGGCTCCACACTTTGGTCTTCACCTCTGAACTCTTGGAACATAAAATGAAAAGACAAAGAGAAAAGAACAATTTGAAATTTTATTGCCATGTACAGCTGAACTGAAGTAATTTGGAGAGATTAATGGAATGGGGACTCATTAAATGAAACAACATTGGCATTATCTCTGAAATGTTTTCATCTCAATGTTTCTCATTCAAACAGTTGGTTGCTAGCTCAGAATGGAACAACTTCCAAGTTTGTATATTAGAGTAAGCTTGTAAATAGTTCTTTAAGAAAATCAGTAGCATACCAAAATTTTCAGCAACTCATAAGCTATTTTAAAAAAATGTTACAGCTAACCATTCACTTAATATTCCTATACATGTTTACATATTCACATATAGACAAGATTTAGAACTGGAAGGGAGCTTAGAGGCCACATAATGTAGTTCCTTCATTTTGTAGATAAGGAACCTGAGACTGAGTGGTTTAGTAAGCTTTGTGAGATCCCATGGTAACAAGTGGAAAGTCTGGGTTTCATCCCAGGTCCTTTGACTCCAAGTAGGTCTCTGGTAAAAACTAATCTTTGGTGATCTCTATATATTCTTTAAGAATAATTCCCTTTTAGTTAATCAATAAGTATTTATTAAGTGCCTACTATGTGTCAGACCCTGTGCTAAGTACTAGGGAAGAAAAAAAGCAAAAGACAATTCTTTTCCTCAAGGAACTCACAATGTAATGGGTAAAACAAAGTCCAATCAACCATGTACAAGAAAGCTATAAACAAGATAAATGGGAAATAATCAAGAGAGGAAAGGCATTAGAATTTAGAGGGACTGAGAAAAGCTTTCTTTAAACGGTAGGATTTCCTTTTCAGTTAGTCTCTTCTTGTTCGGCACAAGTCTCCTCTTGGTGGGCAGGGTTCTCATGTTCTCTCAAGTTAATTTGGAGATGGCAGAAAGTAATTTGATAAATTGTAAGGTATTTCTGAGACATACCTCTCAGGTAGTAATTATTAACACAAAGCAGGAGTTTCCAGGGTATGGCCTATAATAATGGTCATAATTTCGATGGATGGCTGTGGGATTTCATGGTACCTTTTGTATTTATTCATTTTTTCAGTTAAATTTCTTAAGAGCCTACTATGCTTCAGGCTTGGTTCTGGGGGAGATACAAAGGTAAATAAGTCATGGCTTCTATCCTAAAAAAGTTTTCAAGCTTGATGTAGATTTTCCCCCTTTTACCAACCCCCCCCCCCAAAAAAACCCCAAACCCAATTGTGTCCCTACACTTTTATAAAGCAATTTATGCAAATTACTTTCCCCAGCTTGTATTTTTCCCTTGCAGTTAATAATTTATGATAATTTTTATACTACTAGACAAATATTAAATAAGTCAATAAGTATATAATAATCACTTACTATTTGCTATGTATTGTACTGGGAATACGCATACAAGCAAAAAGAAAAAAAATTCCTACCCTTAAGGAACTTATGTTATAGTAAAGTAGGACGACACATAAAAAGGAGGTGAAAAGCAAGGATGAAGGGAAGTGTGAAGGGTGGAGAAGGTACCTGAATGGGGAACATGGTGACTAAGTCCAGAGAAGAGTTGAGAGAGGAGTGAAGGATGGCTGGCCTGGATACTTCTTGAAAATGGAGATTATAGAAGAAATTATTCAGGTTCATAAGTAAATACACAAGTATTAATTGACAAAATCATCCATAATATTCATATTTGTTTTATGTGTGTATATACACATACATTCACACATACATATGTATATATAATGTGTCTATGTGAATGTATATATGTGTATGTGTGTTTATATACACACATACACATACATATATATTTATATATATATATTGTATATAGAGAGTAAGAGGGATAGGAAAGGTATGTGAATTTCATCTACAACATTCCTTTAGTTTATAAAAAACAGTAACTGTAATAATAAGAGAGGCAGCCCCGGCACACTAGATAGAAAACTAAGTCAGGCAGACCTGGGTTCAAGCGCAGTCTCTGAAACATACTGGTTGCGTGACCCTGGGCAAATTGCTTAGCACTTTGGTGCCACGGGTGATCGTCTAACACTCTAAGTTGCAAAGCAGATGTTAACCTGTATAAGGGGAAAGGATTTCCTCCCTAGAGTTCCCTACACAGATGAAATAACATAACTAGTCCAAAAAACCCACCCAAAGCATCCCATGATCATATTATTGATGTGATTGCTGGGCTCATTTTTCAGTATGCAGTTTTTAAAAATGTGATGCTATTGATAATAGTTCTATTTGTGATCCTTAATCAACTACTAGGTAAGATCAATATTTTGTATTCATAAAAGCTGCAGAAAAAAACAGCATTTTATATAAAGACATTACCAACAGCAGTAAAATTCATAATCCTTGACAAAACAAAAAATTTTGTTCATTTTTAGCCAAAAATATAATAACATTTTCTGGTTCAAACATTTGTTTCAATATGCTATCAAAAGATAAGCGTGTTAACTTAAAAAAAATAGATATATCAGGGCAGGTAAGTGGTGCAGTGAGTAGAGTACCAGCCCTGGAGTCAGCAGGACCTGAGTTCAAATGTGACCTCAGACACTTGATACTTACTAGCCATATGACCTTGGGCAAGTCACTTAACCCCAACTGCCTTGCCTTCCCCCCTCCAAAAAAAAAAAAGACCAAAAACAAAAAATAAAAATAGATATATTTCCTCAAACTGGCTTCCAAACCTCCTGATATTCTGTCCTAATCCACTCGAACTCTTCTATCTAAAGTTAACAAAGATCTCTTAAACTGTCACATCTGGTGGCCTTTTCTCAATTCCCTTCCTTCTTGATGTCTCAAGTTTAACATTTTGTTTGCATTTTTGACTCTCCTCTCTGCCTGAATTCTTTCCCCCTTTGAGGATTTTGAATCTCTTCTGTCTTTTCCTTCTAAATCTGCAGTCACTTTTTAATCACCTCAGATTTGTCTCCCAAAGAGATTTACCTCTCCCCCTCCCATGTATCAACTCTTTTAGTGGTGGCAAAGAATTAAACGTCAAAGGAGTGTCCATCAATTGGGGAAGGGCTGAACATGTTGTATATTATCGTGATGGTATACTATTGTGATATAAGGAATGAGGAGCAGGATGCTCTCTGAAAAACCTGGAAAGACCATGAACTGATGCAAAGTGAATTAAGTGGAAACAGGAGAACAGTGTGTACAGTAACAACAATATTATATGATAATCTACTGTGAATAACTTAGCTATTCTCAGCAATACAAATATCTAAGACAATTCTGAAGTACTCATGATGAAAAATGCTGCCTATCTCCAGAGAAAGCCTGGCAGAGCCTGAATGAAGGTCAAAGCATACTTTTTCTTTATTTTTCTTAGGTTTTTTTTTTTTTTGGTCTATTTTCTTTTACAACATGTGTGTTTTGTGTGACTACACATGTCTAACCTATATAAAATTGTTTGCCTTCTTGATGGGAGGGAGGGAAAAGAGTGAGGGAGAAAATCTGAAACTCAAAATTTGAAAAAAGAATGTTAAAATTGTTTTTACATGTAATTGGAAATAAAATAAAATACTAAATTAAAAAAAGGTGTGCATCTTCCCTAACATCGGTTTCAAAAACATATCTTTAAATACATCTATTGCTTCATCTACTTGCAATGCAAAATAGAAAGGACTGACTAAGTATGATTTTGACCATATAAAAAGCTATGGTTATCACCAACATTTCTCATACTGAATGCAAATTTCACATTTAACAGTTCTCTAAGCAACATTATATAATGAAACAATCCTTTTGACATTAGAAGACTTTTTTAAAAAAAGTTTATTTTGCTTATTAAGAGTATACATTCTCTGGAAAATTACTTCATCTTACCAAGGTATTTTGCAGGCAAACTTTCATAATGTTTCAGCTGGCATCTTTCATGCTACCTGAAGCTAAAGCATTCGAACAAATTGAATACAGAATCCTTTCTTTTCCATCAATTACTGAATGTGTGAATCTCAATAATAGAATTAGTTGATTGCATTTTTTGAATTCAGGAGTTTTACTTTGTTTTTCTATATTTTTGTTATTTAAACTATTTCTGTTGTCTTTGCTTTATTCTAGTTTTAACCATTTGTTTTCTCAAATCAGTTATGTATTTATCTAGCACAAAGTGATATTCACTTTAGAAAAATTTAAGACAAGTTTAAATTTAATTGTAACATTTCAAATAATTATAATTGTTCTTAAGTTGTTTGCATTTTTAAAAGCTTCAGTGTTTTGGAAATCAGCTTATCATATTAAATTTGCTAATATCAATGATGCTAAGAAATATAACAGATATTATGGTTAATTTTAACTTCCATATACAGAACTTCAATTTGCATGCTTCACATTCACAGGCAGCATCCAGTGCAACAATAGACCTTGACAGTGGTAGATTATGTGCAAGTCAAGATTCTGGGGAATGCCAGGATGCTAGGGTGACTTCCTGACCTTTTGAAACTCACAAGATTGGTGACTCCACTCCCTTCACCTAAAATGGAAAAAGAACAAATGTAGAGGCCAAGGATAAAACACTATCCAAACACCTCTACCCTTCTTACATTGTCTCTCACTAGGCACTGTGAATGAAGGAGTCAAACCATGAAAAGAGCAACTGAAAAAAAGTATTGACCTGGAGAACATAGGTCCATGCTAACTCATGCCTTTTGAACATGCTCCCAGGTCTAGCTAAGCAGCTAATGAAAAAAGGCTCCTCTTAAGCATATGGTTAACAGACCAGAAACCAGTTACAGACTCTCTAGCAAGAATGTGTTTTAGGCTCTCCACATGAGGAAATGTTCTCCAAGGCATTCTGTGTATGCACTACAGCCTTAGTACCAATCAAATTATTAACGTTTGTAACTTTTTTCTGCAAACTCTAAAGTACTACGCAAATGTTATATACCAGTAAATATGCTGCTATATACCAGATTGAATGTGATGCAAGCTTCAGCAGGGTAGGAAGAAACTTCAATGAGAATTTATAGTAGGAAGAAATCATTCTCAGGAGGGTGCATGCTTAGTTCACCCCATAACACCCATGGTACTATACTATAGGATCATCCCCTTCTACATTCTTTTCCCTGTGAGGTTTATGACTTTACACGGTTCTAATGCTGTTTTCACTTGCTTCCTCCTCTAAGCAAGTTTGTTATCCCCTTGCAAATTTCTCAGCTTCCATCATTATCCCTCTGATTTCACAATTATATAACCACAAAGTCACCTTTGGCTCTTCTCTTTCTTTTTACCTCTCACATTGAGCTCTTTCACCATATTTCTAATGGTTAGGCTTCTTGCTTTCTTATCCTGTTGACTGAGGTATAATTGTTCTGTAGCTATTTTTGGTACCAACTTTCTTCTTCTTTCTTCTTCTTTTTCTCTTCTTCTTTTCTTCTCTTTTCTTGTCTTTTTCTTCTTCTTTTCTTCTTCTTCTTCTTCTTCTTCTTCTTCTTCTTCTTCTTCTTCTTCTTCTTCTTCTTCTTCTTCGTTGTCGTTGTCTTCTTCTTCTTCTTTCCTTCCTCTTCTACATTTTCTTCTTCTTCCTTCTCTTCTTAATTTTCCTCTTTCCATCTTATTTTTCACAAAGTCCACTTATAATCTTCTAATGTTTCTCATGGCTACTTCTTCCCCATTTCAAAGCCTGGACTACATCTCAACCAGTTTCAATCTGGTCACATGGAATATACAAATGGATATCATACTCAGCATTTCTGGAAATATATTTAGTATTTGACTATAAGATGTAAGTATGCTTTTAAAAATCCAATGAAAGTCTGATTTTACTGAAAAGGTTAAGTAAGGATTAATTATTTTATTTAAAAATGATTATGGGATGCTTTTAATTTTTAATTTAAAACAATTTTTATTTTTTTCCTGAATTTAAATATAAAATCAAATGGGTATTTGCATATACATAATAAACAGAAAAAGAGGATTATGTACTGTTGCTTTCTATTATGTACAATTCACTTTTAAAAAAAGTATGTAAGATTACTAGTAGCTTTTAAAGCTGTCCTGCTTTTCTGATCTTATTTCTTGCATTCCTTCTGCTTTTATCTCTCCATTTAAATAAGATGCTCTAATTGTCTTC
>CM053580.1:365982997-366020659 GCA_028627135.1 Pseudochirops cupreus
GAGGGGGGAGGACATAGGAGAGAACAGATTGGGAGAGGGGGACTACACTAGGATGGCTGTTTTGGGGTGGTGGGTGGGGGAAAGATGGGGAAAAAATATGTAACTCAAAATCTTGTGGAAATGAATGATGCAAACTAAAATAAAATTTAAAAAATAAAGAGTCTGGCCAATATGGCAGATTTTTAGACTCATGCCCACCTTCTATCAGTGTTCTAATAAACCTTGTATTTGGCTGAGAAAAAAAAAAAGAAATAAAAATGCCTTGATAAAGCAGACAACATAGTTCTCTGTTTTAATGTGCTGCTAGTAGGGAGTTGAAGCTCTGATTACGACCCCTGTTCAATTGACCCCTGTTCAAGTCAATCCTTCTGCTTTCTCTCACTCTGCACTTTTTCTTCACTTTAAGAGACCCTTTTGAAACTGAGGCTAAGCTGAAAGACTTCCCATTTGTGCCTCTCATCCAGAGGGTCATAACCCTTCATTAAGTGCCTCATAAAGAAGTAAGCCCTCCTTAACCTCCAATAGATTCAGTATCAGTTCTATATATATATAGCATATATATATATAGCACCAAAGTACTATCTAGCTATGTAAGCTCCTATTAGCCTTTTTGGTCTAGGACTTACAGCTGCAAGGGTCTTAGAAACTATCCAGTCCAAGCCCATCAGGAAATTGAAGTTCAGAAAAGCAAATGACTTGCCCAAAGTCATACAGGCAATAAATAGTAGAGAACCTGGTCATCTGACACCAGATCTAGGGGTCTTTTCCCTAAGGTATTAATGCCTCATCAGGTATAAAACTATCTAGTTCCAATATTAAGTCAAGTGAAGTCAACCATATTTATTAAACACATATGCTGTGCCAGGCATGGTGCTAAGTTCTGGGAATATAGATGTGAGGAAAAAGACAGTTGCTGCCCTCAGTAAGCTTATATTCTGATGGGGGAAAAGAACACATAATAGGAAACTGAGAATGAGGAAAGGAAACAAAGTGGTAACTACATGCCCTTTCGGATGCATCATTGAGAAAGAAGTCCACAGAGTTAGGAGCAGGGTCCAGAGAGGAATGAAGGAGTTTAAATCAGAGACGTCCAATCTAAATAATCTCTTGACATCATTCAAACTCTCCAACCATCCCAATTTGATAGTGAAATGAGTAGGAAGTCATACACAGAGACGGCCTCTTTTTTTCTTTCACAAATCAAATCTTACTTTAATACCAGGTAACTTTGAATTTCTAAGTTTATTCAGAGAAGGCACAATAGGGAATCACTGTTTAGAATTCGTTTTACATCTGTTTGCCTTGGGGATAAATCAGGATATATTAATCTATGTACTACTCTCTGATTGTCATTCCCTCGTTCCTCTCTCTTATAACCATAATGCTGAGGATACCCTCAAATTTGCACATTGGGTACTTCAGACAAATGCTACTTCAGGTTAAATATACTCTCTATAATCTGAATTCATAAAACCCTCACAAGTTGTGTTTCCCTTACTAGTCAGATAGAAAACACATTTAGCTCAAAGCAAAGACATTTAGTAAAATTACATAATGAGAAAGTTAGTGATAAAAATTTTCCAATAAATGTGGGCACACTCTACCACAAAAATGGAGAAGTGCATACACACACACACACACACACATAAACACATTTGTCCAGGGCTCCACTACTGAAGGTCACTCAGTAGCATGCTTACCTTTCTTCTCACATAAATATAGTGAGAAGAAAGGTAAATATGGTAATTAATGTACCCAGTGGAGACTAAATATAGTCTCCACTGGGTACATAGTTCTTATTATTCTCAAGTGATAGAGAAGGAAGTAATAGTACCACTGTACTCCATTTTCATGAGAACTTATTTGAAGTCATGTGTTCAGTTCTAGATGTCACAGGACTTTAAATATCAGAGTTTCTGGAGTTTATTGAACAGGAGAATGATGAGGTATGAGCTGCACTTCAGGAAAAGCACTTTGGCCCGGAAAGTCTCCCACTACAAAGAACTGAGCCATTTGTTGAGGTTGGACCAGCTGAACATTACAAGCAGTAATATAGTTATTATGAAATCATATTATCTCAATTAAGGAGTTAATGTATTTTCTGAGTCTAAGTATGGATATTTTTAGTCATCAAATATATGGTCCTCAGTACAGCAGGATAGAAAAGCAAATGTAAAGCCATGTAATGATTCTGCTAGACTTCCTGCCCTGTGACCCTGTTACTTACTAATCTAGGACTACTGGATCCTACGGTGACTATATTTTCTAATCCAAATATTGGGATTCATGATCTAACAAAATAAGTTCTTTTGCAAAGTTTCATGAAACATCCCTTTTATTTTCTTGAAGTCAGGAGTCTTCCACAAATTTCATGTAGTCACCATACTTAATCCCTACCTGAAGAATCAGTTCCACCCCAGAAACTAGGAACAACTATGTCCTTTGGCAGGAGTATATAAAGATCCATAGGTCAACAGCTCATGGATTTAGCATCTGCAACTTCACTACCGGTCCGGTTCTGACCCTGGAGCCATTTAATTGCTATTTTCTCTTATTTTCTTGTGACAAAACTCTTGTCTTAAGTATCTGTACCAGTAACTTATTGTCCCTTGAATAACTGGCACCCTAGTTTACTCCAGAACCAACCTGTCTTGTATTTCTGTCTTCTTTCTACCATCTGGACTTTTGCCTATGGCCGGCTTTTTTTGAGCTCTGCTCATCACTTTCCTGGTACCTGCTGGTATGTCTGGGGTCTGAGTTTTAGTAATTTTTGGACTGACTTGTCTCACCACTAACTGAGCCTCAGTTATGAAAAAAATTCTGATTTTTTTACCTTCCTGACAGGTTTGACATGATATGTCTATATTTTATCTGGCTATCAGAAAAAAAGATTCTCCTATGTCAAAAGTTTCAGGTCCTTTTAGTTCATCCAGCTCCTGAGCAAAGCATCTTTGGCAGAGATGAGGGACCATCTAAGTAAGGATAATTTCAATCAGCATCAAAGGTAGTCTTTGAGTTATCTTGTCCATATCACAAGAAAAAGGGCTCCCAATTGTGATCTACCTCCTTGATAAGATCACTTTAGTGTGCTTACACACACACACACACACACACACACACACACACACACACACGCACACACGCACAATCACTTGCTAATTTATAAATCACTCATTCAGATTCTATAGCCTATTTTATATCACTTAGATAGTTGAATTAATTTGTCTACTAGTAGTTTGTGGAGAGAGATCAGGGCTGGACTCTAGCTATGATAATTATATGCACAAATGTGCTAGGTGAAACTAGGAGAATGGATGAGATCATCAATGGAGTAGGTATTGAGAGAAAAGAAACAAGACCAAGAACAGTCTTAAGGCAATTAATTGTATGGGGGTGAGGGGAGAAAATGGAGTCAATGAAGGAAACAGAGATAGAACAGTTTGGAGGAGAATCAGACTTTATATTTAATCCTGTTAAATGTTATGAGTGTCATCATAGTATAATAAATACAGAGCCAGTTTCAAGGCCAGGAAAATCGAGGTTCAAGTGTCACCTCTGACACAGGCTGGCTTATGACCCTGGGCAAGGCACTTAACATCTCGTGCTCTGGGCAACTCTAAGGCTATAAATTCACAAGAAAGGTGCCAACCTGAATTAGAATCAAAGACTTGGTACTTGAAGGGGCCTTAGAAGACATCAAGTGTAAACTTTTCCTATCACAGATGAGAAAACAAGTCAAGAGAGGTTATATTATTTGCCCAGAGTCACACTGCTAGTGTTTGAAGTAGAATTAGAACTCAGGTCTCCATGACTTCAATGCCAGCACTTCATCAACTTCACCACCTACCTGCCTATTCATCCAGGAGTTCCCTATACCAATGAAGGATATCTGTGACTTGAAAGAAGGGAAGAATTCTAAGAGGTAGACATGAGGAGGGAGTGCATTTTAGAAATAAGGAGTTGGGGTGGTGGTGGCCATTGCAGTAATTAGTACAAGGAAAATGGAGAATGTGGAATATATGTGTAGAATAGAGAGATCAGTTTGACCTAGAGTATGGGAGAGGGAGTAATGTCCAATAAGGCTGAAAAGACAGCTTGGGATCAAGCTGCGTAAGGCTTTTAAAAGTCAAAGATGTTATATTTTATCCTAAAGGCAATAGGGAGCCACTGGTGTTCATGGAGAAGAGGAATCGCAGGGTCACATCTGAGATTTTTTAAAAATCACTTTAGTAGTAGAATGTAAGATGGACTAGGTGGCAGGAATCCTAAGACGGGCAGCCAATTAGAAGAATTAGGCAGTTTCAATAATCTAGGTATTGTTTATTGAGGACATTAAGTAGTTTGACAGACCATCAAATATTCACCAAAATCTAGGTAAATTATATTTATGGCCTTCTCTACAACTACTGCTATGGTAATCCTGTCCAGAAAGGAAACGAAGTTAATCCTTGACTTGTTCCTTGCAAAACCATGGGGCATCATCTTTAGCACCACTCCCTTGTTCACTAAGCAGTCCATTCATAATATATTCTAATGTTTTTTTCCCAGAGTCAACATCATTACCAATAGTTTCCAGACTAATGCTTCCCTTTTTTGAAAATGGGGCTCCTTGACCTTCTCCAGTCCTGCAGCGTTGTTTCCATTCTCTGCAGTCTTTTGGAGAGCATTGACAAGGAAGCATCTGGGCCTGCTGCCTTGAACTCATCAAGGGCAGCTAAATGTTCTCTTATCTTCCTACTCATCTTGCATCTCAACTCCCTATTATTCATTTTTCTTCTATTTTTTTTTCAATCCAAAGATCATCCTCCTTGGCAAAGAAAAAATAGGAGCAAAATAAGGTTCAGCAGCTCTGTCTTCTGTCTAGCACTGGTTATCATCATCCCAACCTTCTTTTAGTCTTTGACTCTACTCTTTTCTGCAATGGAACTTAAAATTCAAAACACACACACACACACACACACACACACACACACACACACACACACACACACACACACACACACACACACTCTGCTGGTTTGTCCTCACCCAACCCAGCCCATTCTGAGCTTCAGCACTCTTGATGGCATTATTAAATAATTTTTTCATGTTCTTAGATTTCATCCTCTATTGTCTAGCCTTACTTTTATCTTCCATTAAAGTTGTTTTTGTTGTTCAGTTACTTCATCCATATATGACTCTTCATGACCCCATTTGGGGTTTTCTTGCAAAGATGCTGGAGTGGTTTACCATTTCCTTCTCCAGCTCATTTTACAGATGAGGAAACTGAGGCAAAAAGGGCTAAGTGACTTGCCCAGGATCACACAGTTAGTATCTGAGGCCAGATTTGAGTTCATGAAGAGGAATTTTCCTGACTCCACATCCAACATTCTATCCAATGTACCACCTAACTGCCCTAATCTTCTGTATCTTTTAAAGAAATATCCAAGTTGGTTGGTAAGCTTCCTGGGGCCCTGATTCTCTTTGTTCTAAGCATCCAGGGTTCCTCCTTAGTCTTTTTCTCCTTTATATCACATCCCCCCTTTCATTCTTGATGTATACATTAGAACTTTTCTTCCATCTGTTTTTATTATTACTGGGTGTTTTTTTAAGAAGTACTTCACACTGGCCGATAATCTTATCTGCTAAGAGACAAGCCACCCTGAATTCTGATCCTAGAGTTACTTGGCTGTGGTAGACAGAAAAATGTCCATCACTCTCTCTAACTCTTCTGTGGTGCAGTAGATACACTGTTGAATCAAGTCAAGAAGACCTAAGTTCAAATCCAGTCTCATATACTCACCAGTTATATGACCCTGAGCGAGTCACTTAACCTATTTGTCTCAGTTTCTTCATCTGTAAAGGGGGGATGATAATAATAGCACCTACCTCCCGGGATTATTGTGAAGATCAAATAAGATAATATTTATAAAGCACTTAACACAATGTCTGGCACATAGCAAGTACCACATAAATGTTAGCTATTGTTATTAAATAGGCCTTTCCCAAATTTTACTACCTGGACTTATTGTAATACCCATGCCCTTAGAATCTCTTTCATCATTTCTGCCTCTTCTCCAGCTCCAGACTTTCTCCATCTCCTTTCCTTTCCTCCACTTAACAAAATGTGAAATGTTCATCATTATTGCCCCCTGTGCTTGATCCTCCATCTGACCTGTGTCAATGGCACCACCTTTTCCCTAGTTGTCCACACCCACAACCTTTGAATTATTTTTGACTCCTCTATCCTTCACTGATCACCTCCAAATTAATTATTTACTGGATCTTGTTTAAAAAAAATACCAAAGCAATATCCCAATAGTTTCCTAAAAGCATTCTTTGCCTCCTCTCTCTTGCTTATTCTATCTAGGTCACATACCAAGGTTAAACCAATCTTTCTAATTTGCATATCTGATCAATATGCTACTACTCCAAATGCTTCCCCCTTGTCTGCCAAATGAAGTCCAACTCTTT
The DNA here is from genome assembly GCA_028627135.1 of Pseudochirops cupreus. Taxonomy (NCBI): domain Eukaryota; kingdom Metazoa; phylum Chordata; class Mammalia; order Diprotodontia; family Pseudocheiridae; genus Pseudochirops; species Pseudochirops cupreus. The sequence continues at coordinate 365,989,451 of CM053580.1, forward strand.
AGCTTAGGATCTAAGGCTTTCCACAACCTGACACCAGCCTACTTTACCAAACCTCATTTTATACAACATCCCTTCACACACTGTGTTCTGGACAAACAACTATTTAACCACCCCTAAACACTGTTTTTCCACTTACAAGCCTTTGCTTATTCTGCTGCCTTCACTTATAATCACCTCCTTGTGCCTCATCTCCACATATTGACAATCCTATGCATCCTTAAATGCCCCACTCAAATTTCATGTGCTATATGGAGCTTTCCTGGAACCCCAAATTGGAAGTGATCTCTTTTGTATGCTCCTTAAAGGCAAAGATTGCCTCATTTATCTTTTTATTCCCCTCAGGGCCTAACCTAGTATATTGCCTAAAGAAGTTGCTTAATAAATGTTTGTTCAGGGAAAGAAAAAGCAGGACTCATCAGGAGCTGGATTATAGCAGTTGATCCACTGTGTAAATATGGACAAACTATGGGGAGGTAGAAGACATATTATATTCCTTCCTCAGCTGGTGCTAAAATACCCATTATAATTACGGAATTCTTTATCAAAAGTCTCTACATTTTACCCAGTGAAAAAATTCTTTAAACTTTTGAACTATTGGTTTGCAAAGTGAAGGAAAAAATGGCTATGGTTTCCTCTTTAAAAAGAAGTGAAGGGAGCTATTCATTTGAGGCAGAATCTAAATTTGGGGCCAGATTTTCCTTGAATCAAAGGGAATTATGTTAATACCAATCCTGTTAGGACTTCATGTCTGTTTATAGGGACCACTCCAAAGTAAAGTCTCAATCACAGCAAAGAAACAGTGTTGTAAAGTCACTGTTTATATGTCACTAGTCAACTAGTATTCATTAGATGCTAAGTGGCCTTCCAACATTTTAATTTGAGGAGCAGATACTCAAAATTGAACAGTCATGTTATTGAAATAGCATGTGACATCCTTACCTGTCTTGCCTTTGAATGAATAGTCTTATAGCTGATTCAATAATTACACCTATTAAAATCAAGGCATAAACTGAAGAAATTTTGGATGCTTTTTCAGATAATCCTTCCCAAGGGAGAAGTATGGAGCTCTAGAAGGGTGGATAGCTTTGTTTACACTTCATATTCCTAATATTAAAATGTTTTAAAAGCCTATGGTAGCTACTGACATTTATTGATTCCAACACATTTTTGGCTGCTTGGAAAATGTCCCGTGTGGAAACTTTTACAGCTCAGTATGTCTTGTCAAATTTGACTGTACAGCTCAGGGCCAGAACACAAGCATTCTCAGATCCCAGAAGGTCTCCATTATGTTTTCAATGTCATATGAACAGCTGAAGTACTAAAATTCCATTTCCATTGGGCATACTCTACTCTAAAGATGCTCAAAGTAAGGATTTGTGAGAAGGGACTTTAAGTACCAATTCCAGTCCCCTCATTTTACAGATGAGGAAACTGAAGCACAGAGAGGTTAAGTAATTTGTCCAAGGTCACAGCTCATGTCCAAGGTGGGATTTAAGCCTGGGTCTTCCCGACTCCAAATGCATTGCTCTATTCTCTACTCCACATTTGTTGTTGTTCAGTCTTTCAGCCGTGTCTGACTCTTCGTGACCCATTTGCGGTTTCTTGGCAAGGATACTGGAATGGTTTGCCATCTCCTTCTCCAGCTCATTTTATAGGAACTGAGGCAAACAGAGTTAAGTGAATTGTATAGGGTCACACAGCTAGGAAGTTTTGATGCCAAATTTGAAGTCAAGAAGATGAGTCTTCCTGACTCCATTCCTGGTACTCTATCCACTGAGGCACCTAGCTGTCCCCAAACTCCAAATTGCTTCAAACCTAATGTTTTACTACCACAATAGCAAGCCCAAAAACCATTTGAATATACCATGAGGACTGTATCAAAAGGGAATGATTAAGTCGAAAAAACATAAGTGGAAGTTAATCCATCAAAATACTATGTATTCAATGATAGTACCTATATCTGATTGGTGGAGATAGCATTCAAAGTCCATAATGCAATCCTTAGTTCAAGTACGTAGGTATGAAGTAAGGAATTACTCCATGAAGGGAGGAAAGAGGGAGAAGGGAGAGTGTAAGCGATTTGAAGGTAAGGATTATTTCACTTTTGTCTTTGTATCATTGTTGCTTGATACATAGTAGGAGCTTAATAAATATTACTGATCAATGGACGAATAGAGAAGGTTCTCTGTTACAGTCAAAGCCTTCAGTCATAAAATTCATCATTTCCATGGTACCTTTCTTTTTGAGCTGTTCTACTCAATAACAGAGAAACCAGAATAAATGACTAATCTATAAATGGGTAAAATGACAGATCTCCCATGAAGACAGTCTTTTTATATTTTAATTTTTTGGCAAGCGTATTCTACCCCCCAAAATGGAGGTTATTGTTTTTCAGAGGTTCAGACAAGTTTAGCAAGTAGGTTGGACAAGTTGGCTTAGGACTTCTCAGGTTGAACTAATCTTACACAGGTAAGAAGTAAATGAGGAAAATGTGATATCACATAGAGGTCAACAGAGGGGTGTTTAAAAAAAAAAGAAAGAAAGCAATCAGAAATGCCTTATACCCTAAAGAATTTAAGAAGACTAGTCCAAGATAAAAAAAAAACATTTTTCAAGAAAGAAATTTTTCACTAACAGAGCAGAAGAGGTTAAAATATCAAGGAGTTAAAAAGGAATGATTAGTGGCTGTGGATTTTGCCTTTCTTTGTATCTCCCCCTGTCACCACAGTGCCTGTTGCATATTATTAAGTGCTTTATAAATGTTTATTGGCCTATTTTGATAACTTCAAGTGAGGACTGTCTCAAATCTTTATCACCAGAGCAGATTTCTACTATATGGCCCATGAGTTCACACCTCTGTTGTTTCTAAAGTGTCTTTGGTCTATTCTCATTGGTTATAGATGAAAGACTACTGGAGACATCTACAACCTTGTTGAACTTCAAAAGGTTGAGATAGTAAACAATAGAAGTTTGTAATCTGGAGTCAATTTGGGGAACAGCAGGAGACTGAGCACAGGTAAGGCAGCAGCTTAGACCCTGAAGAGTGACCCTCTTGACCTAGACCGGTACTAACAAGAACACAGACTCAAGCATCCATTATGCCATATTTGTAAGTGAAATTGGTAGGGGAAATGTTTTAAATGTGGGCCCACTATTCCCAAAAACTGTGGTGATAAATGGGAGAGTGAAATCCCCTCCTCCCAATCCCATTCCTCAATTGGGCAGGGGAAAAAGAATATTTTGTACCTGCTGTTCCTGCTAGATATTTTCAGCAAATTTCCCTTCACAAAAGCCATCCATCGCCCTCCAAAAAAACAAAAAAGAAAAGAGTGGTGTGGTAAGTGTGAACACTAAGTGTGAAATCAACGAATGTGAACTACTCTCTTGAAAAGATTAGGAGTTTTAAAAAAGGAGGGAACTGGGGTGGCTAGGTAGCACAGTGAATAGACCACCAGCCCTGGAATCAGGAGAACCTGAGTTCAAATCCAGCCTCAGATACTTAACACAAAACTAGCTGTGTGACCTTGGGCAAGTCATTTAACCCCAATTGGTCTGCCTTCTCCCCTCCAAAAAGAAAAAAAAAAGAGGAAACTAGAACAGCAATGTGAAGGGGTAACAGAGTTGAGAGAAAATGTGACTGTGTTGTGATTCTAAAATTAGATAGATCAAATATATATATATATATATATATATATATATATATATATATATAACAGAAATGTATGTGTGTGTGAGAGAGACAGAGAGAGAGACAGAGAGAGAGAGAGAGAGATACATTGGAAAGATCACGAGAGATTGAAAATGCAAAAGATGTAATAGTTTGTAGAGCAATGTCATAAAAAAAGATAAGGGATGGGACAAAGAGCACAGGAAAAAGGTCAGCCTTGGAAATGAGAAGGAATGATGGGGAACAAGCCCTGATGGGGAAACCCCCCCCTCCCCAACTCTCCATGAACTTTCCCAAGTGGTCAAGTCTCTGGCGTTTGCCTGAGGCATCTACCCATTCCAATAATCCTCTCAACTGGCCTTTCTTTGTGGCTTATGTCCAATTTCCCAATTCTCAGTAACCTCAGGATTACCCCAGCTACTTACCATCCTTGATCCTATCTAGACCTCATTCTCCTTTGATCACAAGGTCCAGGTCCCTGGCGTTTCACACCCTTCTCTGTTGTCCCAGTCACCTCAGACTACTTGGCCGCTTCCCACAGTCTTTCTGTATATAAGATCCATCTTGCCTCCATTAAGGTGCCCAAGTGCCTTAAGAGTCTAGCCATTACTTAGATTCCTTAAGAGTCTGGTCAATATGGCAAATTTTTAAAATCACGCCCATCCTCTATCCGTGTTTTAATGAACCTTGTCTTTTGTTTAAAGAAGAAGGCCTGGGTCTAATTCATTCAGGCAGGACCTGTGTGTCACTATTTTGGGGTCCCAGCGCCCCTAGACCCCCAACAAGAACACTTTTTTCTCTGAGATTAGATAGCTAGATAGATAGAGAGACAAAGCCATTTACTAAAGGCTTACTGTTTGCCAGGCACTGTGGTAAGAATTGGGGAACAAACACAAACAAGCAGGAGAGTTCCTACCCTCAAGGAGCTTATATTCTAATTGAAGAAGTCAACACATGGTGAGAGGAGCTAGAAAAGGGGAAAAGGGGAAAAAGGGAAAAAGGAAAAGGTGGCAGAGGACAGGGTATGTTTGCCCAGAAGCATGTTGTGGAGATGGCCCAGAAGTGGTGTGGAGGTTCCAGTCAAAATAAAGGGAAATTCCACCTTTAAGAGCCTGATGTCCCAGGGTAGAGTACAAGGAGGAACTAATGGGTAGTCAATTTTGAAATAGAAAGAATCAAAGTTGAAAGTACTCACACTGAATGACTACCATCTTCTCAGCAAAATAGGATTGGTTATCTTCTGAGAGTAATATGGTTAAAGGTAGAGTTTAGGGCTAACCTTAATTCCGAGTATGAAAAAATATTTAGAACAGGAGTTAAACCAAATTTGATAAAATAGATGAAAGATGAATAAGAACATTTCCAAGTAGTAGTGGGATCCCTAGATAAAGGTAAAAGAGCTAGAATTTATAGTGGACTCAGCTACCATAGTCTTATGAAAGACAGTTTGCTACAGAGAATAATAGAGTACTGGATTGGAGTCAAGAAAACTTGTGTTCTAGTGCTGACTTACACACTTGACTTACACACACACATATGACCCTTAACCTCTCTGGGCCTCAGTTTACTTATCTGTAAAATAAAGTTGGACTCAATGGCCTCTGAGGTTCCTCTAGCTCTAAATCTATTATCCTTCTTTATTTCAGTTCATGGCACCTAGTAGGTGGTTAATAAATACTTGTTGACCTGAATTGAATTGGGCAGTAGTATCAATGATGTAAAGAGGGTAATAGAGAGAGGTCAACATCAGAGTATGATGCGGTCTTCCCAAGAAAAGAGGTAGTTCAGGGATCACAGTGAAATAGCCTTTAGCTTTACACAGAATTTACAAATCTGCCAGGGGCTCATTCAGATCATATTTTATTTAGTTCTCTTCTTCCCACACTAGCCAACAATGAACCTTCCAGAACACAAAGGATCTTCATTTGTTTAATTTTTTAGAGTCATTTTTTTACAGGTATTGGAGGTGGTTTGCAGCAAGTTCCTGCTTTTACTCTGCCATCTTGGGTCCACCCCCATTTGTTGAATTGAATGGAGTAAATCCACTCTGCTATCACAGAAAATACCTTGTGACTTTCTGAATTACTTTGTCTTTGTATCCCCTAATAATGAATATTTTGTTGTTCACTTCTTCTAGGTTACTAGGTAGCACAATGGACAGAGTACCAGACGTGGAGTTAAGAAGATCTGAGTTTAAATTCAGTTTCAGGTACTTAATAACTGTGAGATCCTGGAAAAGTCATTTAACTACATTTTGCCTCAGTTTCCACATCTGTAAAATGAGAAAAATAATAACACCCGCCTCCTAGGTTATCATGAGGATAAAATATGATGATATTTGTAAAACACTTTATAAACTTTAAGGCATTAAATAAATGCTACTATTATACTATGGATATATACTTAACATGGGTCATTGTTGTAACCCATGTTTAGGAATAGATCAAAAGAGCAGAGCATTACAAAAATTTCAGGCCTTCTAACCCTTAAGCACACATACCACCACAACCACACTGTATACTTTCCATAATTCTAGTGCGTTTAAACAAGACCCAGTTACATTGAGCTTCATGTTCAAACATATCTAACAACCTTCAGACAACCCATTCCCAGCCTCTCCATACTATCAAGTGTTCTCTAAAAAGCTACCGCGGCAGACTCTGTGGAGACGATGTAACTTAAGAAATCTTCAAATGCCTTACGCAAACATTGCTGACTGTAATGCTTTTATTGGAACTTCTCTCAGTGAGACATAGTGAATACACTTCATCAGCAGAAGCTAAAACGTAAGCATGTAAAACATAAATGTTTGGTGAACTTGTTTAGAGAGAAAAATTCCACCATCTGAACGCATTTGAAATTGTAGCCCTCTCCTACGTAACACAGGATGGAGCAAGATGCATAGTCACCAAATAAAACACGTAAACGCGCTGCATTTTGGCAAGATGATAAAAAGAAATTGAAATTCACAAGCGGCTTGTTATCTCCTGCTTTTATGCTGCTTCTTCTTGGCGTTTCATTTGGGGAAACCGATAAATTGTACAATATACTACCACTAAAACCAGAGTTTAGAGAGGATCCAAGCACCAACAAATTGTAAACAATTGCATTTTTAGCATCTGCACAGAGTCTTAAAAAATCTACTGTGATAAAACCAGAAATGAAGAGTTCACATTTTAAATAAATCAAATCTATACCATGAAGAACTTAATTCTCCTTTTACTTCAATCTGATCCTATTCTTCAAACATTATAGATATTTTAGAATTATTATTACCATTATTATTATTTGCCTTTTGGGAGACGGGAAAGGTAGGGCAATTGGGGTTAAGTGACTTGCCCAAGGTCACACAGATAGTTTTGTGTTAAGTATCTGAGGCCTCATTTGGACTCAGCTCCTCCTGACTCCAAGGCTGGTGCTCTATTCACTGCACCACCTAGCCGCCCCAGAATAATTATTTATACTATAATTATACATCTATATGCTTAAATTATATATACTTTTATATACCATATAATTAAATTTATAAATACATTTTCTCATTTCCAATTTTTTTTGCCTATTGGGTAGACAAAACATTCTGGAAAAGTCTCCTTTTAAAAGGTTTAAATTTTCTATACTTAATTCTAGCCTAAAGAAAAATTAGTAGATGGATTATAGCAAACCTGTTCAAACATGGACAAGATGTATATAGAATGTTTTAAAGATCAATTGTCCATCAACTTGATGGACATACATAAAACAACCAGTGCAGATGGAGCAGAGTCTGGGCCAACTCTAGATCTCTCCCATAATCTTGTTGTACATAAGATCCATCTTGTTCCCATCAAAGTGCTCAGATTTAATCTGGTCAGCTTGTCAATACAAGTGTCCATAAATGCTCAGATTCCTTAAGTCTGTCCAATATGGCAGATTTTTAATAAACTTTGTTTTTCTTTGCTGAAAGAAGACTTGGGTTGAATTCATTTGGACAGGACCCACCTGTCACTATTTCAGGGTGCCAGCACCTCTAAACCTCAACAATGCTATATAGTCAAGGGAGAACAAAAGAAGAAAATAGGTTTTAAAATTTTGATTTCTATGAATTAATTTTACACTGAGTTGTTGCTAACAATCAATCATAAAATAGGTCACTTTTGATATTTTCTCTGACTTCTACAGATTTTTATTTCAGACTGGACCTGTAATTTCATTGGTATAGGGAAATCTCAGTGAAGAAACTCCTACTAACAAAAGTGAGCACTTACTTTGCAACTCAGTCTTAGAGACTTTTGGAAAGAGCTCTTTTTAAAAAGAAATTTAGAGTGTAAAACTATAAAGTTGGAGGTGTCAAATTCAAATTAATTCAAATGCCAAAGCAGAGTAATGCAAACGTGTAGAGTTTTTCCCCCTACAATGTGCCAAACTTCTCTGCACCCCCATTGCTGACACAGAGTGTAAAACATTGTCTGCCCCCACTGGGTGCTGAAGCAAGACTCTTGCTGACTAGATAACAGCATCATAGATTAAAGCTATTCTAACCTCTTTTACAGACTGTGCCTAACATTAGTCTTTAAACTTGTCAGAAAATGCAAGTAGAATTTCAGGTATTGAAGACATGCCTTCTATGATGCTATTATCTAGCAACAGGCCCTTCTGAGTTTGGATTCTCCATTTTCCAGATACAAACAAACTCACCCCCATTGGTAATTGTATTTGTCTATTAACAGAAGATCATAGATAATAGGATCATAGGTTTAGAGTACTAGGGGACCATCTAGTCAAAACCCTTCATTTTACAGACAAGAGATTAATGCCCAGGGAGCGGACCTTCCAGTGGTCACATAGGCAGTAGCACATCACAGGTAGGATTTTAATTAGGTCCTCATACTTCAGAACCAGCCAGCCTTCTTTCCACTATACTAGGCCTTCATTTTTTCCTGCTTCAGATACTTACTAGATGGGTGGCCATGGGAAAGTCACCTAACTTCTCAGAGTTTCAGATTCCTCATCTGTAAATAAAGAGGATAATACTTTCACTGCCTGCCTCAGAAGGTCCTTGTGAGGCAAACCTTAACGTAGTCTGTCCATTTATTACTATTGTTATCAATATAAATAAATTGCCTTCAAGGAAAATATCCCAGCAATTGTTTTCTATCAGCAGAGATTAACCTTTTGCATACTCTATAGCATGTTCTTTAAGTGTGTTCACTTAGGTCAGAAGTGTGCAAGCATGGACTCAGAACTGTGGTGCAATTGTCCTCTATCCATGCATAGAGGGATAGCAGTTTTTCCTTCACCCTAACCCACGCAAAATTGAGCTTACATCACAGCTAACTCTTCCCAAAGTAGGAAAAAGAGTATATATGTGGACTTACCTGATAGGCAATAAATATTACCTTTGGTCCACGTTTCATTGACAGCAGCATGATACAACAATTAACATACTGGGGTTGTGCTCTGGTATCTACCTATAATTTGCTACGTGCCCTTGACACCATAGTTTCCATTTTTCCAGCAACTGGTCCGTGCATATTGGATTCTCTCAGAACACAGAATACAGAACACATAGGAGAAAATTAAGCAACTTTTTAGAGTATTTAATAAGATGAACCAACTTTCTAGAATATTTTGGAAATTATATGTATAAAGGATAGTGTAGCAGAAACTCTGGACTTGGAATTTTGAGTCCTGCCTCTAACTGTCATTCAGCCTCCTTACATTTCAGTGTTTCTTGTCTGTAAAAATAAGATAATAATACTTTTGCTACATGCTGTCTGTTGAGCAGCTCCTCACTCCCTTCTGGACTTACTCCCCTAGCTTGTACTGGCAGCTTGGGTCTCAAGAGGAGTAGCTCCTACTTTCAGAGTTCAGGGGTAATTATGTAGATGGATAACTTTCTAACAGGAGCTTATAAGCCCCCACCAGTGTGCTTCCCTTTAAAAATAACTTAGTAGACAAATCTTTAACTCAGATAGCATAACAAGAATATTTACAAAATATTCCTCCATGAAACCAAGAATGCTCTCCTACAAATACATACAGAATTGGGAAGGCAGAACAGGCATCGTAGTAACAAACGTAAAATGACATGGTGGTGGGGTACATGTCTAGGGAATGCATATAAATTCCCAACACTAGAATGGTATAACAGTGGTTCTCAAGCTGTGGGTTGAGATCCCTTTGGGGATTGAGTTCACAGGGGTCACCTAAGACCATCGGAAAACACATATTTCTGATGGTCTTAGGAACTGAGACACTGCTCCCCCATCCATCTCCAGGTGGGTCCACCCACATGTAGATATGCCCACATACGAGTATTAAAGGGTCGCAGCATTAGGAAGGTTGAGAACCGCTGGTATAGCATCAATGTCCTTTTTCTGGGGGAGTCCTTGAAAGGTTCATTGAAGGGCATGGCATCAGTGATGAGAGTGAGGGGACGTCATCCACTGCTTAACTAGATTGTCTTCTTGAAGGACATGGCATCTCAGCCAGGCTTGCTCCTGCTAGGATGTGAAGTCTTGGCTATCTGTCTGCTGCTGGGCTAGGTCAAGCAAGTTAATTGGTTGCTGCTGGGTTGGACTGGGCAGGTTGCTTGAACACTGAACTGCTGTTTTCAGACTGTGTTCTTCTCAGGGAGCAATATTTTTTAATGAATGAGTCAGTCCACTGACTCCCTGAACTCACTATTCAATGGCCAACAGGGATCCAGTCTCCCTGCATGAGAAGATACGCAGAATATTTTCATCTCACTTTCCATGAGATCATGCTTTCACAAAGGAGTATGAGTATTATGAACCCTTATGACATAAAGGGGAGTAGAAATGCTATTTACCTTGTAAACTGCCACACACAAGAACAGCCAGTGAAATAATCTATTGCATCCAAATTCAAGGCAACAAACATTTAATAAGTACCTATATGAGTGAGAAGTAGAGGAACCATGGTAAAGTGGATAGAGTGATGAGTTTGAAATGGGGCCCTAACGCACTTCCTAATTGCATAACTGTGAGCAAGTTCCCTAGGTTTTATTTATTAAATTCATTAGGAGCTGCATTGGTGGAGAAAGTTGCCAGACAAGGAGTAACACTGATGAAATTATAAAGCCCTTCAAGGAATTACAACTATGAGTAAAGCACTGGGCTAGATGTTAAATTTGAAAAATATGAATAACATGGTTTTGGCCTTAAAGGAGCTATGATAGGAAAGGAAGATTATAATTTGTGCAGAAACAAAATTAGTATGGTGCAAGCTAGTTAGGAATAAAGATAAAGGAGAAATCAAGTCTAAAAAGTATAAGGAAGTAGTTCTCTTTCAGTTGGAGGCATCAAAGAAGAGAAGATGGCAATGATTCTGTTGAAATAGAGTGAATTCTGTCTAAGCTATTGTAGGAACCTCTACAGTAAGAACATATGAATATGTGACTATTGACTTAGTCACCTGGGGGGACACCCAGAGGGCCACAGTGGTCTGTCTTCTCTCTATGCTCCAGCAGGCATTTGTGTGAAGCTTAGAAGAGAGCCAAGTTAATGGTCATTTAAAACCCTACATTTTTTATTTTCCTTGCTTTGGTAAAAAAAAAAATGGCAAAGGAATAGGACACAAAATGATGGAAATATTCACAAATTTCTGGTATTTGTTATTAATACATCAACTATGGTTGTATTTTCTAAAGCTACATATTGTAATCTAAAGCTTAAAAACATTTATTAGAACAACATATTAAATCTGAATAAATAACATCTATTCATATGTCGTTAGATACTTTGCCCCATCAGCCTGATAGATCCAAGATTATAAGGACAATTCTCTTAAAATTTGGAGTGCCATAACCAGTTTTTGTTTTTTGAACAGCTCAGTGTTTTTATCCAACATACAGTTGATTTTACCATTCTCCCAGATCAACAACAGACACTTGGATAGTAAAAGTCAATGGAAAATTTGTTAATTTTGGCCAATTTGTTTCCTATTGGAGAGACCTAAAATAGTTATTATCTTCTTTCTATGTAATTTACCACTATTTTGTTGAGGATACTTAGATTATGCCGATGATATCAACTTCCTGGGGCAATTTTCAACATTCTCAAACTTTCGGAGGGATCACATATCTCTCTATTGTCCTATCTCATCTCAATTTACTCCAACACAGCCCACAAAAAAGAAAAAAGGTGCAGATATCTTCTCTGCTGTCAATCAATGGAAAATTATCTTAATGCTTTTTGTTATTTGGAAATATTCCAGAAATGGATATGGATATTGAATTAGATGGTGTTTTGAGATACAGTCATTGATTTAATGGAGAGAAAGAGAGAAAATATATGTACAGTCTAAAGGAAGACAACTTTAGGAAGCTTTTTAAGGTTATGACATTGTTTTTGCTTTTTTTTCGTTCTTGTCCTGAATGAAGTCACAGGATATTATGATCCCAAGATACTGTCTCACACATTCAAATTTTTCCTTACCAATATGGAATGGTTCTTAATATCTGGATTTAGGTAGGAAAAAAAAAAACTACACTCAGGCACATACACTACATGAATTAGGGTTGTGTGGACAGGTTTAACTTCATCACACATTTTAAGTGATAAAAGTGCAGCTAGCCAACTTCACATGCCAAAGTATTTCATGTGCTTCTTAAACAAAGAAAACAGAATTTTCCCCCAATTTCCTTTGCCAACCTCTGAAATTTTAACCCCACATACATAATGAAAGATATCACTGTGCTTGGAAAGCCAGTTCTGATTTAGTTACCATTGATCCTAATCCAGAAGATTGCTTGCACTATCCTCCCCTCTCTCTTTCTAAACTTTAATCTCTCCCTTACACTGGCTCCTTCCCTATTGTTTACAGACACATTCAAGTCTCCCCATACATAAAAACCCTGCCATCCCAGTAGTTATCATCCTATATTTCCCTTCTCTTCTCAGCCAGACGCCTTGAAAAAAGCTGTCTATATTTGTTTTCTTCATCTCCTTTCCTCTCAATCTCTCAGACATCCTCAGCAAACCGGCTTATGGTCTCATAAAACAGAATTTTCCAAAGTTACCAATGATCTCTTTACTCCCAAATCTGATGGCCTTTCTTCAGTACTCATCCTCCTTGGCCTCTCTGCATCATTTGACACTGTTAATCACTTTCTCTTCCTGGATAATGATTTTTTTTTAAATAGCCAACATTTCTATAGAATCTTAAAGTTTTCCAAGCTCTTTACATGTATGAAGGGAATAAGCATTTATTAAAAGCATACTATGTACCAGTCATTGTGCTAACTGCTTTACAAATGTTGCCTCAAATATCTCCACAATCATGTGAAATAGGTTCTATTATGTCATTTTACAGATGAGCAAACTGAGACTGGGGGCAGTTAAGTAATTTACCCAGGATCACATAGCTAGTAAGTGTCTGAGGCAGGATTCAAATTCAGGTCTTTCTGACTCCAGGTCCAATACCCCTTCTATTATACCACCTTGCTGTCTCATTTTTGGGTTTTCATGACATTACTCTCTTTTAATTCTCCTCTTACCTCTGTGAATGCTTATTCACAGTCTACTTTTCTGGATCATCATCTCCATCAAGTCCTTTAGCTGTGAGTGTGCCTCAGGGCTCTGTGAAAGATCTCTGCCTACTAGTTTCTATACATACTCTCCACCTTAGTTACCTCATTAATGCATATGGATTTAATTTTCCCCTCTATGTTCATGACTCCCAGATCTAGATATCCATCCCTAGTTTTTCTCCACAGCTCCAGTTAGACATCACCAACTGCCTGCTGGATATTTAGAGTCAGAAGTCCAAGACATCTCAAATTAAACATAATTTAAACTAACTCCATAATCTTTCCCCAAAAACTCACCCCTATTCTGAACTTGCCTATTTCTGTCAAGGAAATTACCACCATCCTTCCAATTACCCAAGTCTACAGTTTTAGTATCAGGCCCACTCTTCTTCACACTCCTTTATTCCATAAGTCATAAAAACTCATCATTTCTAACAACTATATCTCTTCATCCATCCCCTTCTCTTCAGCCAGTACTACAATTCAGATACTCTTATTTCATCTCCATTCCCTTACCTACACATCCTTTATACAACTTCCAAAGAAATGTTACCGAGGACATGTAGGTGGAGCAGTGAATAAAGCACCAGCATTGGAGTCAGGAGGACCTGAGTTCAAATCTAGCCTCAGAACCTTGACACACTTCCTAGCCATATGATTTTGGGCAAGTCACTTAACCCCAACTGCCCTCCAAAAAGCAGGGAAAAAAATAAAAGTTACTAAATTTTACCACTCTGGGTTCAGATATAAATTCCTGTGGTTGGCATTCAAAATTCTTCACAATCTGGTCTCAACCTACCTTTGCAACCTTTACTACTATGCTCTATACGTCTAGCCAATCTGGCATTCTTGCTGTTCCTCACCTAAGGTACTACATTTCCCTATGCCTGGCACTGTTGTAGGTTCTGAGGATACAAATACAAAAGAGAGAGAACTGTAATGGTAGTTAATTTAAATTTGAAGACCCCTTTTATTTCAAGTAAGCAGGTACTAAGCCCCTAGTAACTAATCAGACCTCTGTGAAAGAAACAGAAGGTGTGAACTCTGTCTCCTGTTGCTGACATAATGGGAAGGGGTTGGCTGAAACAGGAAGCCAATGCTCTGTGTGTATATAAGAAAAAACCCAGAGAGAAACAGTCAGAATTTTCTCCTGACAAGATCCTGGTGGAAAAAGCTGTTACGCTGAGAGATCTGGTGAAGGCCAAAGTTGCTGCTGCCTCCTGGAAGGCTGAGATTTCTTCTGGGTCCTAGAGCCAGTCAAACTGCCAGAGGACTGAGGAAGCATGACCAGGATGCTAAGACTTTGTGGCTTGGCTGAGCCTTGAAATCCCAGGAACAGAAATTGTGAAGGTTTTGAGGTGGACTGGACCCTGTGAACTCTAATACAGAGCAGGAACTGCCTGGAGAGCTGGACAAGGACCTGGGAGCTGTCTGTGTCTGAATCTAGGTGACTGTTTGGTGGATTCAGGTAGGAGCTGGGACCATGGAAGGGGATCCAGGGAATCTGAGAAACCACCTGAGTCAAGATGAAGAAAAGGCCTCTCCTTGGATACTGAATGCTGTGATGATAACATGGTTTACTAGTGACCTAGGGATGGGGGGTTTGTGTATTTTCTAATGATTGTACTTAGTGATTAGGGATACTTAGTAACTGATTACTAAATGAGTGACTGATTAAGTTAACCTAGTTGCCCCATGAGTGGAAGACTGACTTGTATTCTGAGATGACTGAATGACTAAGTAAGGTGGTAAACCTCCTTAGGGATACCAGATGATTGTTCTTTTGTTCTTTGTTCTAAATACTGTGACCACCTGGGTGAAAACTATGTGGCCATTTTAATGATAAGCTGTTGTGTACACTATTTGTGATTTTCTGTGATAAGATGTAATGTTGTGAACACTGTATCTTGATTTGTTGTGATTGTTTTCCTTTGATTTGATCTTGAATAAATAGAGTGTTCATTATACTGTGTAACCAGAACCTTAAAAGCTGTTCATAGTAGCATTCTTTTGGGAAGCTGCTTGTACATGGTGTTACAATAACCCCTGTCCTCAGGGAGTTTACATTCTAAAAGAGGAAGAGAATACTCTGTGTGCTCTGTTGGCACACATGTTATATAAGGAGACCTAGAGGAGAAAAAATTTGTGTGTATGCGTATACATGTATACACACAAAAGTGCATGTGTATGTGTGCATATCAACATGCATACATATATACATTTATATACACGTGTGCATGCATATATATTGGTGCACATACATGTTGTTCTTGTTTATTCATTTAAGTTGTGTCCAACTATTTGTGACCCCATTTGGGGTTGTCTTGGCAAAGATACTGGAGTGGTTTGCCATTTCCTTCTCCAGCTCATTTTATAGATGAAGAACTAAAGCAAACAGGGTAAAGGGTTTGCCTACATACATATATATATATAAATACATGTGTATATGTATTTTATGTATGTAGTGGGGGTATAGTACATTCCTCCAATGGTGTCTCCCATGTGGAGATGCTAGGCAGCTTTGCTTCCCCCTTCCAAGAGAGTAGGGATGATGTTCAGCAAAGCTGCTTCAGAGGGACTGGAGCAAGCACAGATATATAGGAACTTATCTGAATCAGTTAACCCTATGGTAGATGTTCTTTCATTGGCTGTTGAATCATCTTCAACCAGAATCTTAGTTTCAGGACCCACAGGCAACTGGTGACTAACTAATGCAGTGCAGCCTGTACTTGTGACTTCGAAATATTCAGACATCTTGTCTTTCCAGAGTTCAGATCTACAGCTAGCGCATTAACATTCTGAGAGGCAAGGAATGACCCTGGGTGTAACCTTCAAAAAGCCATCTCTACAAAAGAACTCATCTTGAAGCAATGCTGCTTTAGGGCATAAATTTGTTGGGGCCTGTTATGGGAATCTGAAGATCTTCCCTGCCCCTAAGCCCTTTGATAGGCTTAAGTGACTCTGAGACCCTTCCCTCATTTGAAAGTATACTCGGCCCCCTAATAGGCTGAATGTGGTCACATGGAGCCTGTGGCAAGAGGCTTGTTCTTCAGGAATGTCCATACCTTATTACTTTGTGATTGGGCAGTGGGTCAAGAGGGTTGTGACAGTCTCTGATCCAGCAGAAGGCTATATATACTGCTGATGTGAGATTTTTGCTTTGGGGCTCACTTTGAGAAGAGTTGTATGATTTGGCCAGACAAGACTCTGGGAAGCCGTTGAGCCCCCTGGCTTTGAAAAACCCAGATGTTGGTGCTTCCCTCTCTGGTAACTGAATAGGTATGGATGTAATGGTCAGATGGTTGGAAGACCATCTGCTGATCTGTTTCTTTATCTGCTTGTAGCTTGTGTTTTGTATTCTGTTTGTATTCTCTGAAGTTCAGGGTGCTAACTTATTCCCCTGAACTACGTAAATGATTGATTGATTAAAGTGAGACTATTAACCCATTTTGAGTGGCTTTCCTTTAGAAAAGCAGATCTAAGAACCTGTTCTAGCAGTCATCCTGGGTATGCTAGGGTGCTTGCTGATGCAGGGCCAAATGCCAATAGGAACTAAACTAAATTCTTAACTTAATTCTCTTCATCCCCATCACCAAAGAGCAAGGTAATAAGGTAAAAATTATGCCCTCAAGGTGTCAGGAGAAATGTTTGTATGTTTGGTTGTTTGGGGGGGTTTTTTTGGCTCTATTTTTGAAATAAATCCCTTTCTAAAAGCTGCACAGTATTAAGTAGTTAAATTGAATTGGGCTGCCAGTTACAAGCCCCCTAAAATGGGAGAATATAGCTATATCTCTACCCTCAAGCCAATGAGGGTAGAGAAGAAGACTCTTTTCCCCTCAGAGAAGGGTACCCAGTAATCATGAGGGTTTATGTAGCTTGCCTGGCCTTGGGAGAGAAGACCAGAATATACATGTTATGTATGTTAGTTAAAGCACAAATCACAACTTCCCAAAATGTCAAAATTGATCCATTAATACTGAGGTGGTATCCATAATCTCAGCTAGTTGGGGACTGCCTCCAAAAATATAAGTTGTGGCACATCAATGCTTACTCATCCTGTGTAACTTTTATCCATGCCCCCCCACCACCACACACACAGAAGTTCACAAGGAGTCCAACCAATGTGCTGGTAGCCTTCCCTGATTTCTCCTGACTTTCTCAAGATACCACTGGAACACTTTGGGCAGTTCTTCTGTTATGCCCCATACTGTACTTCCTTTTGACACACTTCCCTTACGATACCTATTACCCTAGTTTCTTGAAGTTTCTGGTTCATATAGACTGTCCATAACTACCTTCATTCCTAAGAATGTGATACTCAGAGACTCTTAAGTTCCTTTCATTGTAGCCTTATATCAATATCATTAGCACATTGTTATTAAAAAACTAAGCTTTTGATTCTGAAAGGAGTGCAGTGTCTTAAAGGAAGTTTAGAATTTCCTAACGGCAATCCAGCCCCCCCCTCTTCCTCCCCTTTAATTTAATTATGAATTAAAGTTAACACTAATATTAACTACACATGTTGCCTAATGTCTGTGTATTTTAGAACTCATTGGTTACAACCTTAGTTAGCTAATATTAACATTAAATGTTTGACTATGTTTAGCATTCAAATAATCTTCAAAATAAATCTATTATTACCTTTATTTTTTTTAGCTTACTGCTTTATTTCATGAAATGGTTCAAGATCATATTTAGAACATATGTGCACTTATATACCGCTATATATTTATTATGTACGCATAATGTTTGATAATATCAAACACCAACTGATTCTATCAATGTAATATTCTCTCCATTATATGGAATATAATGGAGTGTAATCCAGCCCCAACATCTCACTCTGTGTGATTCCTGTCTGTATTCTCCTACAGATCATTTGTGAGGGAATCATCCAATGAGTAGGAAGCTTTCCTCTAAATTTTTTTTTACATGTTTGGGGTATCAGTGCACTGTTCTAATTATCCATCCTCACTCTTGTTACGTTACTGACACACAATATTTGATTAGAAAAGAATCACAAACTTCTTTAGCCCTTAAACCAGAGGTGTGCTAGCAAGACTCACCAATAAGGCCAGAAAGAGATTAAAACCTCTTTGGGAAATATTTGAAAAAATAAATAAAAATATAATACAACATAGATAATGTTACTTTGAGGTTTTCTATGTCAATATGTTGCTGACAAGGGATCTGTTTCCATTTGAGTTTGATTCTACTGCCTTATACCACTTCTTAGGTATAGGTAATAACTAGAAATATGCTATAGGGAAACCACATCTTCTTGTTTGTCGTTGATTGTTTGTCCTTCATTGTCCAAAAGGAACCATACCATCAGAAGGGTGATGTCTTGAAGTGCAAGTGAATTGGATTTAAGTGAGGTGCAGCTGTGCAAGGTCATCAGCCTCACTCTTTCCTCCAGAGTCATCAGGGTCCAATGGCAAGACGCAAGTCAAGATCACTGGCAATGGCCCAGAATGCAGTAGGAGACTTTGGCCTTTTTAAGATAAGGTCTTTCCCAGGAGGGAGGCCACTATGTATCTTTCCATTGCCTTTGGTTCATACACAGTTTTTTTGTGGTGGTTTTCTATAGAGATTGTGATAGTGGTAATCCAAGATTCCCAACCACAAGGCATCACCAAGAATAAAAATGGGGAGGAGAAATGTGGTTAACAGCACTTTGGAATCACTGAAATCATTCAAAATTTTCTAAGTGTAACCCAGCCTATTTAAACCTACACTCAGTTTTTTGTCCATATGCAACACCTATCCCAGATAAACATATTGATATGCTAACTGAATGTATTGGCCATCCAAATATACATCATAGTCAAGACAATAGGTACGTTTCATCTGCTGAGGTTTTCCTGTATGGATAGTTAGTCTGATCTCTCTTCAGGAATCATGACCCTGTAATGTTCTAGGACTTGATGAACTTAGAACAATATAAGGATCTGTGTATTTCTACAAAAATCTGAAATGAAAATACAAAATACAGCATGGTTTTTATTCAGTCTATTTAAAGACTCAGGCATAAAAAAGTAAATTTGTTGCAATAGTACTTAAACATAATATTTAATCTGAGACAGATTACCTCTGTCCACTGTTGCTTGGATATTTATAAATTTGTATTGAATTTTTGTAGTGAAATCTGAAACCAAGTGAAACCTTCCTGATGTGGGGTTTATTTCTAGGGGACTGGGGTTTTGTTGCAAACTCCAAGACCATGTGTGGTTCACAGAAAATGTTGGTAAAGCTTAGTCAACTTTTGGAAAACCTGGATTGAATTTCAAACAATGAGAGACACAAGAATGAATGTGTTTTATTTACTCTAGACCAAATTTTGTGGTTTTGAGTTTTGACTTGAACAATTGGGGTTTAATTTCCATCTGCCTGGGAAAAACATGACTTCCTGGTGAAAAGAAAAGGATGAAGGAAACAACTTTCACTTTGGAAAAATATAAAAATTGTCCTGTGTTGTGGGTTCTGGATCCAATACAGAGATACTAGAAGTGGGGCTTAAGGAAATTTAAAGAAAGTATATAATGTGATATTTTACCATTAGTCGATGTTGTCCCCATTAATGCACATTCTCAGAATACAAAGGCTGTGTCTATATACATAAATCTGATTTGAAAAAGAAAAATTGATTTAATTCAGTACAATTGTCTATTTTTAAATGAACTCGCTGAATTCATTTAAACTTATTTTGAAAGCAATCCATTAGTAACCAATTGTTTGAATTCAATGGGTACTTTTCAAAATAACTAGTTTCTGTGAGATGGGGGATAAGCAACATTATTATTTTCATTTCAAAGAGTTGAAAAGGGAAACAATGCTGTATTGTCAAATTTATTCATGCTATAAAAGCCAGCTTTCCAGTTTTGCAACCTAAGAGGGATGATTGAGACACCAGATCTAACTAAGAAGTTGACTAATTAATTAGAGTTTAAGAGTTAAATAAATCTAATTCAATTAATGTTTATAGAACGTCTATTTGTACAAGAAATTCCACCAAGCACTGTAGGATAAACAGAGATGACTGAGATAAGGGATGTTCTCTCAAAGAAATTATAATCTATCAGGGTAAACATTACAGAAGCAAAAAATCACTTCTGGCTGGGGAAAACAGTAAAGATCACATACAAGAAAAGATAGTTGAGAATCAGTAGGAATTAATCAGCAGAACAGAAGCATTTTGAGATTAGAAGCTTCAAGTTCCATTTTTTTATCTTCATATCCATAGCATCGAAAGCAGTGCCTTATGCAAATTCAATGCTTAATAAGTATTTTTGAGTTAAATTCATATAAAGATAAAGAGGGAAAGAATGCCAAAATTTGGAAAATGGAAAATAGAAAAATATAGAGAAGACTAGTCACTAATGGTTGGTAGAAAACCAAGAAAACACACTGAAATAGAAAACAAGAGAGAAGTTTGAAAAGGGAAGAAACAACTTCAGCAAAGGTACTGAAGTAGGAAAGTGCTTAGCATATTCAGAAAATTAGGAATAGTCCAATTTATCTGGGATCAATAGAATATATAAGGATATTGTTAGATATTGGGCTAAAAATGGAGATCGAGGGTCAAACAATGGAGGCCTTGGACGCCATGCTATATAAGTTGATTTCTACTTTTCAGAAAAGGAAATATCAAAGTTTTTTTATTTAAATTTAATCATATTAACTTAAAGACTACTCTATTACAGTATAGGATGAATTTAAGGGAGGAAATGCTAGATAAAGAAAGAAAAGTTAGGAAACAGGTAATAACAGAACTCTGTAATTGATAGCAGTGATAAAAAAGAAGAGACACATGAAAGACATTGGACAATTAGTTTCAATAGAACTGAGATGATCTTTAGATATGTGGAGGAAGGTTGAAAAAGAGTAGACATGGATGCCAAGACTTAAAGCATGGTTACTGACTGATAAGCTAATGATATAAATAACTGAAAGAGAAGATTCAGGGAAATGAGCTCATTTAGGGGAGCATATAAGTTCAATTTGGGGTTTGCTGAATGAGGCAACAATGGAATATCCAGATAACTATGTCCAACTAGAAGCCTCTTAGGTATTGTAATTAGGAGGAAATCTTTTTTTAAGTTGCTTTCGATTTAGTAGTGGATTCAAAGCCAGAAAAGATAATTATGAAACAAAATCCAGGAGTAATTGGAAAAGAATAGGATCAAGGGCACAATTAATCTCTGTTTTTTAAATTTAGAAATTCTCTGAGAGATGAAAGAAGAAAAAATCAAATAGAAAATAGACATTTTGAAGTAGAAAAGTCTTCAGAAAGGTGGCTTTGTTATTTCAGTCAAGTAGGAGATGAGATCGTCTGCTAAAAGTAAGTAGGGATGGAAAGTAGTTGGAAGGCTTGAAAGTGGAAGAGGTTTGGACCAATTGCTATGTGAAATTCAGTAAGATGTCGCCATCTATATATTTGGAAATTAAAGTGGTTTCAAGACAAAAGACATCAATAGAAATAAGATTATGTTTAAAGTCAGAACCAGTCAGCATCTTGAAACGAATTTCTCCAGGAATGTTCAATAACATAGGTGAAGTAAAGGTAACAAATTATGGGGTTACTCCAGACTAAGCATTGGTAGGTATGCCTAATGGTCAAGAAGGGAATAACAGACTGCTATAGAGGATATCGCTGAATTGCCTGAATTGCCAGGTCCAGGCTAGGTAGCAAGAGAAATGAAAGTAGGAGAGAACTAATAGACTGGGAAAAGAAGATGATTCCAAGAACTAAAGGTCATGATGAGGACAAAGATCAGGTTCAGCGGGAGTTTGAGGGTGTGGGAGTTGTGGAAGGATAGGAGGTTGTGGTCAGAGAGGTCAGTTTTGTAGCTGGAGATCTTGGAGGAGGAATGGAACAGTTCCGAGTGAACTAACATTTTTATTTGTGGGTTCATGTTTTTCCTTTTGGAGTTGAGAAGGTTGTCATTGGAAGACTTCATGGAAGAAGTGAGTCTTCAGGATAGATTTCTAAGAGGAGAGTAGCTGGTGGACTGGCAGACAAAAGCAAAAGAAACTGTTCCAATCACAGGGTACAGTGTAGAAAATAGACATAGACATGTCACAAGAGGTAGTAAATGAATTAAAATCTAGATCTGGGTAAGATGAAGGGAGAAAACAACAACTAGAAGTAAATAAGATGATTCCCTTCATTGCTCACATAAGACTTTTGCTATTAAAGATATTTTAAAATTAAGGATGGAAATATTTATCAAAACTCAAAAACAGCCTATTAAACCCAAGCCTTTTGAAATCAATGTTATTCAAAGTACAGCCAGATTCCTCTCTCCCAAGAGAGAAAACGAGATTTCTAGAGATGAGTTTTGGACTAACCTGAATTGCAATTTAAGTGGGATGCATTTGGAAAGAGTCCAGGTCAACTCTCAAGCCAATGTGGTCTAGTTTTTTAATAAACCTGAACTGGGTTAAAGATTGAGTTGAAAACCACAAGAAACCTGCAAACAGGTGAAATTCAGCAGTTAGTATTTATTGGAATTGATCTCCAGCATTAAGGCAAACCATGTTCAGGAGATGATTACTAAGGTGTTGCAATGAGTGTGTTTAAAAAGGGTTTATGAATTCCCAGGGAAACAAAATAATGTGTAGCCATGTTCAAATAAACTTGAAAACAATATTGTGAAGAAATTTTGGGTTTATCAAAATAATTGGCAAGTTCTAACTTTCTGAAACTGAGTTCATTTACAAGGAAATCAAAAGTGAGAGTGTTTTTTGAAAGTTTTGCACCCATTAGGAACCCGTGAATTAGTGCCAGTGCCATTCATAAAGCCTATTCCCTTCTAAAATATGGAAGCTCTACATTGTGTCATGGACCTCTTTTGCAGTCTGGTAAAGCTTTTGGACACCTCAAAATGATGTTTTAAATACATAAAATATATAGGATTATGAGAACAATGCAGGTATTAAAATCTTTTTTAAAAAACAAATCCACAGATTCCAGGTTAAGATCCCCTGTCTATGATAGTGAGTCAGTTCAGGTGGGAAAAAAACAGAAAAGTAATAAACTACAATCAGACATCAAATGTTTGTTGATGACAGAAAAGGAGGAGGCTATGTGGTTTAACCTATTCTCCTGACAAGTTAACACTCACAATGTGTGTTTGGAAGTATAAGAATTTTGGAGAATGTCACAATTTACTATTGTTCCCCAGATGGCATTATGAGACTCATTTTATTTGTTTTTTAATTTTCATTTTTTTAAAACTGATTTTCTTAAGGTCCTAAGCACACTGCCTCACTGTGACCAGGGGCAAAAAGCAGATGTCAAGAATCAAATTAGGTACCCATCCCTGACAGCAAGGTTAATATTCAGATATAAACACTGAAATAAAATGCAATAATCAATACATTTTATTCATTAGCTTCATTCATCCCATAAGCTTCTTGAGAGCCTGGGACCCAGAGCTCCCATCATAGTTCTAGGTACATGTTATTTGCTTACTAAATACTTCTTTATTTCTTAAAAATTTGTCTAAAAAGAGACATGACTCCATAGATCTTTTGCATATATTCACCAGAGGAATTAAATATATAGGAAACTAAGTGGACTCCAGGAAGCAGACACTCAGTTTGTTGTTGTCATTTAGAACCATAGGACTATAGATCTGGAGCTAGATAGGAACTCAGATATCATCTAGTCAAACCTCTTCATTTTTGCAGATATTAAAACTGAAGCCCAAAGAAGATAATGCATCAATCAACAAGCATTTATTAAGCATCTATCAGAAAGACACACACAGAGCCAAGGTAAGGGACTGGAGCAGAATCTATTATGTTTCAGTTGAAGAAAAAAAAAGCAGGGATAGTAATCCTGATCTCAGACAAAGTAAAAGTAAAAATAGACCTAATTAAAAGAGATAAGGAAGGAAGCTACATCTTGTTGAAAGGGACAATGAAGCAATATCAATATTAAACACATATGCACTAAGTGGTATAGCATCCACATTCTGAAAGGAGATGTTAAGTGAGATACAGGAATTATGAAATGTAAAATAGACAATTTTGATTGTATTAAAATAAAAAACTTTTATACAAACAATGCAATCAAGATTAGAAGGAAAGCAAAACCTGAGAAATGATCTTTACAGCAAGTATCTCTAATAAAGGTCTCATTTCTCAAAAATATAAAGAATTCATTCAAATTTATAAGAACACAAGCCATTCTCCAATAGGTAAATTGTCAAAGGATATGAACAGACAATTTTCAGATGAAAAAATCAAGCTATCTATGGACTTATGAAAGGTGCTCTAAATCACTTTTTGATTAGAAAAATGCAAATTAAAACAACTCTGAAGTAGGACCTTACACATCTCAAACTGATTAATATGACAAAAAAGGAAAACAATAAATGCTGGAGAAGATGTGGGAACATTGGGACACTTTTGGTGGAGTTGTGAACTGATCTAACTATCCTGGAGAGCAATTTGGAACTATGCCCAAGGGGCTATAAAACTGTACTTATCCTTTGATCCAGCAATATCACTTCTAGGATTGTATCCCAAAGAGATCATTAAAAAATGGAAAGAATCTATATGGGCAAAAATATTTGTAGCAACCCTTTTTGTGGTGGCAAAATATTGGAAATTGAGGAGCTGCTCGTCAATTAGGGAATGGCTAAATAAGCTGTGGCATATGAATGTAATGGAATATTATTCTGCAATAAGAAATGATGAACAGATTTCAGAAATGCCTGGAAAGACTTGTATGAACTGATGCAAAGTGAAATGAGCAGAACAAGGAAAACATTGTACACAGTATCAGTAATGTGTGATGATCAACTATGAATGACTCAGCTCTTCTCAGCAACACAATGATCAAATCCAGTTACAAAGGGCTTGCAGAGGAAAATGCTATCCCCAATCCAAATAAAGAAATGATGGACTCTGAATACAGATCAAAGCATATTTTTTCCACTTACTTTATTCTTTTTCATTTTTTTCTCTTGATCTTTCACAACTGTGACTAATACAGAAATATGTTTTACATGATAGCACACATATAACCTATATCAAATTGCCTACCCTTTTCAGAAAAATGGAAGGGAAGGAGGGAGAGAGAAAAATTTGGAACTCAAAATCTTGTAAAAATGAATGTTAAAAATTGTCTTGACATGTAATCGTGAAAAAAAAATCAAAACTATTTTAAAAAAAGAAATTGTATTGTTTCTGACACCCTAATCACCTCACCAGTTAGTATGGTAAACACATATATAAGTAGCCAATATGACTTGGTGCCTCAGGAGGCAGTGATTCAGTTGCCTAGTGTCACAAGGGTTCTCAAAGTGGGCAATACCGCCGGTGGGGGAAAGGAGGGGGAGGGAGGGCCTGTGTAACGGAAATGGGAATTTGAAGATTTTCCTTGCCCCTTAATAGACCCATTGTAATCACATGGAGGCGTAGTGGGAGGAGCTTGCTGAAGGGTGGCGTAGAACCCACAGGAAGCTGGGAGTCAGATTATTTAGAACTGGAAGGAGGAGAGCACACACCCAAGGAGACAGCTAGGCTTGTGAGTGTTTGTTCCTGGGAAAGCTAAAGGATGGAGTGGCTCCTTGCTGTGCTATGGTGTATTACCTTCTTTGTTACTTTGATGGATTTGACTATCTAGTGTTGGTATTTGGTTTTCTGGTATCTGAATAAATGTTTCGTTTCTTCTTATATATGGAGAGTCTGTTATATTTTGCAATTGAGAACTATGCTGGCGTGTTCATAGTCACTGTTAGTGCTGTGAATATTGAGTTGACACTAAAGCCTGGAACATGGGGTAGGGTGTGGTAGTAGCCTTGGGTGCAATCAGGGGAGCTGTTGAATAAAAATAAGGGGGCAGTGGAAACATAAGGAAAGAAGAAAAAAGAAGGAAATTTTGAAAAACTGTTTATACACGTTTCATCTGTTGTATAAGAGAGTTAAAGTTGTAGTGTACATTATTTTCCAAATAAGCACACAAAATACAAGCTATAAGTAATCAGTGGTCAAGTCCACTGATCAGTGTTAGCAAGCAAGTGTTGGCAGGCAAATCTGTCCTGCAATGTCGGGAAGTCCAGCATGCATTGGCAGGAATATGTGCATGTAATAACTTATTTACAATATGATACTATATAGTTACATGACACAATATTGCATCATCAAAATTTCAATGCAGGAAAAAACCCACAAATTTACAATCATTAAATTTAAAATGTGTCATTTTAAAAATACATATTTTTAAATGACACAAATTTCAAAAAAATCATTAAAGAGTTAAAGAAAATAGATTTTCAGGGAGGTGCTAAGGAATTTTTTTTAAAGGGGGCTGTAGGCCAAATAAGTTTGGGAACCTCTGCTCTAGAACATCTAAGCTCCTATAATAACTCATTGCATGGAAAATAAGATGCAAACTTGGGCCTTACCCATTTCTTCTAGGGTACACATGTTAATCCTGGAATCACTGAAGTATACCCAGAACCCTCTTTCAGACTTGTAGCAATATGCAATATAGTGTCCTGAACCAAATGCTTTCCCATGATCCATGATGACAGCAGACAAATCATAGAAGAAGCAATCTGGTCTGAGGGCCTTTAAAGACTTTCTGTAGCAATAGGGCTCCATGTTGAGAACTTCAACAAAAACCCACATGTATTCCTGGGGCAGCTAGGTGATGTAGTGGGGATAGCACTGGCCCTTGAGTCAAGAAGACTCGTTTTCCTGAGTTCAAATCCTACCTAAGATACTTATAAGCTGTGCAACTCTAGGAAAATCACCTAAGCCCATTTATGTCAGTTCCTCATCTGTAAAATGAGCTGGAGAAGGAAATGGCAAACCATTTCAGTATTTCTGCCAAGAGAAGCCCAAATGCGGTCATGAAGAGTTGGATACTACTGAAATGACTAAACAACACGTATTCCTATTTTCTCTCCACTATTATGCCCTGACCAATGTTAACACTGGTCACACACATAAATTTTTCTTTCTAAAGCTTCAGTTTCTATGAAGGTAGCCAATATGTCAATAACCAAGCTGGGACACGATTGAATCATCTCTTTTCCAATAAAGTGGCATCTTTCAGGAAATTCCAGGGACAGGTCCCAGAAATGTTCTCTGGCAAGACAGGCAATCTACCACAGTCCAAGCCACCATCTTGCACGTTTGCCACCACATTCGACCACAGCTACAGCAGCAAAAGCAGTAGCCATGGCAACAGGGAACCAGTGCCTGAATGGGATCTTGCAGTCCAAGGTTAATATTTTATAAAGAAATGGGGGTTTTTTGTTTATTATTTTGCTTTTTGTAGGGCAGAGGGTAGGACAATTGGAGTTAAGTGACTTGCCCAAGGTCACACAGCTAGTTTTGTGTTAAATGTCTGAGGTCAGATTCGAACTCAGGTATTCCTGACTCCAGGGCCAGTACTCTATTGACTGTGGCACCTAGCCACCCTGAAAAATAGTTTTTTAATTGCTTCCTATATTTTTCCTCTATATTCCTATAGTCTTCCTCTCTAAGGTTACCTTTCATTTATTTTTAAAGTATTTATATCTATCTATTTAAATACCTATAGGCTCTGCTCAGGCACCAGACTTAAACCCTTGTAATTCGTGACCTTGATAGGCATTGAATGAAGTAAAAAAAAATAAAATAAAAAATACATATATATGCACATATTTACTATGTAGGAGATTGTTCTAACTACTACGGGGACATATAGAAAAGTGAGCTTCCATATCCTGAACTGTAGAACTTTGTATAAGATATAAGTCTACAAAATCAGTATTAAAATGTCAAGATGTATAATATAGGATGAAGGCTGAAAGCATTAATGATTCACAATAATTCTGAGAAAAGAATTATAAAAAAGAAAGTCTGGCTGAGATAAATAAGCATTTTTAAAGGAAGGATGACTAGAAATGTGCTGTATGTCACTTAAGGATGGATTATGATGCATTAACTGAGAAAAGCATTGGAAAACAGAATTACGACTTTGATGAATAGCTAAAAAGTTTAAATCAAATGAAACTAATGTAAAGTCTACCAAATATGTATCACTCAACCAGAAGGAAAATGGCTTTCCAAATTCAATATATGATCACCATACCAGTAATTTTTTTCAAAACCAATAAATATACATCTAATTTACCTTAACTACTTATGATCCCAAACATTTGAATCTGATGTGGAATATTATTGTTTCATTCTAGGGGGATATCAATTTGAAGACATTTAAAGAAAATTATCCTCATGTTATATTTGTGAGCAATTTCTAATGTCTTGCATTATTAAGAAACTGACAAAAACTAATCTGACATCTTTCTGTGCTGTCTCTATCCCACAAAATAGAAATGTCCTACTTGGTTTTGGAAGGAATACAGTAACTTTTTCTACGTGGTGGAAAAGCACTAGCTTCAGATTCAGGGGACCCAAGCTCAAATCCTAACTCCAATACTTGGAACTTGTGTGACTTTAGGCAAGTCACTTAAGCAGTGAGTGAGAAAACTAGATTCTGCCATTGACTTCTATCTGCTCCGTCCTTTCAAATTCTTTTGCTCTCCTTCCCTGATACTGCCATTGTCCGCCCCCTCCAGTTTGGGCTGCTTCTATTGCTGAATCAAGCCATCCAACCAGGATCATGTTTGGTTTCCATGCCTGTCTGTTCCTGTGGATTGGGCATTTCTGGAACTCTCATTCCCAACCTCAAAAAAGGAGAATATTAACCTCCCACAAGAACTTCTGTCCCTTCTGACCCCAAGCAAGTGTTACTTTACCCCTTTAGTCTCAGTTACTCATCTCTGGCTACACAGCAGGGAAGGCTTTGGCACTATTAAGACCTCTCTTCTAAACTATTTGTTTCTGCTGTGTTAGGAGAAATTTTGCAGAAGAAAACTGTATTAGTGATTGCATGCCAGTATGTAAATATTGTAACAAAAAAAAATATAAAGACAAAGGATAGAATCAGAGTTGCATCCTTTGATTTAACTTTAGAAAAGGGGTTTTTAAGGTAAAGTGTCAAGTCAGATTGCATACTTGTATGAAACTGAGACAGTTTTGGCATCAGATATGACGATTGGCTTTCTTTGCACCTCAGGCCCTTGGTTGCTCCTTTGCCCACACTCCGTAATGCAGTATCTTTCCATCTGTCAGCCCCTGGATCAAACTGAGGTCAGGGCTTAGCTGTTGTACAAACAAGATGCTTTTCTAAACTTTGCTGCCCACCTTCTGTAGCAACCTATGACTGCTAAAGTCTATTCTCTCTTCCCCTCTCTTCATTTTCAGTCAATTACCACCAAAAGCTTGCTTTCTCATTCTTTAGAAGATCCTTTCAGTATGAATTTTCCTCCACAAATGTCAGGGACCTCTTTCACTGGTTTAACACAGGAAATTTAGAAGTGCATATAACTGTTGTAGTAAATAGAAAAGATCAGGCAACTCTGGTGCCTATAGATATAAAAAGGAAAACGTATTTAGAGCCAAATCATACAACATAGGCAAAAACCAATTTATGAAGATATGGCTGTTCCAGAATCAGCATGGGGTGCTCCATGTAGAGTTGTATATTGTTATTTCATTCTTAATTCAGTAGAAGGGGAAAAGGAATGATCAAAAACATAGGGAAAAAGAGGATTTGAAATACCTTGCAAGAGCTAAAAGTATGTAAATTACTTTTTTAAATATACTTTAAAAATACTTCCTTGTTATTGTTGATATAGGAAGCTACTTTGTGATTTGGGGGAAAAGAATAGGATCGTTAATTAAGGTCATTTGTGTCAGCCTCCCTCTTCTCACCTCCTCCCAATCTCACAACCCTTTTATTGCAGTTTCATGTTTTGTGGTGGAACCGTTTCAAAGAATTCAGAGTCAGATCCCCTCTAGGCCAAGTGTAGGCATTTATTGAGATTGACGCCTCTCATGGGCCAAGTTCCAAGGGGAACCAACAACTTTAGAGAAAGGAAGATAGATTTTTATAGTGTAAAGAGGCAATTACATATCAGGAATTATAAAAATTTAAAAAGGTTTTTTTTTAAAGGGTTAGGTAATAGGGGAGGGGTCCCAGCCACAGTGGAATGGCACATGAGATTAGCCACAATGCATACAGAAAAACCCATGGGAGGGAGGGAGGTATAGATGATAATGACATTATAATAAGCCTTTTCATGTCACAAGTTCACCTGAAGGAGAGTTTTCGCTATTACTGCCACAGGTGCCTACTTAGGGAAAGTCCCTTCTATTGTTTTGGGATCCATATGCTGCTGGGCATCTTGGTGGTGCTGCTTTCTGACTGGCTGGCTATTGTGGTCCTGTCTGAGATTAAATGAATATGGTTGTGGTTGAGTGCATTGATATGCCTGTTGTTTCTGTGGGAAATATGAGGAATGATGGGTCTGGGGGCAGTGGCTAGTTAGAAGCAGTAGCTGAATCCCATCACATGGAAATGCCTGCTGTTTCTGTGAGAAACATGAGTTCATGGACACACCTGTTGTTCTAGTGAGCGCTGAGGCATATATCATGAAGTTAGGATATTGAGTCAGGGTGGGGGTGGGGTGAATGACTAGGTAGGAGCAGGGGCTCTGCTGCTCAGTGGGTCTTATAAGTAAGTTAGAATACCGGGATGGGGCAGCTTCATTAGGATTCCATCACCTTGACCTCAATGCCTTTACTCAGTCTCTGATGAGGAGGCAGCCCTTCACTTCACCAAGGCATATATACACATACCTTTCATCTCATTTCTTTCCATTTATTGTAGCAGATCATCCAATCCTCTCTCTCTCTCTCTTTATCTTTCTCTCCGTCTTTATCTCTCTCTCTCTCTCTCTCTCTCTCTCTCTCTCTCTCTCTCTCTTTCTCTCTCTCTCTCTCTCTCTTTATCTTTCTCTCCATCTTTATCTCTCTCTCTTTCTCTCTCTTTCTGTCTCTCTCTCTTTATCTTTCTCTCCATCTTTATCTCTCTCTCTCTTTCTCTCTCTCTCTCTCTTTATCTTTCTCTCCATCTTTATCTCTCTCTCTCTTT
>CM053580.1:366021159-366038835 GCA_028627135.1 Pseudochirops cupreus
ATCTTTCTCTCCGTCTTTATCTCTCTCTCTCTCTCTCCCCCATCTCCCTTTCTTTCCCTCTCCCTCTCTATCACATTTTCAATCCTTCCCCCATCTACTTGCTCCTTCTGTACTTTCTACCTACATACCCAAGCATCCACTATCCTTTGAAAGTTTTCCCTAGATCATATTCCCATGAGCTTACATTCCAAATTTTCTCTCCCTTTCTCAACCAAACTCCTTAATAAAGCTATTGGCATTTCTGTTTGGGGCAGCAAGGTGACACAGCGGATAAAGTCCTAAGCCTGGAGTCAGGAAGACTCATCTTCCTGAATTCAAATCTGGCCTCAGACACTTACTAGCTATATGACCCTGGGCAAGTCACTTAACTCTATTTGCCTCTAAAAAATAAGCTCAAGAAGAAAACAATAAGCTGCTCCAGTATCATTGCCAAGAAAACTCCAAAATGGGATCATGGAATAGTCAGACATGACTGAAACAAAAACGAATTTCTGCTTTGTCAGCTCTCATTCTCTTGTAAACAATTTATGATCTTGACTTCTAACCTTATTACTGAGCTAAACTTCATTTTTCTTGGTCTTGCTTCTCTTTTCTCTCTACACTCTCTCCCTTCAGTTCAATTACATCATTACATCGCTCTGTAAATGACATATACATACATATACATATATATCTATATATAACATACATATCTCCATCTGTAGTCTCTTTCCTGACATCCAGACCCATATCACCAGCTACTTATTGGACATTTCAAAATGGATGTCCTATAAGCACCTCGGATTTAACAAGTCCCAAAAGGACATTTCTCATATACATTCCCTTTACCTGACTCACATAACTATCACCCTAGTTAAGGCCCTCTTCACCTCTCACCTGGCTTTTGCCATAGTCTCTGAATTGGTTTCTCTGCCTTGTTTCTCCACACTCTAATCCATCTTCACTGAGTTACCAAAGTGATTTTTATAAAGCACAGATGTAATCCTCTCACCTCCTCCACAACTCAGAATAACTCCAGTGGCTCCCTATTGCCTCTAGGAGAAAACTCGAACTTCTCCATTTGGCCTTCATGCCATATTACTCCTCTCCACAAACTCGGCAGTCCAGTCAAACTAATCTACTTGTTGTTCCTCACACATAACATTCCATCTCCCACCTCCATTCTTTGAACTGACAGTTCCCATGCCTGGAATACTTTCCCTCCTCATCTCTACTTTTTTTTTTTTTGCTTTTTGGAAGGGGAAGACAGGGCAATTGGGGTTAAATGACTTGCCCAAGATCACACGGCTAGTAAGTGTTGTCCAAACTCATATTTGAACTCAGGTCCTCCTGACATCAGGACCAGTGCTCTCTTCACTGTGCCACCTAGCCACCCCTCTCATCTCTACTTTTTAGACTCCTTGGCTTCCTCCAAGTCTCAAGTTTCATCTCCTAAAGGAGATGGTCTCCTCAGTCCCTAGCGCCTTCTTTCCAAAAATTATCTCGTGCCTACTTTGTATCATTTGTATTAATATATGCACATGCCTCCCCTAGAAGAATATAAGCTCCTTGAGGGCAAGATTATTTTGTATTTAGCTTTACACCCCCTAGAATTTATGCAGTGCCTAGAATGTGATAGGTGCTTAATATAATGCTTGTTGATTAATTACCTGACATTAATTAAACACTTGAATGTTAATAGACAATTCATGCTTATACTAAAACTACATTACTTTTATTAATTGTGTCATTTAATTTTATATTACAAAAATAAACCTCACAACTTAAAATCCTGAATATCAGGCCCATTCCCTCTTTCACATAGAAACTTAACAAATGTTTTAATTGAACCAAATGTTTGATTGCCTTATTTTTTGCTATTTTAATATGCTTTAAGTTACAACAAATCAATGAATATACCTTTCATGGAGAAGTCATGGTATAATATAAAAATAATGGAATTAGAGAAAGTAAACCTAAAATCTTCACCTTTTTGCTTACTAACTGTATGACCTTAGATAAGTCTTCTCTCTAAGCCTCAGCTTCCTTCCTGTTAAATGGGGTTAAGAGTACTTATACGACTACCTTGTAGGGTTATTGTAATTATCAAATGAAATGAAGCATCTAAAGTACATGCTATCAACATAGTATTAATCATAATAATGCTGTTTATATAATACTTTCAGATTTGCAAAATATTTACACAAATATTATCCCATTTTACCCTTACAACAACTCTGGGAGGAAGATAATATTATCGGCCCCATTTTCCAGTTAAGGAAATCAAGGTAGGCAGAGGTTAAGTGCCTTACCCAGAGTTGAACAGTTAATAAGTATCTGAGGCCAAATTTGAACTCAGGTTTTCCTGACTCCAAGTCCTGCACTCTATCCACTGTGCCACCTAGCTTCTAACCACAGTGCGTTCTATATGGATCTGAAAAAGAATCTACTACAATGATTTTTGCTTTAAAATTCATGTTTATTGGCCAATTACACTTAAAGGGGTTACAGCGAGAATATTACCTTGCATCTCTATTTCTGTTTGTGGTTGTGTGTGGTTTGTGTTCAATCAAGATGATAACATAAATAAAAGTGGCTGAAGACTATATCTAATCCATAAATTATTGTCAACACCCAGAATCACCAAAAGTTGCACAAGAACCTCAGAAAACAGAACCAAAATGGGTAATTGCAAAGTAAGAAAACAAGATTATAGGAATGAAACTTAGCAACCAACTTGAGATAAAGTTCCTTCTTAGTCCCTTTAATATTTTTCAACTTTTGAGCTTTACAGGACTTTTTTGAAATTGAAAAAGAATATTGGTGACTCAGCAATGTGTATTGTGAGCCAATTAAGCCAGGCTCATGATAATGAATAGGAACATGTAAAGAGAATGTCTGACAACAAAGTCTATTGGGTATTACATCTGTGTAGTACAACTCAGGACTTTCCAGTGTGGAAGTGCCTTTCTATACTATAAGGAATGAATAATACTTGTGGTCATCTAGTCAACTGATTTCATGGAACTATCCTCCAAACTGGCATTAGGGAAACCAGTGCTTCACTTTTGTATATCCTGAACTGGTATCAGTTGAGTAGGACTGGATGAAGAGCGACATCTTGTGGTTATTTTAATCTGTCAACAAGTTACTTTACAACTTCTATCAAGTGACATCCCAAATAGGGGTCCATGGCATCATCTTTGCACTTGAAGGACTGAAAGTTTTTTGTAAAACTTTATTGGTCTTGTCTTTGCTGTATTAATAATAAAAACTGGAAGACTAGCCTGCACTAAACTACTGCTCTGCCTCCTAGCCAAGGAATTTTTTTCAGTGAAAGTTTCCTCCTGACTTTTCTAAAAATGCAATTTTGTTTTGCCATTCTGAAGTTCCCACTTTTAACATGACAGTGACCGGAACAGCCAAGAAATACTAACGCCTTCAATGCTGTGTTACATTATAAATACATGCAGTGAGATCTTCCAGAGGAAAATCAGTGCAGATACACCACAGCACAATACATTTCAGTACAAAGCACAAACACAATCAAAGCTGCCAGCATGTTAATATTGCTGGATTAAGTTTACTCTGGAACCATTATTCAGTTTTTGTAAATGGAGCACATCCAGTTCATCAAGATCTCCCCAACTGTTGGATCATGTCATGGAATTACAGAAATGTGTTGTCGGGGTTTTTTTTGGTTTTTTGTTGTTTTTTTTCTACCATTGACAACAAGTTATTATTTCCTAGGTATGACTGTTTCCTATTAATGAAAAGGAAGAGAGAGGAACCAGTGCATTCTTTGGCCATTTCTACATGGCCAGCCTGAGGCTGACATGGGGCAAGTTTTTCACAGAAACTTTGGATCCAGAAAAGACCATAAAGATCATCTGGTCTCATCCCTTCTTTTTTAAAGATGAGATAAAGGACTCAGAGAGGTGAAAAGATTTTCCTAAGGTAATGGCAAAGCACAGACAAAAACTGAAGTGTTGTAGGTCCAGGCCCACAACTCATTCTATTACACCAAATTGCCCCTTTCTGAATATTGAAGCTTATTTCAGTTCAGGTTTCTTGTATTTATTCATGGTACCCAACAGAAGAAAAACCAAGAACTTCCCTAAGCCTTTCTTAGGTTCAAGTTTGGAAAGTAAGACTGCTTTGCTTCATCACTAATGGCAATATAACCCTTAAACAGGCATGTTCCACTGTTTTTCTAGGCAAGAAGAATATATTCTGTTTGATAATCTTAGCCAAATTTCCAACTGGAAAAGCAATTGACATTATTAAAGATTCAAATGTATTTTTTAAAAAACCAACCAGGTTTAAATGCAATGGTGTAAAGGTAAATTTCAGACTTTTCTCCAAACCACTACCTTCAGAAATACTTCCATTCTTCCTTTCACAGACCCAAGAGCTCCAGTGAGACATCTCAGTACTGACAAGCAACTAATGGCCATGGTGGACTAATATCACAATAAACTGTTTCTCCCAACATTCCACATGGTGGCATTTGTATGTTTTTCTTCTCTTTCCTTCTTATTTCTTCCCCTCTTGTCCTGTTTCTGCCTTAGGGCTACCAGTGACACAAAAGGGTACAAATGAGTGTTCTTTAGCAATTCTGATGACCCTCCAAACTAAGGGAATGGATGCCCACTCACCCAGAGCACTAGAGTGAATTTCTAACTTGTATGGATAATGTTCTTTGATGTCATGTGATATTGCAAGGACCAAAGAGATCAGGTTCAGAAAGCACTTTGAGATGCTTAAATAAAGCAATGCATGCAAGCACAGGTTACTGCTATTGGTTGCTTACAATAATAAACACCATATTATAATGCAGCAGCACATCTTTTTTATTTATGTAGGAAGGGAGAATCGCTATCTTGAAACGATGGTCTAATTGTATGACATCTTTTATATAAATTCACCTTGCCCATTTTTTTAAAAGATGGATTAATGCAAACAAGTACTCAAAATTTACCAAAGCACACACACACAAAAATCTATAGTTTGTGCTCAACTTATGAACTAGCCAGAGAGTAAAGGAAATTAAATCAGCACGCTTTCCTGATCACTTGGGATAATTCTTTACCAGCCCTAGGAGAGCGGCAAGTGTCAATTGGAAAGGCTGCGTCAGTTGCCATAGCCAACATAGCACAAGCCTAGAAATAATTTTGTCTTGCTCTCAGAGCTAGAAACACATTGCCAAATCTCTTTCTGAAAAGCACAAAAGCAAAATATCCCATTCCTGCAAGCAGACCAACCACAAAGGTAGTGCCAAGAACTTTTGGGGCCCTTTTCTTGGCCACCCGGAATGCTGTTGGCAGCACTGCCGAGATTAATATATTGTTGACATGTCCTAAAACCTTGTTAAATGTTTTTCTCTTCAAGACACGCTCGTAATAGGTTTCCAAGTTTGGTCGCTTTCCGTTTCCCCAGTTTCTCCTTGCAAACCCCAGGAACTTCAGTCGATGCAATGTGACAGCAAGTGATACGTCTGCCAATGTGAAAGATTCACCACAGAGCCAAGGCTGGCAGCCCTCCTCTAATCAGAGAAAAAGACATGGAGAATTAGGTGCAAACACTATATAGAGAGAACCCAGAGGAGATCTGCTGCCTGACTACATTATTCCCTCATCTTTAAGAGTGACTGCAAAGTTATCAACATTTAAAAGTGCTATTTTACTCCTAACATAAAAAAGCAAAAGCTAATTTATTCTAAGCTAAAGGGATTTTTGTGGAACAGCTGTTAGCTGCCCAGGTCTCTGGGTGAAAGCTGAAGCCCCCTGATACTTAAAACCTGCCTGGTGGTTCCTAAAGGACCCCAAGTGGTTTAGGGCCTTCAAGAAGCAGCGTGATCCCCAGACACTCCCTGCTCATTCCAGTAAACAGCAGGTGTGCTTGAGGTAACCGGATCAGGTTCAGCCTGCAGCTAATCAATGACACTGCTATTGATTTTTTTTTTTCCAAAGCAGGGACACTGTCATCTAGTGCAAGGGAAGTTTCAAGTGACAGAACTATCATTTAGAGACCCCAGCCCTGCTGCAAAGGTGGGACTAACATGGATGGGCACCTGGGAACTGTTTTACTCATGAAGCTCAGCCCACACATGTTCACAACTCAGCGTAAGCAGCAGGAAAGCCTGGATTAATGCGGTCTCTGACACACAGCAGCTTTGTGATTATGGACCAGACTCTAGTCAACTCTAAGACAAGAGATCTACAAACTAGGTCCTGAGGGTCAAATCTGTTTTTTGTACTGCCTAAGCTAAGAATAGGGTTGTTGTTTGTTTTTTGCTCTTTTTTACATTTTTAAATGCAATAAAACTTTATTTTAAAATGTAAAAAACATTCTTAGCTTGCCACCCATGCAAAAACATGCTGCATGTACTACTCTAAGACTGAAAATTACAGACCAGTTGCTGATATGCATTGAGAGAAGAGATTTCCACACTGGGAGTCCCCCACATTGATGAAATCACAGATCCAGATACCTTCCCTTGTCCCCAAAAAGATAAGTATGATTGCTAATTCATATAATTTTCTCACCTGTACTTCTTAGGAAAGAAGTCATGCCGGGACAGGCAAAGTGTAAATCAACTTAGGCAAAGACCTAGATTAATCCCCAGGCATGAAAGAAAACCTTGCTACTAATTTGAAAGTGAACTATGGAATCTGAAAGCTATTGGCTGCCATCACTTTCACTAAAAAAACTGGTCCGTTCTCTCAAATACCACCTGAGTGACCATTAAGCAGTCGATTTTGCTGATCTCGTTTGAGTTACCACAATTATAATTAAAATATGAACAGAAAACACAGATTAAATGTTTGAAATGAAATCTATCAAGGTGAGCATGATAGCCTTGGCAGGAAGGGACAGCAGAGACATCTAAATCAGCACTTACCTGGAGTTTCTTCATTTCTCCTTTGCAATTCAGTTTCAACTTGGTCCAGAACCTTCTCAAGTTCATCTAGTATTTTCTTCAAATATTTTACATTGTCATGGTCCAGTAGTTTTGACTAAGCAAACAAATCAAAAAACACCCTGAATACATTCGATTCTCTGAGGGACTTACACTTACACACACTACATCTGATGAATGTAAACATTATTCTAGAAGGCAGCATGAGGGAATAGAATAACTCAAAGTGAAAAAAACTATAAGAGAAAACTTCAGCTTAGAAAAGGCCCTTGTAACTTCCTTTTCTCAGGAGCAGTTCCAAGCAGGGTTAGATGACTACAGCAAGGAAAGGATGGGAACTAGCCAATAGAGAGGTATCAGAACCACCATTATATCCAATCTAAAGGACAATCTACATTGGAATAAAAACCTCTTTAGGCTTAGATAGACTAGTGAGGGTAGGGAGAGTGTACCATTAATGATGGTTGCCCAATTCAATTTAGCAAACATTTATTGCTTGCTTAGTATTTGTAAGGTATCATACTAAGTACTGTGGGGATAAAAAAATGAAAAATGACAGTCCCTATTCTCAAAATTCTTATAATGTAATAGAGGAAAGACAACATGGGCACAAAATTAGGATGCTATAAAATAGAAAGCAATGAAAGCAAAGGAGAAATTTTCCCCCAAAAAAATACTCAGAAAAAAATATATAAAGGACAGATCATTTCCACCTGGTTAAAAAAAAAGTAGTGATATTTTTTGCGGGGGGGAGGGGAGGGAGGAAGTGTTAGGAAAACTAGGGGCCACAGTCAGGCACAGGACTTAGGCTAAGATAAGAGACTACCGTGACTGACGGTGGTGAAAGTGTTTTCCCAATAAAGTGGAGTTGAAAAGAAGAAAGGAAAACAAAAAAGGTAGGAGAAATATAGAAACGATTGCGAGGAGTTCATGATCAATCCATCTGATGAGATGTAGGAGTTGAACCTTGCTGGACCAAAGTATTTTCTGAAGAGCTGGAAATGCACACTTGGCCTTTTCCTGAGGGAGAGTACCTTGTTGGGAGGACACAGTGAATTCCTCTGGTTCTCAATGACTGTGCCTCCTGAAGATTAGCGACAGATTGGGGGT
Organism: Pseudochirops cupreus; assembly: GCA_028627135.1. Taxonomy (NCBI): domain Eukaryota; kingdom Metazoa; phylum Chordata; class Mammalia; order Diprotodontia; family Pseudocheiridae; genus Pseudochirops; species Pseudochirops cupreus. The sequence goes on from CM053580.1 coordinate 366,029,171, forward strand.
GGGGAAGGGGGTTGATAGATTCTTCTTGGAAGACTCCAAGGAAGGAAAGGAAGAAAAGAGAGAAGAACAAAGGGAGGGAAGAGGAGGAAGAATTGAAGAAAGAGGAGAAATTGTTCCTTAGCACCATGTAACACTAAACCACAATTGGGAATAACTCAGGGTGACTCACTTTAAGACGTTTCTGCTTTGCTATGTATGCATCCTGAAGGTCTGGATTTTCTTCAGCAAGTTTCTTCAGTTCAGACTCAGTATTACCTATTTGGCCTGATATTGGCAGCATTTTGCAAAAACAAAATGAAAACAAAGATTTTTCTCAGAACACAACCTGACACAGTATGGTGTACTGAGTGCTGGAGCCACACTCAATAAATAATAATTGAGAGTTTCAATTAAGTAAAAATAAATTTATTCAATCCAATGAAACTGATAGTTTGCTTTTGAATTAGTTTCCCACTAAGTGTTTTACAAATACAATCATTCAGAAATAAGAAAGGTATAAAAAGAAGTAGAAAAAGGTTGTTTTGGTTTTTTTGAAGCCCTTAGACTACCTCAAGCTCTACTGACAGGAACAGTGAATGAGAGGAAGCCTCGGGACAACTAGATCGGTACAGTTCCCCAGTATTTCCCCTTCTCTCTAGGCTCTTCATCCAGGGAGCTATTCGACCCCTAGATAGAAATTATTTCCTGACTTCACACCCCAATGAGAAGAATGGAAATAAAGAACTCTGAAAATTACTATAAAAATTATTACAATACACCTATTCCTGGCTGTGAGTCATAAAATCAACATTTAAGAGTAGCAATAAAGTAATTCTAGAAATTATCATCATAGCTGCATGTCCACAAACATGTGAGGCAAGTAATATCAAGGCTCTGGAAACACATAGATTTAATTAGGAAGGAATAAGCAGAAAGGGGTGTAGTAGATAAGATCATTATAGTAAATGATGTCAAGGAAATGATCCATCAATATTTTGCCAATTGTGTGGCCAAGGTTTATGGAAGACACCACCACAGACTAAATTTTGTCTGGACATGAATAATCTCTCAGGAGGGATAGACACTGAACCTGTCATTTCATTGGTATAGATAATGCCTAGATGAGGAAACTCCCTCTACCAATGCAGTTTTATAATCTTAGAGAGTTGCCTGGGGCACTTAGAGATTAAATAACTGCCCAGGATCTCCCAGTACTATGTATCAAAGGCAAGATTTGAGCCAGGTCACCCTTCTAGTCCCCATTGCTTCTCAAAGCACGAGCAAAACTTTTTATAATCTTATGCCCAAGTAAATAACCATCTCTCTATAATATTAAAGATTCAGAATCAAAGGAAGCAGGTGAAGCAGCAAATGAGGGGAGGTGCAGCATGGGGAAGACTAGAGCAAGAAGTTAGAAAAATTAATGAATCTAAAGAACTATTTGTGAAATCAATGGACATATTCAGAGGAGAACCACTGAGGTTTAGCATTCTCCTCCAGAGCATTTGGGGGAAAGAAATATCAATAAATAATGATTACCAGAAATTACACAAGCAAATAAAAATAGCCTTTCATTTTCCTACCCAGAGGCAGCAAGGTTTGTATTAATTTCCTTAGGTTGGTATTGCCTAACATAAACATAGGTCTTTGTGGTAAAGCCAAGTGCTATTGAAAAATAACAGAGTAAGTCAGGTCGTCATTGCTCATAGGTCACTACAGTTGAGATCATGAGGTGGTTGCAGAATGTCCCTGAAATTCCATAATTAGTCAGTGTGAAAAAACGAGAACAAGAACCCAGGTCATCACATTACTAGTCCGATCCCTTTTCCACTACATCAACGTACCACACCACAAAGGACTCCTTTTTTTGTGGTGCATGTAGCCTTGACCTCCAAAATAAAAGTGGGGAATTGGGCTAATTAAAAACAAAGATTTACTTAATATAAGGCACGGATTAGTAAACTTGAAGCATCTATTTTCTATGATAATCTTGGGGGTGTATGTGAAACAAATTGAAAAGCTCTACCCATGACCATAAGAAATGATAGAAATCAGACAAATGAGTTACAAAGGGAATGCGAGACAAATCCCAAGGTTCCTGAAATCTTTACATACTGCGAATCCTTGTTGTTGCATAAGCAGGGATCATGGAGTCCACTGTTAGTTCTGGGTGTAAGATGCAGCCATGTGTATAGGCATCCATGGGCAAGGAGTCAAGGAGTTCTCTGTAGTGCTGGACTCGTGGGTAATACATGCTTTCTTTTTCAGGTATTAACCTAGGTGTCTTTTCTAAGATATTCATACATAAAGAAAAAAATTAAAATTAGGTAACGTGACAAAAAATAAACACATTAAGATAAAAATTATTAGCATGACTTTAGAATTGAAACAATAAAAATTATGTTCTAGGAAGTAGAGATTATAATTGTAAATCATGAGTTCTGAACTAGGCAATTAAAAATATGACATAGCATTATACACCAGGACACTGATATGAACACAATAATGAACACAGATGAGAGGACCTCCAATAGAGGGGTGGGAGGTTCCTTCAAAATTTTTTCAATTTATTATGCATAAAGCTGGATCTTAAGAGAGTAAGAACAATCTTACACCACAGAAACTGCCATTTGTAAATGTGCTTTCCCAGGAACTGCCCAAAAATTCAAATATAAGAACTGAGTTCATTATAAATTATTTTTTATCTGTGGAGTGCCCCTTGGAGTCTATCTGACCATACACTACTCTGCTGCTCTTTATAGTGGACATTCAACTAAGGGTGACAACAGGAACTAAAGGGATATAATCTAGATGCAAGAGGGTTCCATTCAGGGACCATTTCAGAGAGTTATACCAGGATGGCAATAGCAGACTCAAGGGAATTGCTGACCTCACTGTCAACAATCAGTCAGACAGGACTGAGAAAATTACCCATTGTGGCAGCTTCCATATAATTCTAAATCTACCCAGCTCCAGAGTCTAACTTCCATGTGATGAGTCACAATCCAGAGTTCCTTGGGGGTTCTCTATTGGCATTAAAAGAACATCCCAATTGGATGTGTGAGTTTAAGTCAATCGTACTCCTGTGCCTGCTTGCAAGCGCATAGCCACAAGAAAGCAAATTCAGACTGTGCATGTCATAGAATTCCTAGAATGTCAAAGCAGCTTCTGTACTCTCTAGGGGCTCCCAGAGTTTTGGAAAGTTGTGGGCTAATAACTGTTTGGGAAATTTTCATAGTTTTATGCATTGTGTGCTAGCTATGATTTGGTTATACAGTCTATGCTGAATAGAATCCACTATATGCACTATCCAAGCATATTTGTCAGTTTCTGTAGAGAGCCAATCCCATTATGCCAAAATCATGTGACTAGAATTCTTTGAAGTTTAGTAAGTTCAAGAAGGAGATGCAGTTTCCTAATACATGGGTTTCAAGAACTAGTTTCTGATTGAGTAAATCTCCAAATTCACATATTCCTTGACAGTGAATTGGTGCTGCTCTATAGAGAAAGGCAAAGCGAGAGAAGATAGCTGACTTTCTGAGAAAGATGGAGAATTCTCCTACCTTGTGGCGGAGGGGAAGACCAGCTAGTCAACTGCCAGAGGAAGTATGAGACTCCCAACAAGCCAGAGCTTCAAAATGTAATAGGATCAATGATTGATTGCATTGTTTACATGGTAACTAGCTAAGTCTAGTTAAGGTTTGTATTTTTCTCAATTAGACATTCATCATTCATTAATTAAATTTTAGTGTTTGAGACATTAGGCATTATTAAAGCTTGCTGTTTCATCTTGCAGATAAAGAAATGGAATCTCAGAATGGTCAAATGGTTCTCCAAGGTGGCATAGCTAGTTAGTAGCAGAGACAGGACTTGCAACTTCTAAGCCAGTACTCTTTTGACCACACAACCATGCCTCTCTTGAGATGTTTTTTCAAAGGGTACAAATTCCAGAGATCATCCAAGGAGAAGGAAATAGCAATCATGTGACTTTGTAGTTAACAATGAGTCCCTACAGGATTCACAAAAGAGTACAGAATAAGTAAAGCGCTGGATCTCCTTAGCCAACACCATAATTATTCCTGTTTCAACTAACCTGCATAAGCACTCCTTTATTGACAAAGTTCTTTACTCCACTCCAGGCTGCAGCTCTGATAGTCCAGACTTTCTCTACCATACCCCTACCAGGGCACTTCCCCCCTTTTCAATTTTCTTTCAGGTGTTGTCTTTCCCAATTAAAATTCCTTGAGGATAGAGACTATTATTCTTTCTGCTAATATGTGTATTCCCAAAATGGGCAGTTAGGTGGCACAGTGGATAGAGTGCTGGCCCTAGTAGTCAGGAAAATTCCTCTTCCTGAATCCAAATCCAGTCTCAGACACTTACTAGTTGTGTGACCCTAGGCAAGTCACTTAACCCTTCATTTCTTCATCTGTACAATGAGTTAGAGAAGGAAATGGCAAACCACTCCAGTATCTTTGCCAGGAAAACCTCAAATGGGGTTATGAAGGATTGGACATGACTGAAAAATGACTAAACAATAAACAAATAATATTCCCAGAGCTAAGCATAGTGCCTAGCACCTTGTAAATGCCCAATAAATGCTTATTGTTTGTTGACTTGACAACTCCTTTATTAACTAATGTCAATAACATAAAATATTTTGAAAAATATGTATTAATCATTACAATATATTTTTAGTTGAGATTTTGAAAGTCTCACACTGGTTCAGAAAGTGTTGAAAATGCAGTATCAGACAATTTCCATAGAACAACCAGGTAAAGTCTCTTGCCAGGTCAATAAGCAAAATTCCCAGGGGGCAATAGGCTGTTTTTATTCTTTTCTCCTCCTTTTTCTCCTTCTCCTTCTTTTCTCCACCTACATGTCTGAAAATGCAAGCTCCAATACAAAACATTAGAAAAAATGCTTAACTCCTCCTCTGTTCAAAACTGGCTGCCAGCATAATTTTACAAAGAAGAAAACTTCCAGTGAACAGCAGTCTCCAACAAGCCTTGATACATGATGCAGCAAAACACATTTCTTCATTTTTGATATTACCCTATGGGAAAAGGGGGCAAGTGAACAGTATAAGCATTCAACTTTCAGGTGACTCATTTGCAAGAGTTTATGCCCACATTTCAATACTCCGCCTTCAAACTCTCTACAAACCAACCAGTACTTCCAACATCCCTGACTATTCAGGACAAAAGTTTCTTCTGGCTTCAATGATAAAAAATGGCACCAAGTAAAGAAATCTCTGCTTGATTTTTCTCCCTGCTTCTGATTTCTCTCCATTCTAATACATCCACCACATAGCTGCGAAAGTGATTTCCCTAAAGTACAAATCTAATCATCATTTTCCCCAACTCCTTGATAAACTCAAGGGGCTCCCTACTACCTCTAGTATTAAATTTGAACTACTCTGTTGGCACTTATAGCTCTTCACAACCAAGCATTTTCCCACCTTCCCAACTTCTTATACATGAACTCTACTAACCAGTCATACTGGTCTAGTTGCCTCTTGGGCTCTACTTGTTTCACACATAATACTCTACATCCTATTTCTGTGATGTAGATTCTGTGATTTGCACTGACTATCCCCATGCCTGGTGTGCTTTTCCTTACCTCCTTCTCTTAGAATTCCTGGCTTCTGCTAAGACTCAGTTGAAATACTACCTTCTGAAGGAGGCCTTTCTTGGTTACCCAGTCCCTCCTCAAATATTTCCTGAAACAAAGCATTCTACTTTTGTTAGGAAACTTTTCACAACAAGTCTAAATTAATCTCTTGACAGCTTCTACCCATTGCACCTAATCCTACTCTCTGGGGCTAAGAAGAACAAATATGTCTTTCCCATCCACATTACAGTCTTTGAGATTTTGTTAAATTTCATGTTCTTAAATTAAACCCAAAGTTCTAGTCTGTAGAAAACTTTTAAAATCCTGACACTGTCATTCCTTGGGTTAGATAACCTGATGTTAGATTAGCTGGAGATTTGATAAGCATTCTATTTATATCATTATCCAAACCAATGACAAAAATTAGAGGGGGAGACACAGAGAGAGAAAGAGAAAGAGAGAGAGTTAATTCTAAGCACAGATCACTGGGCCACACCACTGGAGACTTCCTTCCCAAGTGATATCAAACCTTGATTACTCTTAGTGCAGCCACTCATACAATTCCAAATACACTTAATTGTGCTGTAGTCTAAACTTCAACTCTTCATCTTTACCACAAGAATACCCAGAAAGATTTTTAACAACTACTTTACCAAAATCTAAGTAAATTATATCTACAGATAAATAATCTTAGTTTGATATGAATTTTTCATGCTACATCTGTATGATCACTGTGTCCTTTTTCCAGACATTCACTACTGATACTTTTTGACTTTAGTCCAGAATTTTGCCTGGAATTAAAGTCAAGTTCACCAACCTATAGTTTTAAATACTATTCTCTACTTTTCTTCCCCAAAACTCAGGACAACAGATCTTAATTAGTTGTTTAGTATTGTGAAACTTTTTTTCTCTCTTTTACGTTCTGTTAAAAGAGCTGCCTAATTAAACATAAAAGATGGGGAGAACAATATTCAAAAATGGAAATAGTGTAAAAATTATATATTGATTTTTTAAAATTAAGAAATTCTAGACATTTGCCTCTTTCTGATATAGGGATACTTATCCCACTTTCCACAATCTTTTAGAGAACACTGACAATAGATCAGCAATCAAACCTGCCAGTTCTTTCAGAACCCAAGGAAATAGGTCATCTGGATGAAGTAACTCAAATTCATCAAGGGAAACTATTTGTTCTCTTACTAGCTCCTTTTTTATCTTGGGTATTAATTTCCAACTAGTCATTTTTGTTCTGCTTTTGGACCAAAGGTCACTTTTCTTGCATAGAAAAGAGAAACAAAAAGCTCTGCTTTCTCCAGAAAGTTTGTGGTATGTACCTTGAACAGTAGTCCTGCTTTTTTTTGATCCTCTCTTTCTCAATATAGCTAATGTTAGTAAATGGAGTCGCCTTCCAACTCACACATGGGCCCTCCAAATAAAACTTTCCCAGGACCAAGACACCCTATGTGTCTATATTCAATTAAAACCAGAGTTTATGAATGCCCACCAATGATTTACATTTATAAATAGGAGGATACAATTAGGTCAAATCATAGTCAATAAATTAATAAACATTAAGCACCTATGTACCAAACATTGTGTTAATCACAGACATTTAATGAAACAATAAGAAAAATAGCAACAAATTTTTCTCTATCCATTAATCTGAGCCATATTCTTTCACAACTAAAAAATTAGTTGAAATAATTAATAATTTTAGCAAGATAGCAGGATATAAACAAATCCACATAAAACATCAGCATTCATATTGTCACAAACAAAACTCTGCAAGAAGAAATAGTAAAAAAAAAATCCCATTTAAAACAACTCTAGGAGGTATAAAATATCTTGAGTACACCTGCCAAAATAAACCCAAGAACTAAATAAAATTATTTTTTAAAACTTTATACAAATAAAATCAGCTTTAAAATATTTAGAGAAAGATTAATTGTCCATGAGCAAGCAGGGCCAATACAATAGATAATTTTGCCCAAACTAATTTATATATTCAGTGCCATCCCAATTAAATTACCAAAAAAAATCCTGAATTAGAAAAAATGATAACAAAATTCATTTAGAAAAAAAAAGTTAAGACTATCAAAGAAAATAATGAAAAAAGTGTAAAATGTAAAAGGTTTTGCTGTACAAGATTTTAAACTCTAAGGCAATAATTACCAAAACTAACTGGTACAAGAAACAGAAAGGTAGATCAATGGAATAGAGTAAATATGCAATTTATAGCAGCAAATAAACATGATAACCTTATATTTGATAAATGCAAAGACTTAAGATTTGGGGATGATAGCTCATTATTTGGTTAAAAAAGGAATTGTTGGGAAAACTGGAAAGTAGTATGGCAGAAACTGGGCATGGATCAATATCTTACACCATTTACAAAGATAAGGTCAAAACAGATAAATGACCTAGATATAAAAGAGATTTTACAAGAAAATTAGAATATGGAACATATTACTTATCAGATGTAAGGGCCCCTTAGAGCTACCTAAGTTATTCTTTACATTTCTTTCTCTTGTCTAATTTCTATTGCTAGCATTTTTAAAGTTATATAGAGTGATCATGGGTAAAATTAGCATCCTTGATTTACTCTTGTATTTATTGGGGAAAATGCCAGTATATGCCCATTGCATATGATGCTAACTTTTGCTTTTAGATAGATGTATTTTATAATATTCAAAAGGTCTCCCTGAGCCTGGAATTTGTAGGATTTTTTAGCATAAATATTGTGCTTTGTCAAAGATTTTCCCTGAAATTTTTGAAATAATAATGTGGGTTGGGATGTTTTTAATATGATCAATTGTGTTGATTCCTGTCCTCATGTTGAACTATCTTGCTTCCCTATAATAAATTCAATTTGGTCATGATGAATGATTGCTTGGATGAATAATTGTAGTCCATCAGTATTTTATTTAAAATGTTTTATTCAATATTAATTAATGATATTTGTCTATAGTCTATAGTCTCTTTATGTGCTTTATCCTTGCCTGGTTTATACTAGATTTGTCTAATAAATTGATTCCAGTAGGATGCATTTTTTCACCATTTTTAAAAATAATTTATGCAGTAAGAATACTACTGGTTCTTAAAAGTTTGCAAAAATTCTCTTGTAAATGCATCAGGACCAGAAGGCTTTTTTTTCTTTAGTAGTTCCTTCATAACAAGTTCTATTAACTTCTCTGATATTGGGTTATTTAAGAATTCTATTTGGTATTCTCTTAGTTTAGATATTTTATATTTTTTAAAATGTTCCTCTATTTCTTTTTAATTCTGTTTTTTAAAATTTAATAATATTTTATTGTGAATAAGATAAGGTGAACTCAATACCAAACACATGCAGCAAGAAAATAGAGGTGGAAATTAAAGTTATTTATAGGACACTCAACGGAGAATCCCAGTCACAAAGTAACTCATTAGTCAAGGAATCATATTCCTTTTGCCTAGAATTAACAAATGGATCTGCAGTGTGCTAGCAACTTATCAAACTTGCTTTACAAATGCCCTTTGACTCCAAGTGCCAACTAAACCCTTCATTGAATCAATCCCTCAAGTTAGACAAATCATAGAATGGTAAAGGATCAAGAGTCCTTTAATGATTTGAGTTTTATTCTGCAAAAACCTACCACATTCCCCTTCTTTTCCCACCACCATGCCACACAAGACTCCAATATCCAGCTCTTTTCTTCCCAAGCTCAAAAGGTCTAAAAATTTCAAATTGCAAGTGATTACAAGCATTGGAGGGACCTGACATCACGTGTTCAAAACTTTTTTTGTTTTTAATTGAAATTTACCGCTACCTTTTGGTGGGCACAACACCAACCAGATACACTCTAGGAAAGAGTTCACTCTCTGAGTAGGTCTGACCTTCCCATTAGGGCTTACAGTTTAACTCCTGCTGCAACAATAGACTGCTTTATGCTCTAACTAGAGCCACTAAGCAAAACTGAACCAAAGGAAAATTTCTGTCAAGATCCAATTTTGCATGGCTTCTGAAATCTGCCACAGACCTCTGTATTCCCAGCCCAGTCAGTCTTTGCACTGCCCTCTATACTAACATCAGT